>LR750584.1:0-235671 GCA_902729485.2 Mus minutoides | reverse complement strand
ACACACACACACACACACACATATATATATATATATATATATATATATATATATATATATATATGAACAGTATCTGTGTGAATTTAGCTCACATAGCAGGACTTTTTCTTTGATTAATTTTGTTTTATTATTATAGATATTTTTATACAGTGAAAATTGTTATACTCATATTTCTGATCAATGTAGTTTAATTATATTTGTTTCCTACCTTCTTCTGCCCCTCCCTCCTGTAACATGTCTTCCTTTTCTCCAGAATTGTCCTGCTTCTTTGTCTATATCATAAAAAAAAAACCTGTGCTCGATATACGTAATTTTATAAAGCTTCATCTTTCTTCCAATAGGTATTTACCTCTCTATGTATACACAATAGATATTTTCTCAGTGACAACTGTTGTTTAAAGTACAGCTGAATGGTTGGCACTTATGGAAAAGCCGTTGCAAGTGAGTAGGAGCATATGCATATTTGCAGGTGTATGAATACAAGAGGGCGACTTTAATTACTGGCCCTCAGGAGCCATACACCTTATTTTGGGGGAAAGTTTTCTCATTGATTGACAAGGACTCAAAATCCAGGGCAAGGAGGTAAAAGTGAGTGGGTAGGTGGGGCGGGGGGGGGCACACCCTCATAAAAGCAGGAGGATGGAGGATGGGATAGAGGGTTTCTGGGGAGTAAACAAGAAAAGGGGATAACATTTGAAATATAAATAAAATATCCAATAAAAAAAATTAAGTTGAACTGGCTGGAGAGCAAGCTCTATAGATATTAAAAGCATGTTCCAGCACATCAGGTGTATTGTTTGGGCTGGAAACCTGGCACAAAGTTTCATACATGTGTTGTAGGTATTATATTGTCTGAACTTTCTCTCCCAGACCCTGTATGGCATTTTTTCTAAACATATTTTATAAGCATAATTCATTTTTTCTGTAGCTTTAACATATATCAGTTTAATGGCTATTACCTATATGGTATATGTAACATAGGTTTTTTTTTTTGGCTAAGATAAATATGAGTATATACATTGGAAAATGAGTATAGTATTTCCATAACATTTCTCATTAAAGTGAGCAAATTTCTGGTAAAAAGGATAAAAGGTTTAAGAAAGGGAGGGTTTATTTTGGCTCACAGTTTGCAGGAGCCGGGTCCATCCTAGTGGGAAAGAGATGGATGCAGAATCAGCTTGGCCAGCACTGCCAATGGGGACCAATGGACTGCTCGGCTGGCTTTCTCCTTTCCTTTTTAACCTTCAGTTTGGCTTTCCAATCCTTAGGGTGATTGCGTCCATATTAAAGGTGGGTTTTTCTTCCAAAGTTAAACATATTCAGAAACACCCTCCTCCTACACTTACCAGTGGGCCTCATTAGTCTAGTGGGTTGTTTTTGTTTTTAACAATATTAGGTGAGAAATCAAAATTAACTATCTCGTGAATACCCTTTGTCAATGTGACATCCATTAGGACCACTATAGTGATAAGCCATAGCAGTCACCCTGGCCACCATGTGTCCATAGCCATCTCTTAATGCAAAATATAGTCACTCTTATTTCAAAAGTTCCAATAGTCTTAACACCCTTCTAAAGTCCAAAGCCTCTTCTTAACTCAAGTAGCTCTCTTAGCTCTTAACCCTTTTAAAACCAAAGCATAAGTTAAGTAATTGCTGTACACAGTGACACAGAGTAAACAGTAGAACCTTCAATGTGTGTAGCTGTGCCCTCAAGGCAGCTAACAGGGTAGCTGAGAAAGAAAAATACAATTACTCAGCTTTATTTCTCTTTTCTCCTTTCTTATTTATTGTAGTACTCCAGCCCATGGGATGATGCCACCAATAATCAGTGTGAGTCCCCCTTTAAGTCCCCTGGAGATGTCTCCACATGGTTATGTCTCATTAATGGCCTAGGTGTGTTGCCATCTAATTGCCTTAAGCATTAAAATAAACCGGTTCCTTCACCATGCCATTCATCCCTATGAAATTACTTATTAGACCCTGATCAAGGTATCTTATGGTTCTTCCGTGTCTCTGCATCATCTAGAACTTTCCTAAATCAACATAAAGACTAAAAGAAAAGACTTCTAACACTCAAAGCACATTTTATCTCCACGTTGAAAAGAAAACCTTGTCACTCTATGCCACTTGCTTCCTTAGCTTTTGTACCTTGATGGCAAAGAAAACTCAATGGTGGCTTAGCTTCTCTCGTTGATCTCAGCTTCCTCTGGCCTTGTTGCCAGTGTTGCTAATATGTGGTTTTATTTCCTCCTGCTTGTATGGTTTGAATCATTGCCTTTACAGTCTGACATTTGCTTTTAATTTTCCCCTTTGAAAAGTTCACATGACTATGTTTCTCTTTGTTAATTTTTTGGCATAAGAAAGGTCGCTTATCCTAAAAGAAAATGTGTACTATGTGAGATTTTTAAATGCCGTATATAGTGACACTGACTAGATACCCCTAATGTTACTATGTTCAGATACTCATCTTTTTCTCTACACACATATTTTACCTAGATATATTTGCACTGCATTTGTAACTGTCTGCCATGACCCTACATAACCTGAGTTACTGCCTACTTGGTCCATTAGTCTTTCCCACACTGAACATTTATAATTAATTGGCTATATAAACTTCTACTAATTATTAGCATGAACCATTTTAACTATTACGCATCTTAGAAATGTGCATGGTATTTTATTAAAATACAGTGATGTAAAAAAAGCAGAGATTGTTCCAGATACATGGAGGAGCAGTATCTCTACATTCTCCCAAGCCAAAGTTGCTTTCCCTTATTTACATCTTAGTAGATTGTTTTCCAACTTCACTCAGCAATACTTCTTTCTTGCCTGTTCTGCCTTCCAACGCAGCCCGGAATTCCCTGTGACAAGCATTTGATTTGATTTTCCCCTTGTTACCAAGCACCTTCTAATCTGTCAGAAAAGCTCACACCTTACATTGCTTACTCCATAAGCTAAAGCCCAGAGAGGCATCCATGATTGTCAAACACATCAGAAGCCATGTAAAGATGGGCCCAGAGGGCCTTTATTCCGAGAGAGGGAGAGGAGAGGAGGGAGAAGGAGAGGGATGGCAGGTGCACTTTCTCTGTGGGAGGGGAGAGGGGAAGAGTGATGATAAAGGGAAGTGGAAGGGCAGCTTTGGTTTCTAGGAGAAACATTCTGCAGTGAGAAATGCCTAGGAATGAAATAGACTCCCATGATGGATTGTTACACGTTGATAAGGGAGACCTGCAAATGGCATCGGTTAAAAACCACTATCCATTCAGTGCATTAATGAGACAGCTTTCAGAATTCACTTGTATAAAAAGGGCTATCAATATAGGAGAAGTCCAGAGGCACTGTGGCAGATTAGAGGAGGATGAATGTCTGCCAGGGGGATGGATATTTTTCCTGCTGTAACTCATTTTCTTGCACACCACCATCAAAAACCTACAATGTCCAGAAGTCTAAGAACTCCAACCTCAGGTTTATAATAGCTACATGATAATTGTATACTAAATGTGAAAATACCAGTAGATTGTTTATTATCATTAGCTCTCAAAGATGACTTGACATTCTTGTGACACAGAATCCACAAAGTTGTAAGAGCTAAGCTATCTATTGTTCAACTTGATATCCAAAGCCTATTCTGTATTTGATTGGAAACTTCTTAAATTAATACAATATTAATATTAGACAAATAATTTATTTACTCTTTAATTTATACATTCTCAACTACATAGTATACAAATGATTTAAGGCAGTTACTATACTATTATTAGAAAGTATACTTGTATTCTAAATCGAATAAAAACAGAACAGCCTATCAGCCATGTAGCATCTGCACTGTGATCGAATAAGCTTTATTGCTAGTGACCCCAATGTTACCTCTACTGGCTTAGAATATCTTACTGTGTAACATGGAAGTACAATCTTCTACAGGGAAAATCATATTTCTGTAGCAATTGAAAATTTAAAAAAATAAAAGAATTCTAAAGACTTCCCTTTGCACCATAGTAATGCATGTATGAATTTAATGTATGTATGAATTAATCATTGTGACATCAGGAAACACTACTAGAATATAATGAATTAAATTACAAACTTCCAAAAAAACCAGACTAATGGAGGGTTTTTTCCAAGGAGTTTCAGAATACTCTACGGGGCTGAAACTATTCATTTTGTAATGAAAAACAAAAATCCCAAACACTTTCACTAAGGGCAACTGGTTAAAATCACATCAGTTAAAACTTCAGGGGCTGGGAAAATGGCTGAATGAGTAACGTGCTTGACCGCAGAAAAAGCCAGATATAGAAGCTGGGGACCTTGGTCTGTAATACCAGTATGTCAAGATGGAGAGAAAGAGAGCTGGGAGCTCACTGGTCAAATATCCTACTGTACCTCAAGGTGAACAAGAGAGAACCTGCCTCAAATAAGGAGAAAGGCATAGAGCATCCAAGGACATTGTCTCCTGTCCTTCATATGCAGGCCATGACACTTGCACACCCACACTCACACATTCATGTATACACATGTATCATAAGCAAACACACACAGAGACAAACACAGCAGTAGCACCTCAAGAACTCTGGAGCATCAGTGCCGTGCAAAGTAACCACAAACACCTATGAAACTCTGGAGGAAATCACAGGGAGCTATTTGTAGAAAAGTCAATATTTTTATCAGCTCTCAATTTCATTTGTTTAGTCACTTCATTTTTTTCCACTAGGGTAAGAATTCATATGCAGAGAATTTAAGACACCAGCTGTTCATCCTGGTAGTCACAGGTTATGAACCCAGTGGGAGGAGAGGCATGATAAACAAAAGAGGGCTAAGTTGAAGTTACTTCATCACTATCTACAAATTACATCCAAAGACTCTGGAGTAAGACATGACAATCACAACCTCTCAACCATTGACATGAAGAAAATGCCTACTGTTTTATCTTTCCAGAAAAGGGGTACATAATGGATCAATACACTATTTATCAATACATCACATAATGAAACAATATACTGCTGTTTAAGATTCCCATATTCAGTCCTGAGGTTCTTCCCAATCTTTCAACAGTCCCATCTGTGTGCTATACATTCCAGTCAGTTTTACAATAGGGAAGAACATGACAAAAATGTTAAGTTTCTAAGCTGGGATATATATATGGAAAAAATATATATATGGTGAAAACTAAGTAAACTTTTATATAAAGACCAATAACTCAAAAGTGCACCTCCAAGAAATGAGAGAGAGAGAGAGAGAGAGAGAGAGAATCATTATAACAACATATAACATTTCCAATGGTAATACTGTTTAAACTAAATGAAAATGAAGCAAAACTGCTTTTTTAATATTTATCCTTATAACCACAGGTAAGTTTAGCCATGCCTCTCATCAAAAAAGCGACCTTTTTGCGGAAGAAAGATCATTACTGAAATGCACAACTGGTTGAAAGGTAGAAAACCTGTGGCTCTGGAGTGCTCAGGCCTAGATGATACATTTGCCACACAGCCTTTGCCTAAGGCTCAAAGAACTTCAGGAAAGATCGAATGGAAAAATTATAGGAACCAAAGAATCAGGAAATCTGCTGTGAGAAATGGTATCTATATCTGATGTCCGTGGTATCTCAAAAATATGCTTGCCTAAACAAGAGCTACAAGTGACACCACCAGTTAATATGCAACATAGAGGGAAATCTCACAAGGAGCTAGTCATAGATGAAGAGCCATAGTCAGTCATGGCTGCTGAGAGGGAAACATTCAATCTACTCCAAGAGATGTTCCGAGGAAGGTTATCCATTTTCACATGGTCAACTCTAAACACTCACACATTCAGGATATTCTGAATGATCTCAGAAAGTTCTGTACATTTTTTTAAAGGTAATGAATTTGAGAAGGAATGGAGAAGGAAAATAAAAAGAAGAATAGAAATTGTGTAAATACATTACTCACATATAAAATTCTCAAAAGAATTAAATTTAAACAAGTGAAGCAATGCTTCAAGATTCTGAAGGAAGACTTACATATGGAATAGACCATCATATCTGGTGACATCAGCAATCAAGTATCATCATAAATAAAATTGTTAGAAATTCAAAGCTTCATGATCCCCTCCCATACATAACTCTGAGGAAATCTCTTCAGTGTGCTTTTCTTTTTAAAATGTATATAAAGTGAGAAAAGAAAATATACTTCAATCAGGAAACATGGGCAAAAGCAAAGAAGTAAAGAAAAGTACTCATAGGTCATGTTTGAACTTCGGAGTTCTACAAGGCCATAGGAGAGATACAGGGTGAGGGGACTAGACAGCTTCTTCAAAGGAAAAGGCAAATTAAGCTTCTAGAAAAAAAAATGGTGTTCTAAAGGATTCTGCATTTATTTTTGTTCAGTTTAGATGGAAGGTGAAAACTAAGTAAACGTTTATATAAAGGCCAATAACTCAAAAGTGGCTCCTCCAAGAAGCATCACCATAATACTGTTCTCTGGAATGATGCCTGAGTCGTCACTGAATGTCACAATAAATATGAACATAAATGCTATATTCATGTAAAAAAGCATGCACCAGCGTATAAAATCCAACCAAATTTTTATTACAATTGTAATATAATTATAATCCTGCAATTGTGGAAAGAACAGAAGTATTCAGGAAGAACTGAGATACAATGCAAGAGTGGTAAGTCATTACTTACCACTCTACCGTACAGGACAATCACCGCCAACCCACAGCTGCAAATAGGAGCATTCATTCTGTTCCCTCTTCCTTAATGGTCACTGAGCCTTAGGGTAGAAAAATATATTATGCACATATATGTGCCTGTGTGTGTATACACATATAAATGCACATGTATATATACAAGCAAACACAAATTCTATGCCTGAACATACACTCTGTGGCTAAACAGTTGCAGTCACTTATTCTCAACATGGTGGACTGTTCTGAGCCTCTGGATTATCCAGCACAGACTCAAATAAGAAGCATGTCTAATGAAGGTTTGAAGAAGCACAAATCTATGAATGTAACTGGTCAATTCTTAATTTTTTTCTTTCATTGTTTCTCCAAGTAATTAAAAGCTTGAGATGCCAGAAAATAGATTTCCCTCACTTCTCCCCAAAATCATTCAATAATAAATGCTTGCTTCCAGAAAGTGTTTACAAAATTACCCAACCAAAACTGGAATCCTTTAGTGGATTATTTTCACCATCACCCTGTAGAGACATATTTCCTATGGGCATCCCTAGCTAAAAGGAATAATTAGAAATTGTACAACTAAAGTAGAACTTGTAAGCTTTGCTAGGGCACATTGAGACAATGTGCATTTGTGCAAAGAACTTTCCTAGGCTCAGAAGAAAACCATGAGCCATTGTGTTAATGAGCATCATGTTTCAGTATGACATGTGTGAGGAATTCAGCTCAAACAACTTGCCCAACACTATGAAGAGCACTCTGAGGCCAGTGAGATGGTTTATTAGGAAAAGGTGCTTTGTGCTAAGTCTGAATTTTATCCTTTGGATCCATAGAGGCAAAGGAGAGAACCAAATATCACAATTTGTCATCTGATATACACATGCATGCCATGGTAGGCATGCACACATACATGCACACTACACACACACATGCACACACACACACACGCACACGCACAGACACACACCTGTGCATGCACATGCACAGAGTAAAATCAAAAGCACTTACAGCATTTAAGAACATGTGGTCTGGATTCAGCCAGACTTGAGTGCTAGCCATATTGTCTATGTGCTAGGTAGGTACTATGCTCCCTAACCCAAGCATAGGATAATGTTTTTATGGGATTTCTATTTTGATTTTGTATTAGTGTTCTGTAAGAAAGGATTTAAACTGATGTAAACATATAACAGTTTGTATCTATCATTCAATTCTATCTACCCTTGCCTATTGATTCTTAAGTTAATCACTTTGAATCTTTGTTACTTTGTCCTAGAGCTTAAATTACTCTAATTGTACCCATGCAGTGTAGCCATGACTGCTGAGAAGGGACATTCACACAGAACTGAGGACAGTGCCAGGAACATCTGTTCCCACTGGAAGCAAATGCATATTGTTATGTTCATGTCACCTCTGTCCTCAGTGAAATTATCTCCTGTGAATAAAGAATACTAATAAGTGTGTAGGGGAGAAGTGTATTGCCAGGTCTTTTCAAAGCATGTAGTATGTAGTAGGTACTTATTAAATATTTTGAACATGTGGGTAATGCGTCTTTTACTATATTAACTACCAAGTTGAATGTTAGTTCATTTTAAAATGCTAGTATTTTAAAAGTGAAAACATGCGAATTCATGAATGTGTTTTGGTTTATTAATAGTCACTGGTTTTTTTTGTGAGTTGACTTTATATTTAAAATGGATTCTTTTCTTAGCAGGTGATTCATAGATTTAATATTCTCGACCATTGGCATCTTTAGATTAGTGACTTATCAATAAATGTTTTTATTAAAAATATATTATTGCTCAAAGCAAAAATAAATCACACTGAATGCATGCTACATTCTTTGGTGATGATGAAATTCAAAGAAAGATTTTTCCTGGGTCTCACCAGCAGGTGGAATATTTTCACACACATCTACCGACTAAAGTGTCACATGTTTCTAAATAAATTCTCAGTTTACATTTTGAAAAGAATATGCCCATCTATCATTCTTCTGAGACTTGTGTAGGAAGATGCAAAAGTCAGCAAGATCCACCCCTGGCAGCCATGATTTAGAACATATTGCAACAATCAAATTTGACATTGTTAACAATCTATCTGGCTCAACCTTAATTCTGATATACTGACAAGTGAAAATCCAACGGTGCATAAACATAGCAGCAGACTAATGCTTCAAATGCTTGAGGAAGCCTCTTTTGTGAACATTTCAGCTTTACTCTGCAGCCCAGCTCCCTGGCGGAATAATCTCTTTCACAGGCTTTCAGCTTTGCTTCCTTATTATTGTGCAAGACCAAATCAGGAGTTAAAAGGATTAAAATTGATCAATGTGTCTGTGTATTTGTACATATCTAAGCTTACACTTTTCTTCTGTCAAAACATTTCTAGTAAAAAGTCTCAGTGATGTAGATCATATTAAATTATGAATTATGTTTCAAATACTACTTTTGATTTATAGATACAAAATTACATCCAAATTAATCTTCACCATGTCTCTTGAACTTTTCTGTATAGTAGAATAAACGATTGAGTGCAAAAGTACTGATAGTGGGGGTGAACTTCATTCCTTTTTTTGGTTTTTTTTTTTTTTTTAGTTATTTTGTTTATTTACATTTCAAATGTTATCCCCCCTTCCCGGTTTCCCCTCCAAAACATCCCCTATTCCACCCCTCTCCCCTGCCTCCACAAAGGTGCTTCCCCACCCACCCACACACCCACACACCCACACACCCACTCCCACCCTACCATTTATCATTCCCCTACACTGGGGCATCGAGCCTTCACAGGACCCAGAGCTTCCCCTCCCATTGAAGCTAGATAAGGCCAACCTCTGCTACATATGCAGCTGGTGCTCTGGGTTCCTCCATGTGTACTCTTTGGTTGGTGGTTTAGTCCCTGGGAGCTCTGGGGTCTGACTGGTTGATATTGTTGTTCTTCCTATGGGCTTGCAACCCCCTTCAACTCCTTCAGTCCTTCCCCTAACTCCTCCATTGGGGTCCCCTTGCTCAGTCTGATGGTTGGCTACAAGAATCTGATAGAGCCTCTCAGGAGACATCCATATCAGGCTCCTGTCAGCAAGAACTTTTTGGCATCAGCAAGTGTTGGGGTTTGGTGGCTGCAAAAGTACTGATAGTGATGGTGAACTTCATTGCTATTAAATTACTAAGTAGAAAATGATCACTCATTCTTTCAGAAGCATCCTTCCAAGCTACATCTAATGGTCTGTTAACTTCAAGACCAAAATGGATGATCAAGAACTGGTCCATGGGTGAACAGGTTCATCCAGGAGCTGGTGAGGTATGTTAAGTCCTAGGTTGTTTGCTAGACACAAAGTTTCTGAATCTGATCCAACCTATTGTTTTTCAATCTTTAATATCTTTGCACAAAGTAATGGCTCATATCAAAATGTGCAGTCTAATTCAGTTGTCTAGATATGTGGCCTCAGACTATGCACTTCTAACAATCTGTCTAGGATTCCATGCTGCTGGAATGAAAGTTGTTCTTTAAGCCAGGCAGTGGTGGCACACCCCTTTAATCCCAGTACTTGGGAGGCAGGCAGAGGCAGGTGGATTTCTGAGTTCGAGGCCAGCCTGGTCTATGGAATGAGTTCCAGGACAGTCAGAGCTATACAGAAAAACCCTGTCTCACCTCCCCCCAAATAATTATTCTTTCAATAACAATGATCTTTCTATGTGTTGGTAATCATCCATCTTGGAGACGGGTATAGGAAGATTGTATTAACCACAATCTTTGCACTCCCACTCATCCATTAGTGAGGATACAAAACTATCATGTCAGGTAAAACATGATGGTCCAAGAGCTGTATATGAGGAAACACTGATAACTCAGATTTCTAATAGTACATCGAGGTTGAGATAGGTGAAAAGCTTGACTCAAACCTGAGTATCTGTGTTTTATTGCAGATATGGAGTTCCTAGTGCATCTAGTGTTCTCAGACATTGTAGGGATTATCAATTACCTGATGTGTTTATTACATGCAAAACACAAGTTATTCTGATTCAGAATGGAAATTGGGGAATTAGGAGTGTATAAGAACTGCAAGAGGTACTCTGAGATCCTTCTTAAATTTCAAAACAGCATCATAAAGTTTTCAGGTAAATGGAAAGAACTAGAAAAAAAATCATCCTGATCAAGGCAACTCAGACAAAGAAAGACAAACATAATATGTACTCACTTGTAGTGGTTATTAGCTGTTCAGTAAAGGATTGTCACACTACAATCTACAGCCCAGAGAACTTAAAGGGGAGAGTTCTAAGGGAGACACATGAAACTCCCTGGGAAGGGGAAATAGAGATTTTATGAGTTGATTGGGAGCAAGAGGAAATGGAAACAGGTGAGGGATAGAGGGATTCAGAGAGAATGGGAGAAAACAGAGAGAGGTGAATGAAATTGGTGGGTATTTAGGGAGTGATTTGGAAACCCAGTGCAGTGGAAGTTCCTGGACCCTTTGAGGGTGACCCTAGTTAAGGACTCCTAGTAAAAGTAGGATATTAAGCCTGAACCAAGCTATCTTCTGTAACCAGGCTAGACTCCCAATTGTGAGACCAGGAAACCAACCCAATCATAAAACCTTTTGACAAACAGCCTGTCCTGCCTGTAGGATGTTCTGAGGCAATGGGGAATGGGACCCTATGAGAGTGGCCAACAAATGGCTGGTCTAACATGAGGCACCAGCCCCAAGATGGAGCCCATGCCCAACGTTGCCTGAATGATCAGGACCCAGAAGATGTATGGTTCAGAGCCCTAGAGTAAGACCAAACATCACTGAAAAAAAAAAAAAAAAAACCAACCAACGGAAAGTAAATGAAATGGTTCATAATGAAATTCTATTTTACTCACGGATCATTTTCAAGCTCAATTGTTATCAGAGAGGATTCCTCCAGCAGCTGTTGGGAGCAGATACAGAGACCCATAGCCAAACATTAGGCAGAGGCAGGGAGCCCTACAGAAGAGAGGAAGGAAGGATTGTAGGAGCCAGAGGAGTTACAGGCACCATAAAACGTAGCCCCCATAAGCTGCAGGGTACTTCAGCACTAAGACCCTCAATGATGAATGCGTCACATCATCCAATGATTTCTACCTGGAGACACTTTATTAATTCTGGCATTAACCTGTCCACTCGGTACTAACAGCAACAAAATATACTACTAAAACAAATTTATCAAAGAATGAGCTTCTTAAGTATTTTGATAAATGAGAAGATATTACCACTCTGGAACACACAAAATATAATAATAGACAGCTCATCCATTGACTCTCCATTTAGAAGAGACAGACAAACCCAAGAAGTAGTTAAATAGTAACACGAAGTAGCAGTAGCGTATACTAGGTGCCAATGAGCAGTAAAGGCTATATTCGGAACCATAGTAGCTACCAACAGTGCATATTATATGGCAAATGTTTCATATTAAGTGACTCAATCATAGCAATCTATGTAAAGTTATAGTTACTATTCCTATTTTTAATTAAATGAAGATAATATTAAGAATTTATGTGGTCTCCAAAAACCTCACTAATAGTAAATACTAAAATGGAATTTAAATCCAAGATCCACAACTCCACTTGTGGCACTATCTCCCTAATATCTAATTGTCCTTGCATAACAAGCTACAACTTCTGAACTCTTGAAAGGTTAGTGAAGGGAAACATACAGCATAAGAGAAAGCTTCATAGAAATATTTTACATGAGCTATTTTCATAAGACTACTGGGATTAATGGGGAGAGGAAAAATGTGGAGAGAAATTAAAGCAGAAAATGAAAAATGAGAAGCAAGAGGTGTCAGGGCTCGTGGGGGTGTCTGAGTTTCTTTAAGGGATGAACTAAAGTCAATTTTGAAAGACCTTTAAAAAGTAGCTTCAGAGACATTGGTCTAAAGTAGCCTCAGAGACATTTCCTGCAGAGGTAGAGAAATTGTGATTACAGGATTTTCATAAGATGGATAAGATGAAGAATGTAAGGTAAAACAGACAGAAGTTTGTAAAGTATTTAGCAAGCCATAGCTGAAGCTGTGAGGTTCTAGTCATAGTCAGTGGTATAGGAGTTCAAACACAGAGACAGCCAGGAACAGGCTAACAATGACACTGGGTGGGAATAGCACCTTCTCCATTTTTTGTATTTACTTTTACTTGCATTTGTGTGTGAGGGAGAGTGAGGTTGAAGGAGGTGTAGGTAGGCAACCAACGCAGCCAGAAGAGGGTGTGGTATCTCCAGACGATAAAATTTAAAATTACAATGACCTGTCTCACTTGGGTTCTGGGAAAGAAACTTGGGTTCTTTGGGAAAACAACAAGTCCTCTATACCAGTTGGTGTGTGTGTCGACTTGTCATAAGCTAGAGTCAGCAGAGAGAAAGAAGCCTCACTTCAGGAAATGCCTCCATCAGATCCAGCTATAAGATATTTTCTCAAATTATGATTAATTGGGAAGCACTGTAGGTGCTGCCATCACTGGGCTGGTGATCCAGGACTCTAGAAGAAAGGCTGAGCAAGACATGTGAAGCAAACCAGGAAACAGCACCCCTCCATGGCCTCCATCAGCTAGCTCCTGCCTCCAAGTTCCTGTCATGTTTGAGTTCCTATCTTGACATTCTCCAATGATGGATTATGATCTGGAAGTTTAAGCTGAATAAACCCTTTCCTCTCCTCTCCTACTTGATTTTTGGCCATGATGTTTTCATCACAGCAATAGAAACCCTACTTGTTATCAGAACTGTACTTGGTCCTGAGATCTCCCCTCCCCAAATAACCCATGCACACATTGGTATATATCAGGAACTGTGGGTTAGATGTGCTGAACATCTGAATGCTACAAATCTGCTACCTGGTGAAGAGAAGTAATCAGGTCAGCGAGGGATTAGAGAATACTATCTATGCTCCAGGACTTAACACGAACAGGGAAAACAAGACCCAAGGAACCTGAGGTGTCTAGATACTGAAAAGACAAGGAAGTGAGTACTCAGGAACTCCAGAACTAAAACAGCTTTTACAGCACCTTATCTAAAGGTTAAATGGCAAAGCCTAGAATACTCCAAATAGTGAAGAAGAGCTATTGTTGCTGGGTATGAAATGCCTAAATACTTTGGTTTGGTTTTCTGTGGCTGTGATAAACACTATGACCAAAAGCTGCCTGGAAAGAAAAGGGTTTATTTGACCTTCATGTCTATCGTAGAGAAAAGACACATCAGGAACCAGAAGCAGGAACTGAAGCAGTGACCACAGGAAAATACTGGTTACTGCTGTTCTCAGCTACCCTTCCTATACAGCCAGTCCCACCTCCCTATGGTCGGCACCACCCTCAGTAAGTTAGGTCCTCCTACATTAATCCCCAGTTGGGAAAAGTTCCAATGGACAATGCCTGTAGACCAAATTTGTTGAGGCAGTTCTTCAGTTGGGGTTCCCTCTTCCCAGGTGACTCTAGTTGTGTCGATCTGTAAAAAACTAAAGAGTGCATGAAGCAAAAGAAATGAGAAGAGGAACAGAGCTCTTGACCAGTTGTGGAAGGTCAGCAGCTTCCTCTCCTTCCTCCACAAGTTCTTAAGGAGCAAAGGTGAGGCACTATTATCCTTTCATATACTTGTTACTAATACAGCTGATTTTAACAGAACAAATTATAAGTAAGGTTGGGCTCTAACAAAATGTGACCATCTTGAAGACAACCCCATATCTCTTCCAGGACAAGGAAGTAAATATGAAGCAACCAAGAAAGATTGCAGCTGCATCTTGGTGACTTTGATAGAATCAAGTCCCAGTCATAATAGAGATGTAAGCTAAGCATGTAAATAAGAGAATAAAGAGAACACTGTCCAGTAAAAAGTTCCCAAGACTCATACCAGAGGGACAGCATTAAGACTATCTAGTGCTAATGACTAGCAGAGTCAAGGTCAGCAGCTACAAAGCTCAAAGACTCCCAAGCAGAGCATCCCTGTAGCATGGGCAGCATCTGAGGTACTACGCTCACTCCGCTCATAGGGCCCTCCTTTGGCTGACTCCATGATAACACAGAGGACTAAGCAATATTACTGCAATCAATCAGCCTTTGTCAAATTCTTTCCTGTAAAAAATGCTGGACAAGGAACTCTATGGTTTTAGTTCTCTCTTGAAGACTCCTCCCACTCTTCTGGATTTCTTTCTTTCATCCTTAATTTCTTACTTTTTCTCAATTCTCAATTTCTGTAACTCTCCCTGATAAAATGCACTGCTGCATTGCATACTTACATGGGTAACCACACATTTAATCTTTTCTGGATTCAGACAATAAGCTCAGGGTCACAGTTGTAAGTCAACATTTGGTTACCATGAGTACCTGGTAACCTATGTCACTGGGTCAGGGACAATTGCCCCCCAAGAAGGGTTCCACTAGACTCAAGAATCCTCTATCACTAGGTCTGTAAGAAAATTCACCACAAACATCCTACATACACACTAGATAAAAATCCTCACCTGAAAGAGAAGGGCAGAAAAGTCATTTATGTCACGGATCATTCATGGAGACAGACAAGATTATTGCTGTTGGGAATGACCAAGAATTTCCTTGTGACCACCCTTCCCTTCAACAATACAGCACAAATTTCACCGAGAAAACACAAGGAACTCTGTCAGTACTCTCTGCCATGTGATAAAGTAGAAATTGGAGATTTAGTGCCACTGGGAATGACACAGTTACCACCAGGTCATCTTACTCTTGATATTTGGGGCACATAAAGCTTACATAAGAGATGCTAAACACCTAAGAAAAGATCCAAGAAAACTATTTGCATGCCCTCATTAGGAACTTTCTCTCAGAATAAGGATTTTATCAAGTTTTCCGTTGGATCATTAGCAAGAGCTCACAGAGAGAATCCTCCTTGTAGTGACTATTGAAAGATGAGAAGCAAAAGCATTGATCAAAATCTTCTAACACTGTCTTCTCCACTGGAGCCAGGTAGTTTCAGCTCAAAAATACAAGAACTGGAAAGCTGCACTACATGAAACTGTGGCCACAAGAAAGCCAAATACAATTCAACTACTAATGGTTTATTCAAACTGAAACCCTAACCAAGGAAGAGAAGAAAAGTTTTCCCTGTATATTGAAGTAAGTAAAATATACTAATACAGTCATGGTTACGTCATTTTAGGAATAAGATCTAGACCACATACACACACACACACACACACACACACACACACAAAGGAGAGAGAGAGAGAGAGAGAGAGAGAGAGAGAGAGAGAGAGAGAGGATAAATATGTCCTACTCAGAATTGAGGCAATTAGTAAGGAACCACACTCTCATAACTACAAAAAAGAAAATTTTAACTTGCAACAATAAAAACCATGTTAGCATGATCAAAGTGTTTAGTGGAATGGTAAATAAGAAGACTGAATACAAGAAGATAGTTACCAGGAAATGAAAATTTTACTTTAGGAATTCTAAAACCAATATTATCTTTTTGACAATAAATCATCCAACTTAGAAAGAAAACCAGAAAATTTCCCTAAGTATAAAAAATAACCAAAAAGAATCGTAGAAGGAATCAACATTATACATCATCTGCAGCTGTAGCTGTTCAGAAAGGGACTTTATTGTGACAAATATCTCCAAAGGAAAAGCCATGATCTCATTGGAAAGAGGCAAACCCTTTTATAAATTGGTAAAAACAAATGAATGAACAACAACAACAAAAAAAAACCCTACAGTGAAATCTAAAATAGAAATAGTGCAAAGCTATGCAAATCATGTTATGGAGCCAGCATTAGCTTATAATTAAAATCAGATAAACATCTAAGTAGAACAGACTGCTATCTCTCATGAGCACAGATCTAAGTATCTCTGACAAAATTTTAGCAGCCTCAGTCTGAATAAATAAGAGGAATACAGCACCACAAAATGGGGTTTCCTAAAAAAGCCGACATTTAACTGAAAATTTAAAAATCACTGTATTTCTCTACATAAATAAATTAAAAGTATTATATTCCAAAGAGTGCAGCAAAAGCACTTGAAACATATAATATTCATGTGTAATTTTATCTGTATTTCATCAAATTAGGAACATATAAAAGAAGACAATTTAAAAAATAATAAAACCTCCCAAGTAATAATATAAATAGAAACAATGGTTATTGCCTTTCCTTTAAGACTGCAAGGACATTTAACGTCGCCATTTTATTCAGTTTTATACTGGACATGGAAACAAATTCAATGAGGTAAGATAAAGAAACAAAAACATATAGATAGAAAATGAGCTATTAAACCTGTCCATATAAAGCTCACTGTGTGCATGGAAATTACTCCAAATTCTATAGCTAAAGGAGAATGACTGAAGACTATGTTAAGTAATGTCAAAGCATACATGTGCATAAGTGTGCATACATGTGCTATAAAAATCAGCTGCATTTCAGTATTGAACAAATTAAACCTTTGATTTGTTTTTCTTCCCACAAACAATGAAAGACACGAGGGAGTATTAACCAGGTAACAAACTACTTGTGAGGTAGAAGCTGCAAAATATCTTTGAAAGTAATCACCAGATATACCTCCATGAAAGGATCAATAGACTCAAAACACTCAAATACCCCTTATAAAACATTGCCCCGGGGCTTCTACTCAGTATTAATTAAAGAAAGATAATTTGATAAAGAAAACAGTAGGTACAAGCTAAGTGTAGCAAACATGGTGACATTTATAGAAATTTCTCTTTCATAAAATTTTTATAAGGGGAAAAATTATGGAAAATAAACTTCTTCAAAACAAAATTGAGACCTTGTTATAGTTTCTGTCTATTGTGATAAAACATGTATCAAAAGCAACTTGGAGGAGAAAGTAGGGGTATTGTCTTACAATTCCAGATTATAATTTGTCACTGAAGGAGTCTATGCATGGACTCCAAATTGGGAACTTAAACATGAAAGACCAGCCTGCTATTCCACACAGCTTCAGGAACTCACTTCACAGCAAAGGAAGTATAACAGCAACCATAGGGGAACAGGAACCTTGCTGAATCACAGTCTGTGTTATGCTCAGCTAGTGTTTCCCCTTGTCTTTCTTTTTATTTTTTTAATTAATTTTTTAGGTTATAATATAATTATATCACCTCCCCACCTTTCTCCTTTCCTCTCTCCTAGCTTTCTGATGTATTTCAAGACCACGTGCTTACAGGTGGTGCTGCCCACTGTGGGCTTGGTCTCCCTCGTCTACTAAAAGTTAAGTCAACCCCTCACAAACATGTCCATAGCCCAACTTCATAGCTGATTCGTCCTTTGAGGCTTGCCTGTAGGATGCCTCTAGGCTGGGTCAAGTTGACAGTTAGAGAATCAGGCTAGCTTTCCAAAAGACAATGTGAAGAAAATAAAAACTATCCCAGCTCTTGGGGCAGAAAAATAACAAAATGGTATTGGAAACTGCAAACCAGAAGTAATATAAGAGGAAATATTTTAATTATCACAAAAAAATAACATGTGGACTAATAGAACTCTAAAAACTCAAAAGTTAGGCAAATAGTCGATTGAAAGGGGCTGGTGGTGATAATTGAGGCCTCACTAAGTTATACAGAGGAATCATGAAGACATATAAAGGACCAAATATGCAAGTCATTAGGAAAATAGAAAGCAAAATTTCACTCAGAATATCCTTAATGCCCTCTGGAACAGCTCAAAATTAAAACAAATCAGCACTGCAAAGGTTGGGAGGCAACTAAAATGTGCATACACTGGCAAAGGGTTTTACAACAACAACAACAACAAAAAAAAAAAAAAACAGAAAGCAAAGCAACAAACTCATTTTAAATCCATGCATGTAAATTTTAATGAATTAAATATGCACTTATTACATGATTCAGCAAATATAGTTTCAAGTATTTATATGAGAATAATGAAAATATTTACTCCCTTCTGGTTTGCACCTCAGCTTGGGCAGATCTGTGTGTCTGCCTCTCTCACCAGCAGTAGGTGGAGTCTGCAGGTCTCCCATGAGATCTACTCCAGCCAGGGACACAGGTGAGAACTCCTACCCAATTAACTGCACCAGCTGGCACCCCCAAGCAACCCAGAAGATGTGGAAACCTTCCCCTCCACGTGAACCATATCCCCCCTCCAGTCTGCACCTCTGCTAGGGCAGATAAGTGTGTCTGCCATTCTCACCATCCCATAGTCTACAGTTTCCCAGGAAATCTGTTAGAACCAGGGACACAGAAGGCAGGCTTTAGACAGAGACACCCAGACCAGTTAACACTAGATATAACTAGATGGCAAGAACATAAGCAACAGAAGCAAATGTACTTTGGCACCATCAGAACCCAATACTCCCATTACTCCACGCTCTGGATACCCCAACACACCTGAAAAGCATGATGCTGCCCTAAAATCCCATATCAAGAAGATATCAGAGACCTTTAAGGAGGAAATAAATAATTCACTTAATGAAATACAGGAAAACATATGCAAAGAGATAGAAGCCCTTAAAGAGGAAACAAATAAATCCCTTAAAGAAATACAGGAAAACACAATCAAACAATCAAACAGGTGAAGGAATTGAACAAGATGGCACAGGACCTAAAAATGGAAGTAGAAACGATAAAGAAATCACAAAAGGAGGCAAGCCTGGAAATGGAAAAACCTAAAAAGGATATCAGGAGCTACAGATGCAACCATCACCAACAGAATACAAGAAATATAAGAGAGAATATCAGGTGTAGAAGATACCATAGAAGATAGTGACACAACGGTCAAAGAAAATACAAAGTGTCAAAAGATCCTAATCCAAAATATCCAGGAAATCCAGAACACAATGCGAAGACTAAATAAACCTAAGGTTAATAAATAATAGGAATAGAAGAGAGGGAAGATTCCCAGCTCAAAGGACGAGAAAATATCTTCAACAAAATCATAGAAGAAATACTCCCCAACATAAAAGAGATGGCCATAAATGTACAAGAAGCCTACAGAACATCAAGTAGAATAGACCAGAAAAGAAAATCTGTCAGGAGCCAACAAATAGAAACTAAAATCTAGCGGGTGATCTTCCTGGGGTAGGTTCATCTTAGATTATAATCTACTATGAATTTTCTGTGGTAGGCAGGGTCCAGGAAATATTCATTTTGGATTTCTGCTATTAAAATGCCTTTCATATATATATATGACCCAGCTATACCACTTTTGGGCATACACCCAAAAGATGTCCCACCATACCACAAGGACATGTGTTCCACTATTTTCATGGTGGCCTTATTTGTAATAGCCAGAAGCTGGAAACAAGCCAGATGTCCCATAACCGAAGAATGAATACAGAAAATGTAGTTCATTTCCACAACGGAATACTATTAAGCTATTAAGAAAGAGGACATAATGAGTTTTGCAGGCAAATGGTGGTAACTAGAAAATATCATCCTGAGTGAGGAAACCCAGGCCCCAAAGGACAAGCATGGTATATACTCACTAATAAGTGGATACTGGCCAACAAGCACAGAATACCTAGGATACAAATCACAGAAGATAAGAAGGTTAACAAACAGAAAAGCCCAAGTGAAGATGCTTCAATCCCACTTAGAAGGGGGGAGGAGATAATCATGGAGGCAGAGAGAGGGAGGGAGGGACTAGAGTGGGAGAGGGGATAGGGAAGAGGAAAGGGGAACAGGTTGAGATACAGGGGTGCAGAAGAAAACCCTAGTGAGCCAGCAGAATCAATGTAAATATGCAGCCTCAAGGGGTGGGAGTGTGGTACCCTATAGAAAGTATCAGAGACCTGGGAGGTGAGAAACTCTCAGACCTCAATGGGGGTGATCTTAGCCAAAATGCCCAATAGTCGGGAGAGGGACCTCAGAGAATCCACCTCCAATAGATAGACAGGGCCTCCAGTGGAGGGATAAGGTTACAAACTTCCAGTCAAATTTTCTGATCCAAAACTGTTATTGTCTAAAAGAACTGAGGGACAAAAATGGAAATGACACTGAGAGAAAGGTAATCCAGTGCCAGACCCAACTTAGGATCTATCTCATGGGGTGGGATGCTCCAAGGCCTGACACTGTTCCTGATGTTATGTGATGTGCTTGCAGACAATAGCCTAGCACGGCTGTCCTCTGAGAGGCTCTACCAGCAGTGGACTGAGACATATGCTGGTACTTACACCCAACCATTGAACTAAAATTGGGGATCCCTGTGGTTGAATTAGGGTTGATTGAAGAAGCTGAATGGGAGGGTGACCACATAGGAAGACCAGCAGTCTTAACTAGCCTAGATCCCAGGGAGCCTGCAGAAAATGACCACCAACCAGGCAGCATTCATGGGGTGGTTGGAGGCCCTGGCACATATATAGTAGAGGAGTGCCTGGTCTGGAATAAGATACACCAAAACTGAGAGAGACTTGAGTCCCCACGAGGGAAGAGGACTGGTGAGGGGGAGCATCCTCTTGGAGACACGGGGGAGGAGGAATAGGATGAGGAACTGTGGAAGGGGGGACTGGAAGGGAGCGATGACCGGATTGTAAATAAAATATTAATATTAATAGTAGTAGTAGTAGTAGTAGTAGTAGTAGTAGTAGTAGTAGTAGTAACAGGAAAAAAAAAAAAACATTTACTTACAAAAATATACATGAATATTCATGCCAGGGATCCATCCCACAATCAGCCACCAAACATAGACACTATAGCATATACCAGCAAGATAGTGCTGAAAGGGCCCGGATATAGCTGTCTCGTGGGAGACTATACCAATGCCTGGCAAACATGGAGGTGGAAGATCACAGTCAGCTATTAGATGGAACACAGGGTTCCCAAGGAAGGAGCTAGAGAAAGTACCCAAGGATCTGAAGGGGGTCTTCAACCTTATAGGTGGAAGAATAACATGAACTAACTAGTACCCCCTGAGCTCATGTCTCTAGCTGCATATATAGAAGAGGATGGCCTAGTTGGCCATCATTGGAAAGAGAGGCCCCTTGGTCATGCGGACTTTATATGCCCCAGTACAGGGGAATGCCAGGGCCAAGATGTGGGAGCGGGTGGGTAGGGGAGCAGGGCCGGGAAGGGGGAGGGTATAGGGAACTTTCTGGATAACACTTGAAATGTAAATGAAGAAAATATCTAATAAAAGTTGGGAAAAAAAAGAAATAGTAAGAAAGGCAAGAAACAAAACACAAAATCAAAAAGACATCCACTGGCACCACAACCTCGCAAACAGAATAGGATATTTATTAGAAGAAATCCAGGGGCCACCAAGAGATGCTGAGAGGAAAAAATATTCTTCATAAATTGTTGTGAGTATGCTAAATTCTCCCCTGTAACAAAGCACCTAAGCATGATAAATAAAGGGCTGAAGGAACAGTTCTGATTCATACTTCCAGAAACTTCAGTGTGTCGTGGGAGCATAGGCTGGTGGAGCAGAGAAATTCACATCCTATTAGAGAGGCTAGGATATTAAAGTCAGGACTACAAACTCTTCCATTTTCACCTTTCCTTCTACCTGCTCCACCAGCCTTGGGAACAATAACACCTATATTTAGGGAGTGTTCCTCCTGTGGTTAATTCTCTTAGAAAATAACTTCACAGACAACCCAGAGGTGTGCTATAGTGATCTCTCAGGTAGTCAAACTGACAATTAAAATTAACCACCACAGTAATAGATACACAGTCACAGACATTTGCCAAAGCACCTCAAACTGCATTCCCACAAACCCATCAAACTATATTCTTTAAAAGAATAATCTCTACATTATATCATAACTCAAAAGAAATAAGTATGCAATGGATGGATTGGTTTTGATATTTTAAGGCAAATTATATTCTGACTTTGTGTTCTGGCAGGATGAGACTCTCTTTCTGATAAGATGGGTGATATTTCACCAGCTATTAATTAAATGTCCACAACATGCCAATCACCTTGCTGGCATAGTGGACCCAATGATGTNTTTTTTTTTTTTTTTTTTTTTTTTTTTTTTTTTTTTTTTTTTTTTTTTTTTTTTTTTTTTTTTTTTTTTTTTTTTTTTTTTTTTTTTTTTTTTTTTGGTTTTTCGAGACAGGGTTTCTCTGTATAGTCCTGGCTGTCCTGGACCTCACTTTGTAGACCATGCTTACCTTGAACTCAGAAATCCGCCTGCCTCTGCCTCCTGAGTGCTGGGATTAAAGGTGTGTACCACCACTGCCCTGCTGCTTTACTGTCTTAAGTGACTTTCACATAATCACTTATTGTATAAAAAGAAGTAAGCAATATATACATTACATTACTCATCTTTTACATGAGAAGAAGTTAGGATGGGCATAAGTTTGACCATCTACTCAAGGTCACTCCATACATAGACAGTTAAGTCAGAGGAAATCCCAAGAACTCTATCTCAATGTTCAAGCCTGGCCTCCAGTAATAACCAAGATTACAAATCCAAAGTGAGAGGAAGCAAGTCTAACTGGGATGAGCACACCAATTTCTGTAGCAATGGATCATTCCTTCAATTAGTCCATTAAATAAAAGACAATTCAGTAAAAGTAGGTAATGACTTTGTACTTTAATTGTCATTAGGCTTAAATTACAGAGGTGTTTCTCATCAGATTCCAGGAAAGGCAGAATGCGGGAACAATGAAAGTTGGAGACGGGAACGCTTTTTCTTTTTGGTCTAAATGTAGGTGTCTTTTCCATAAATCAATGATTTCTTAACTACTTATCTCCAACATTCATCTCCCTCCAAAGAATCTTTTGGAGATTAAAAAGTTCCCAAAATGTGATCAGAAACTACTCATAAAACCAGGTAAGATGGTCCATTTCTCCCAACACTTGGTTTATCTTCAATTTTTTTTTAAAATTCATCTGTTAAGACACAAAAAGACATTAAGAACCTTTGTTAACACTTAAATGTGTTTTCTGAATGAAAAAAAAAATGTAGAGCCGGGGTGTGGGGTGGTGGCGCACGCCTTTAATCTCAGCACTTGGGAGGCAGAGGCAGGCAGATTTCTGAGTTCGAGGCCCCGGCCTGGTCTACAAAGTGACTTCTAGGACAGCCAGGGCTATACAGAGAAACCTTGTCTCAAAATAATTTTTAAAAAAATGTAGGAGTGATTTCTGGAGACCTATTACACCAGGCTATCAGTTGTCCAAATCAAGATCACATCTTGTAATTATACCATACCTTGGTTTCTTATCTGTCAACACCAAAAAATTATTAATTCTTAAATCTACCCACCAATTCATTTAGTGGCATGAAGATCGTACTACATCCCAGGGATTGAATTAAGTGCTCAGATTTCACTCTAAAGAAATCATAGTGACAACTAAGAGAAGTTAGTAGTAAATAAGTAAGTAAGTAGAAAGGCAACACCTTGTAAGGACCATAAGGAGAGCAATATTTTAGTCAGGATGTCTAGAGTGAAGAAACTTCTAAATACAAGACAACACAAAAGAAAGCACCTGAAAGGAGGTGGAAGAGAGCTAAATTCTGCTCACTTTCTATCATCTATTTGCTAATATGCAGGTATCTTCATATGAAGCTTCTAATGTGATCTGCCTCTTATATCTACCACGCATTACCTGCTGTTATTTAAGTATTCCCATAAAGGAACAAAGGTCTAGACGATCTAATTATTTAAATCCATCTTGCTGTGATAGTTAAAAACCTCAGACTCTAGAATGACTCCCTGAGTTCCAGCTTCATATCTGTGTCTTATTATTTGTAAACATAAGCTGTTATTTCACTTTCCCATATGTTAGTTTTCTCATCCATAAAATGAGAATAATTATATAACCCTTCCCATGGGGTTGCAGCCAAACTTACATGCATTCTTTGTGCCTGGCAATTATGAAGAGCTATGAAAATACCATTACATTCTTCTTATTTAATCTATTTTGTCCTTCAAAGCTTTATATATGAATATAATATACTCAAATTACTCTCTCCTCCATCCTTTTTATATTCCTACCATCCCTAACAAACCTGCTCAAATCTTAACAAACCTTACTGGTCACTTTTCAAAATTCATGGAGTTTACAGTGTTGCCTGTAAGCACTGGATTGAAACCATCCATTGTAACCTGCTGGGTTCAGCTTTGGGTACACAAATTACTCTTAATAGCAGTTACTATGATAGCCAATTTTAATATGTCAACTTGTCTAGACCAGTAATAAAACATTAGACTAGCTATTTCTGTAAATCAATATTTTTCTACATGTGATTAGCATTTAAATAAATGGACTCTGAACAAAGCAGACTCCCTTCATAATACAGATGTGTACTAATAGGCTAAAGATTTTGAGAATAAAGATAGTTCTCTTGATGAAGGAGTAGAGAACTCCCAGTAAATTATTGGCCTGAGGAGAAATCTCAGCTGAAGGAGCACTTATTTCAAAAATAACATTGACTGAGTTTAGTGCCCAGAACCCACATTAAAAATTGCTAGCATGGTGGCTTGCACATACGATCCTAGTGTTAGTTAATGTGGAGATAGGCAGACACTTAGATACTACCAGCCAACCTGGCCTACTTGATGAATTTCAGGCTAGACTCTATATCTAATGTTGACTAGCTACTGAAGACCTATGCCCAAAGTTTTCTTCTGGCTTTTGCATGCATTCACACACATGTGTTCACCATGTTTACACACACACACACACACACACACACACACACGCACAACTATATCAAATTTTACATGAGCTACCAGCTTTCTTTATCTCTCTTTTGGCTTTTAAACTTGAGAGCTATCACAAAAGGCCATCCCCTATAGGCTGTGTTCTCTGGGGCCCTTTCTCCCACTAAGGTCAAAGGCCTGAATATACCACTAGTGCTGATGACAAAGGTCAATTCTTTTGCTATGGGATCATGAGAAGTTGAACTTCAAAGTGGCTCAGTTTACAAAACCATATTTTTTCCAATTGTTTAAAATGTAACAAAATAGATAAAGACAGTAGTTTTCACTGATTGTGGGCATGGACCCCATGTAGGAAGCAACCTGAATACAGGTTTTCCTGCAGCCAAGTTCAGAATCTCCCTCTTCTGAGAGTTTTGTCACCATGAACAAAGGCACAATTGACAAGCTGTGTTTCTTTCATAACAGAGACGAAAGCTCAAAATGAGATCCTGGACTCTCATTAGTTTGGGATCTGCCCTAATTTCCTTCTCTCCTTTGCTTTTGTACCAGCTGCAGACTTTAATTAAACTCAGTTGGGTCTCCTAAACTAGGCAGGCTTTCCAGAAAAAGCTAGGACACTTCCCCTTCCAGGGAAGATCTTTCCATCACCCTCCAACTTCACCGGTTCTGTTTTCCACTGTCCATGTTAGGGAGCTGAAGACTAGCGAGCCCTGCCTAGCACAATGCTTTGTCTTGCTCTTTCTTCTCCACTTAGCAACTTTTATTAGAAGGTCCTGATCCATGCAGTACTGCCATGGGTAATTCCACATAATATTTCATTGAAGTAATTGTGGCAAATTACTGCACTGCTTTATCATTTCAATTCTTTATTTTAAAGCCCTCTTCATGGCCATGGGATAAAACCATCTATCTGTATTTATAGGTTAATTAACACAACCCTTTATGATAGACAGCGATAAAATGTAAAATGAACAGAAAGCACAATTTTATTAGGCTATAGACAATGACAAATAAATTGGGGATTGTTCCAGAATGCTCAAGAAACTCAATACTTCAGTGCAGTGGGTTATTTTATGTACCCATACTTTGAAGACAAACCTGTGTAAAACAAATACCTGACACTCACTGGTAACCTCAACACCATGATACTGTTACTTTACTCAGTCTCTTTTCTGTTTTTGTTTTTTTTTTTCTTTGAAACATCATTCTGAAGGGATCTTCTCAAATTACATCACCAGAGTTCTTGATTTTTGGCTTCCTTCCGTTTTGTTTTTTAAGGCAGGAGCTGCTGCCTAGCCTCCTGGAATACACTGTGTAAAGGAAAGTAGCTTCCTCCCTGTGTGTCTCACCCAAGGAGTGAGTGAGTCATTGTCTCGCTTGACACAGGCCACATGTAGGACAATTATAGATAATAGCATTAACTTAGAAAAATCAGGGGTTTCAATCACTGGGTGAATGATGAACAAGATACAGGGACACCAACACTAAGGGTAAAATCACCTCCTGTCTTGTGCTAATGAAGGACAACCAGGAGAATAGAGACATAGGGAATGGGAGCAGAAAACATGGTCTTCAATACAAAACAATTGAGATTCAGAAAATGCAGAGGGGCAAGAGTATTTGTTACCACTTTCATCTCTGTAACAAAAATACTTACGTAAATCATTTTAGGAAGAAAGTGTTTTCTTTGATTGACTCATCAGAAGTTTCTACATGATTCTTTAGATACATTCTTTGTGGCTAGAGTGAGGCTCAGTCTCCTGGTAGCAGGTGCTGTTCACCTCATAGTGGCCAGGAAACAGAGAGAAAGATAGCAAAGGGGTACTGGGACTAGTCACCTTTCAAAGGCCCCCCATTCGGTGATATGCTTCCAATGAGGCCAAACGCCATGAAAATTTTAGTTCAAGAGATTAATCTAGTTTTTAGTGCAAAACCCTCCAGAGCCTTGCTGGCTAGAAAGAGATGTTGGCAATTAAGCACACTTGGTGCTCTTAGAGATGATGTAAGTTTGGGTCTGAACAATCCTATTAAGTAGTTCATAATCATATGTAATTCCAGCTCCAAGAGATGTCTCATAACCTTTTCTGGCCTCCATGGGCATGTGCACATCCTCCAGTGCACACACATGCACATACACACATGAACACACATGAACTCTTCTCTCTCTCTCTCTCTCTCTCTCTCTCTCTCTCTCTCTCTCTCTCTCTCTGTGTGTGTGTGTGTGTGTGTCTGTCTGTCTGTCTGTCTGTCTGTCTGTCTCTGTCTCTGTCTTCTCTCTATCTCTCTGTCTCTCTTCTGACTTCCATGAGGACGCAGACACACAGACACACAGACACAGACACACACACACACACACACACACACAAATAAATGTTTAAAAACAAAATACATTCCAATCACTTTTTACTTTTAAATCCACCAGCTGGGGACCAAGCCATGAACATTTTCGGAGATGTTTCATATCTATTCCATGACAACAAGCAAGACTAGTTTTTTTTTTTTAAGCCTAAATTCAGCTATTATAACAGGATTCATCCAAACCAAAACACATTATTAAACCACTCTCTTAGCCTCAAGAAGTTATGGAGAAGCATGCCATATTGAATGTTGGATACTGAAGCTAATTATTTAGTAAGAGTATATCATGTGTCAGGGCCTTAAGTAGGTATAGGGATATGTCCATGAACAAAGAAAATGCAAACCCCTCTATATTGTGTACATACTGGCTGGGCAGTGGTGGCACACACCTTTACTCCCAGCACTTGGGAGGCAGAGGCAGGCAGATTTCTGAGTTCGAGGCCAGCCTGGTCTACAGAATGAGTTCTAGGACAGCCAGAGCTATACAGAGAAACCCTGTCTTGAGAAACCAAAAAACAAACAAACAAACAAACAAACAAAAAAAAAAAAAACCACTTATACTATGTAGAACTATAAAAAAGTTCCATGAAGAGAAAGGATGGGGCCAGAGAAGAGGCAGGGGGAGCAAGAGCGGGGAGAGAGAAAAAAGGAGAGGAGAATCAGAAACAGAGAATATTCCATAGGATGGGGCTTGTTTGTGCTAATCAGAACTTGTATGGAAAATCTCAAAGGTGCAGTGACATTTTCAAACCAGAAAATGACACAGGATTTCCCAAGGCAGTTCAGCCTCTCTGAATCCCCTCCCTCCCTTCCTCTCCCCTTCCCTCCTTTCCCTTTGTCCGGAAGGGATCTTCAGAGTTAAGGAACTTAACATCAAAGCAGAGAAGCAGCTGCTTAAATGGCAATTCTGGGAAGAGACATATGAGCAGAAGGGTACAGGTGATCCAGGGGAAGATGGTGGCAGGGACTCACAGAGTACAACATTTATGGGCAAAGAGAGTACGACACGATTGGATTTGTTAGCAGTGTGTCTCTGCATCTGTTTCCATCCATTGCTGGATGAAGCATCTCTGAAGACAACTAGGTCAGGCACCCACCTGAGTATAATTATCGTTAGGCATCATTTATTTCATAGACTATTTTCCATAGTAGTGTTTAGTTCTATCCTAGGTGTCTGGGACATCCAGCCAAACATTAGGAGGAGTTCAGGGAATCCTGCTGAAGATGGGGAGAAAAGATTGTGGGATCCAGAGGGGTTAAGGACACCACAAGAAAACAGCATAGAATCAACACACCTACACTCATATGGGCTTTACTGAGACTAAAGCAACATTCCGGAAGCCTGTGTGTGTGTAACCTGGGCCCGCCATATATATGTTATAGTTGTACCCCTCGTGTTTTCGTGGGACTCCTAACAAATGGAGCGGAGGTTGTTTCTGACTCTTTATGCCTGCTTTGGGGAACCTTGTCCTCTTACTGAGTTGCCTCATCCAGCTTTAATATGAGGGGGATTGCCTAATCTTGTTGAAACTTGATTTTGGCTGATATCCCTGCGAGGCCTGCCCTTTTCTGAAAGGAAACAGGAGGGTGGATATAGAGGGAGGAGGTAAAAAGAATGAAGGAGATGGGAAGACGAGGAGACAGCATCAGTGAGGGGAACATTGGTCAGGGTGTAATATATGAGAGAATAAATTAACAAAATAGTGACTATCAAGACAACATATCTAATGTACATTAATTTAAGTATCATACTAGCTCCTCGAGGTAGATGACTCTAATCTCTTCCCATGGATAGAAAATACAGTGTGCTGAAATTTTATTCCTATATTCATCCAAGTATGATATGACCAAGTATCTGGTCTCAAGCTATGCTCTTTTGGCTACTGCCATAATTACTGTATGCTGTGCCCCCTGATTTTTCAAAAGCATATATTCTTTTATCCCTCTGAGATAGAAGTATCTCTAGGTACCAGGCACTTTCCTACAGAGCAGGCTGTGAAAAAATAATGACTATTGTGTTTATATCCTAAGCCTTCTTTATGTGAATTGACTTGACATGAAATCCCCTACCTTGAAAAGTATCCAAGAGGGACCTCAGGAAAAGAGGCCACTGTAGTTGAGTGCTTTTACTACAAAATAAGAGACCCACAGAGGTTTTCACATGCCCCAAACATCAATGTTTCCAAAGTTTGTAGCTGATGCTGAAAAGAAAGGCTTGTCTAGGAGCTTGCATATAAAATGGTATGGGAAAGCAGCTGCCAGGGATGCTCTCCAAGAGCCCTCCCTCTGCCCTTCACCTGGAAAGCCACATGAGATTCTTGTGCTTGGCTAATTTTAACTATGTCTTTCCCTGTGCCCTCAATGTGCCAGGATTTTTTTTTACAATGTTCACAGCTGTTAATTAATAAAGACCTCTTTCCCTGAACAGCCGTTGGCATCTTTAGTGAAGTTATGGATTTTCTTTCTCAATTGCTACGGAGTCACCCTGAGGCTATTAATTTGGGCTATTAGCTGAGGGTGATTTCAAAATCCATATTGATAATGCTGAGACTTCTTTGATTGCCTGCTGCATGGCCCTAAATAAACATGTGGGAGTCTAATTGGTGACTTCTACAGAAGGCCACATTTTCCATGGTACGTTCTAGAAGGTAAGGGTGAGGTGAGTCAGGTAGGTCACCACTAGAGAAATTCTACATGACAACATTAATAAGATCTCCAATAATAACAACTATGAATCATGAATGTAATAATAGATATTAACAGTATTATTTTGCATCAATTTTAACTAATAAAATAATTTTGATAACAAAGATGGTAACTATTCAATACTAATTTATTAAGTGCAACTTTCTAAATACCACCTGAACTCATTCATACATACCCACACACACATGCAGTTTAAAATGTAAATGTGAAAAGTTTAAAACTGTGGTCTCTAGAGTGTGAGAATTTATTCAATGTTCTTATCACACAATGAATCCCTGGGGATCAAATCTTCATCGGATTCCTTAAGACATGTCTTTTCACCAGAGATCACAAATACGAGTCATCCAGATTGTGTGTCTCCAAGTAACTTGAAGGTAAGTCTTGGGTTACATCAACAATGAGTTTTCCAAAATGATATTGGCACTTAGCCAATTTGGGAATTACAGTGTGACGAGCCGCTGTACTACACCTCTGTAAGTGTGAGCTTTTGAATAAGATCTTTGCTATGTAAAGACAAAGCTGTTACTTATTTGGTCATTTATTGTCTTTAGCTTCAGTTTCCTTGACTTTAATGAAGGCTAAAAGTGGGCTGAGAGGCTGCTGCCATGACAGAGTGCTTATGTGTAGAAAGCTGTGTTTGATCACAGTATTAAAAAAGCCACAAAAACTGACTTCAAAATATTCATACCAGCATCTTGCATGTTTACTATATGTAAGGCTGGGTGTGGCCAGAAGAAAATTAATTGACAGATCCTGAGATTGACAGTTTCTGACAGTATTTCTGTTACCAAAAAGTCTTTTTTTTTTTTTTTTTTTTTTTTTGAGCCAAGGAAGCACACTGACCTGTAGACCCAAAGCATTGTTAATCTTTTATGAGAGACTTGAAGTCATAGCTGTCAGCCTCAGTGATGAATCAGACCTGGAGTCAAACACTCTAAATTGGAGCCTTACCCCACTCCCACTCTCTTCTAACCGCAGAGTGTGCTTTTTAATGTGGGGGTCAAAACCTATGCTCCAAGTCAGTCCTAGCCATCTGTCTTCAATAATTCAACTTAAAGAGCTAAATTAAAAGAGGAAAGTGTTGATTTAACATGACCCAGTTGGGGAGAGGGACAAGGAGATCTAGCACACCCCTCCAGTTCACCTCCCGGGTCCTGAAGTGAGGACAAAGATTAGATAGAGGACCAGAGATGTGCACACTGAAGTTTTCCTAGTCATGGTGGATCAGGACCATTGATGACCCATCATTATCTGGGTTGTAGGCTCATCTTCTCAGATGGTCTGACAAACATTAGAGCTGAAATATCTTTCCAGGAGACAAGTTGTTCTTTCCTTCTTCCCACATAAACATCTGGGGGTGGGGAGATCCCCATTTGGGGGGTGGGTGCTCATTGTTTCGATACTCTGATAGTTAAATTGAGAGTTACTCTGCCTTTTAAGAGTATCATCATTTCTACCAACCTGGTTACAATATTAGCACTTTATTTCTTTCCTGATTATTTTGTGTTTCCTGTGTGTTGAGTTCATATTCATGTATATGTATAGATATATGTGCGTGTGCTGTGAGTCTATGAAAACTTGAGGATGATATCAGGTTTCCTGTTCTATCACCTTCCATGTGTTCTCTGGAGTCAGAGCCTTCCATTGAACCTGGATCTAAGCTGAAGGCCAGCTAGCCACAATGATCCTCCTGTCTCTGCCCCACACAGTGGGGTTATAAGCCTATCCACAGTTCTGCCTGTTGCATGTGTTCAGGGTATTTGAACTCAAGTCCTGAAACTTGCAAAGCAAATGTTCTAACTAGTTTAGCTGTCTCCCCCCGACACCTATAGGCAGCATTAGTAACCTTGCAGTGAGTGAGTTAATAGTACCTTCTACTATATACCTTCCATTTTCTTGCTGGTTGATTCTGTCTATATGCAGCGTACAATGCACCAGAGCACACAATAGTTAAATGAGATGGTGTCTTCTCCATTACACAGTCTTCTCCGATTTCTTCAAAACCCAGAAGGCTCTATTGAATATTGGAGAGAATCTTCCATTACTGGTAAGAATCTAAACAATGTCTGACATACAAATATATGTATATGCCTGTGTATATGCTTCACTATAAGGCAGATGGATTTTGGAAGGTTCAGAACTAGATTTCACAATGTTTAGGTTTGCAATGAGACTCAGGTATAGGCGGCATACAGATCAAAGTGGTCTATTGAGGATCACTTAATAAATAAGTAACCAAACACAAGCTTTAAAAACATGTCAAATGCCCCATTTTCCTCAATAATACCTCTCTTTCTCTCTCTCTCTCTCTCTCTCTCTCTCTCTCTCTCTCTCTCCTTCTCTTACACACACACACATACACACATGCATACACACATTCACTAGAGTTCTTTTTTGATTTATTTGTCCTTTTTTTCATTGGTTTTGTACTTAGGGCATGACTGCTTTGAAGGTTGAAAAATGAGATTATAGAACATCAATAAAAGGAAGTCAAAGCTATGTATAATACTCTCCAAAAAATAAATATAGACAAATTGATATATTTCCTCCCAAATATTTTCTGTGATAGCTCTTAGTGATGCATAATGTTGTTTTCTTCATATTTCACTTGATATTTGTACCATAAACCTTTCTATCTTATTTAAAGACATCATTTTATTGACATTCACAGTGTTGCTATGCTATAATTTCCTCAAAACAGCCTACTATTGTTTGACACTTCTCTCATTTTGAATTTTTACTCATTGTAAAATGGTGAAATTGAATATAGTAATAAATAAATCTAGTTTTATATGCATTTCTGATTATAATGTTTGCCTAGGAAAGGCTTATCAAAATAAGACTATCATGTCCCACTACTTTAACACTACTGAAATTTGCAAGATAATTGCCAAGTCAGTGACACATCTACACTCTCAACAGCACTATATTGAAATGCATGAGTAACCATACTCCTTGGATAGTTTGAAAATAGCTTTAAAATGTTGTAATGATATATATGTCCATTTTAAATCATCGGGGAATTTAGTTAACCTTCATTGTCAGCTTGGCTGGGTTTGGAACCACTCAGGAGACAAACCACTGGCCATCTCTTGAAGCACATTTCTAGAAAAGTTTAACTAAGAAGGTAAGAGTTGCTTTGGATGAGGGCAGCACCAGCCCATGGGCAGGGACTCAGACAGAATGCAAAGAGAAGAAGGAGGAAGCCAAGCATACATCGGTGTTTGTCTTTCACTGCTTCCTGGGCTAAATAAGATGTAAAGAGTCTATATGCCTGTCAGTCGTGAACTAAGCCAAACTGTGATCCAAAATAATACCGCCTCTTTAAATGGCTTATTGTCAGTTGTTTAGACACAAAAAACTTAAAGTAACTGATCATTGGGGTCATGATAAATTTTGAACTAGCAAGGTACAAATTAATCTTGCTTTATTATACTGTGTTAATTGTCACAGGCATTAACCTCAAGGCCAGGTAGATGGTCATTACAATCAAGAGAGGAGTGACAGTAGCCTGGACATCATATGGAGATAAATGAAAATGGTTATATCAGTAACTAGAGTACAAAGCTTATGGCAATGTTGAATTTTATAGAGATATAAAGATGTTTCCTTCCTGTCTCTTGCTCAATGGAAAGAAATGATTACTGGTCTCTGTGAGTTCAGTGAGTCCTTTCTGCCACAAATAACCTATAGTATTCATTTTATCTCCAGCTTTCTTTTACACTGGACCAAATATTTCTAGTACTTTTTACTGTAACTTTCAAGGTATAACAGTTTTAATATCCTAAATTTTTATTGGATATTTTATTTATTTACATTTCAAGTGTTATTCCCTTTCCCAGTCTCCCCTCCATGAACCCCCATCCCATTCTCCCTCCCCCTGCTTCCATGAGGGTGCTCCCCCATGCACCCAACCACTCCTACCTCACCTCTCTAGCCTTCTCCTACACTGGAGCATCAAGCCTTCACAGGCTCAAGGGCCTCCCCTCCCACTGATGCCAGATAAGGCCATTCTCTGCTACATATGCAGCTGGAGCCATGGGTCCTCTTTAGTTGGTGGTTTAGTCCTTGGGACCTGTGGGGGGTCTGATTGGTTGATATTGTTGTTCTTCCTATGGGGTTGCATACCCTTCAGCTCCTCCAGTCCTTGCCCTAACTCCTCTGTTGGGGTCCCTGTGCTCAGTCCAATGGTTGGCTGCAAGCATGTGTATCTGTGTTGTTCAGGTTCTGACAGAGCCTCTCAGGAGACAGCTATACCAGGCTCCTGTCAGTATTCTTTTCTTGGCATCAGCAATAGTGTCTGGGTTTGATGTCTGCATTTGGGATGGATTTTAGATGGTGGTTGAAGGAAGTTGCCAAACTTTAGATGATGGACATTTATTTGTTATTTCCCTGCTAGACAAAGGGATCTAGTAAGACCCATTTTTGGTTTGTTGTAGAAATGGTGCACATATTTAATAAACTTGGGGGGGTGGATAATGCAATTTTATTGTTTATAAAGTATACCGTTTTTTGTTGTTTCTTTGTTTTGAAGTTTTTGTCAACTTGATATGAACTGGGATCATCTAGGTAATGGAATCTCAATTGATCAAACATCTCCTTAAGATGGACACTGAGTAAGCAAAGCCACACCTGTCATTTTCTTGATTAATGGTTTGTGTGGGTAAGTCCAGTCCACTATGGGCAGTACCATTCCTGACCCTGGGTTGTATATGAAAGCAAACTGATTAAGCTGTTGAAAGCAAGCCAGTGCCAAACATTCCCCCATGCTGACTGTCAGTTCCATCTCCATGTCCCTGCTTTGTATCCTGGGATGCTATATTGTAGCCTGTAAGAAAAATAATAAGCCTTTTTCTCCCAAGTTCCTTTTGATCACTTTTTATTTTGATCATGTTTATTGCAGCAATAGAAAGCAAACTGGGACATAAACTAATATTTGAAAATGTTTTTTATATATTGAAAAATATAATGGGACAGGAGAATATCCCACCATACAACTCTTTTGAGGCTTGAACTCAGTGTCTACTAAAGACAGAAGTAGAAGGCACAAAATGGTTGCATTCTTGAAAACCTTTCCAATTGACGTTGCTGTGGCATTTGGGACAAGCGTAGTTCCTTGAACTCTTTGGCTAGCTTGGTTTTCTAAACTGTAGTCACTGGCAGCCACCTCATCTCAGTAGTGAGGAGTAAGGATTAAAGAAAAGCCCTGGTTACTGCACATGACTCTGAAATAAAAGAGCTATATAAATTCCATGCATTATGAATCAGAGTGTATTTGTACTCTAGGAGTTTGCAAACATTGACTTAACCTAGGAAGCTTCTTGTTTTCTAATTCTGCATTAGGAGATGAATCTCGTAGTAAACACTCAGGCAAGGTGTTTTTGTTAGATCAAGAGAAGGGGGCGGGCAGCTTCACTCAAGGTTCATCCTCTGGATATCTGATTCCCTTCTCTTTGAGGAAATTGCCAGTCACTATTATCTAGCCTTCTCAAGCACATGTACCTGGGAATGGCTTCACAAATTGACTATGTGCCTCTTAGACTTTGCCTTTTCCCACTTCTCAAACGCTCAGGCAACTGCGAGTTTTGATGCTGATTCTACTGTAGCTTTGTAAATTAAGAGAGATGGATGCTGTAAAACTCAAAGGGAATGATTTTATTTCAGCCACCTGCCTCCTGAATGCCCATGTGCATGCTGACCCCTTAGCATGAGCTTTTGTACTGTACAGAATTGGTTCATTAGCTTACTTTTGCTAAAAGTGCTAGGCCAATTGTAGCATCAAGCTTAACTATGTCAGGCAGGCAAAGGGAGCAGAAATGTGTGTCCCATAATTTCATGAAGACACCTTAACCTTGACCTTTAATTGGTTCTCCCATAAAAACCTACCTCCTGTGATTTATGACAGCTATTAGTTGTGCCCAAAAATCTAAAGGATTTTGTCAAGCTCAGGGAATTACCCCCCCCCCCAAAAAAAAATCCTATGTTCTCATTTCTGCTGTTTACAATATTTCAATGCTGAGATACAAGAATATAGAAAAGTCAGGGGGGGGCGCAAGGAGGGACAAAATTGAGTTAAACCAATATCCTTTCCTTGAGCAGTATTTACACCTGTAATGACCAGGGTGGGCCATAGCTCTTCAATCCTACGGACACTCATATCACCTCCTTTGACCTGCACTGAAACGTGAACTCTGTTCAGCTCACGGAATGAAACTCTTCTCTTTTTTTTATTTATGGTTTATAAAATCATACCTTTGGCAAACTGCGGGTTTTGGAGAGCAAGCCAGTAAGTCACATAAAGACCAGTATAGCAATCAAGAGCCACTGTCAGCATGAACTGAGTTAATGATCCTGCTTCGTTCACACCAATCAGGGTAGGGCTACTTCCAAAGATGAGGCTCCCTCTAAATTCCAAGCGGAGGGAGGTGAGGTTTTCTTCACTTAAGACTCACAAACCCTCTTACAACAATTCTGTGTTCTCTGTCCTCTTGAGACTTAATTCTTGCCAGTCAAGAGAGAAATGCTATTCCTAAAATGTCTGGGGTGGGGTGGAATCTCCTACACTCAGCAAACCTTTGTTAATATGCAGGCTCCCTTGCCCATCCCAGAGTGGCAAAGGGGTAGGCACACATTATTTAACCCATTATTGAGTCAGTGTCTTCTGGGTAAAGATGAAAATGACATCTCCTTCCAGTTCTGTCTCAAGGACTTTAAAAGGGCAGTTCCCATGGCATCTTCAGCTAAAAAGACGTAGGAACAAGGGAGGCAACCCCAATCAGGCAATCTGTTTCGTGAAGGAAGGAAAATAGCAAGGCTGTTACCAGAAGAAGGGTAGGTAGGGAATCTGTGACATTTTGAAAATGTGATTTTGCTGTGGCCTTTGTTTAAAGCTGCCTGATAAGTACTCTGTATGTTTCCTCCTTATGACTGTTAACAGGACTCAGGAGTGATCGCCAAACCCCTTGGTCCTCAGTGTCCCAAAATACCAGACACATACATGTTCTCCTTCCATCCTCACACAGGAGAATATGAAGAGTTCCAATGTATGCCTAGAGTCGGGATCAAATTCAGGCTTTTGGGTCTCTACACCATTTCAATGGTATGTATTGGAACTATGCTAATAAAAAATGGTGGTTGACTTTTCTTGCTATAATACTCATGCATACTATCTTCTCTATAGCTTGCTTTCTTTATTTGAAAGAAAAGTTAAATCTTTCATGTAGGACTAATGTGAAAACTAAATAAGATAAGATAAGATAAGATAAGATAAGATAAGATAAGATAAAATAAAATAAAATAAAATAAAATAAAATAAAATAAAATAAAATAAAATACTCTCCCACAGTTATCCATAGCTGCAGGGCATGGCAGCCTCCAACCAATGTATTGATCCATCTATCCTATTAATAATTATTTCTAGTTTTATTTTTTGAGATTATAATAAAACATAATTTCTCCTTTTCTCTTTTTTATAAACCCTTCCATATATCCTTTCTCTTCTCGCTTCCAAATTCATGGGCTCTATTTTCATTAGTTGTTAAATAGTTAAATATATATATATATATATATATATATATATATATATATATATATATGCATATATATTCCTAAATGCCTAAATGGAATCTGTTCATTTTTTTATAATGTTACTTGTCTGTATGTTTTCAAGGTCAACCATTTGGCCTTTCAATTTTTACCATTGTTGTGTGTATAACTGACCCCAACCATGGAACTATTCTCTTCTGAGACAGGGAAATTAGTTTTTCTCTAATGGGATCTGAGGGATCAATATAACTCAGACATACTGGATGGATAGAAGGATGAATGGATAGATAATCAGTGAGGTGTCCAGCACTTAATACAACTTGATCAGGAAACACTACATGATGCCCTTCCTTCCTTTTAGTATCGCCCAGGGGCACTCCATCGCTCTGTCCCTGGCAGTTTCTCCCAGGAGTCCCCACTTCTGCTCTGTTCATTTCTTCCTTTCTCATAGTCCTGAGGTGAATGCTATTTCTAATAAAGCTAATGGCAGGTTACTTTCTAGGGGAGAAGAACAAGTGATCTTACGGGCAGCCTAGCACTAAACACGAATCACAAGTACACTTTAACCTATTTCTGCATTTGAAGATGTTTTCATTTTAATTAGAGACTGTGAATTAACTGAAAGGAGGGGGAAAAGTGTCATTTCACAACTATGGGAACATTTAGAAGTCAGATTCTTCTGTAGTATCCAGCAGTTATGAGCATGATCCGCCCACCTATTTCTGAGACATTTAAGTACAAAATCAGTTATGAATAAGAACACTCATATAAGTCTCCTTTATTCCTCCCTCGATCAAGAAGAAACCTGTCACCAAGCTGTAGCATGTCTTTGCCAACTTGAAATATGCAACCATGATATGGGTTAAGATTTATCCATATAAGGGAAGGCTTGAGAGAGAGGTTTTCTTTTCTTTCTTTCTTTCTTTCTTTCTTTCTTTCTTTCTTTCTTCCTTCCTTCCTTCCTTCCTTCCTTCCTTTCTTTCTTTCTTTCTTTCTTTCTCTCTTTCTTATTTTATCCCTGTCAATAAGCTTGATATCCTCTGCTCATGGAGGTCAGTCCACAAGCAATGTATCTACAACTATGAGACTGAGCATAGGTTAAAACACATGGTCTGGCAAGGAGAAGCACACTGCAGAGATCTGGTAATGGGACCATTAAAATCTAGATTTCTCGGCCAATTGTTCAGTGTGGGATTCTTGTACAGCTATATGTGGTCAAAGAGGCAGCCTTCTACCTACCAGATTTATGCCTGACAGCACACCTTGCTAGATATGACATGACCAGACACAGAGAGACTTGGTGTGTACAAAGACACTATTTTACCAGAAATGTCAGCAGATATCTTGATAAAGATCATTAAACAAAGATATGTTGATCTCCCAATGATGTTGAATGAGGAGAGAGTTTTAAAATCCCATAATACTGCTTTATTTCTGTAGTCAGCAAAATGTTTAGTTCAAGGACAGCTACCTATTGATACCTGTTAATGCTTTTAAAAGTGGTATTCAGCATTTTCTTTTAAAATTTCTTTTTTATTACATGAGATATAGAAAATAATAGTGTGTGTGGCAGGGCAAAGTCATCACTTTCACTATATAGATAAAGAAAATGAGGATTCTCGGAATTTTGTTACACCGAAATTGCTGATGGCCTGCTATAAGAACTGCTATCCTTGCTCAAGACCCAGTCTGTGTCTTTTAAGATTTGTTTGTCTGGTTGACTATCAGTTTGTGTCCAGGTATGTATGATTCTCCTGAGAACAGAGCACATCCTGTTTTTTAAGGAAGTCTATGATATCAGCAAAAGATAAACATGTGTATTAGCACCTGTCTGTCTCAACCAATGTGCATCTGGAATCATGGCCATTACAGCCAATGTCTCTGGGTTCTGACAGTATCTCAAACATTAAGACTGAAGAGTCTGGGAACTTGCATGTCATAGACTCTAAGAAACTTTCCAGTATCTTCTAAAGAATTGTCATAAATCAATGCCCACACAGTAAAATTCAAAATTTCCTTGCTGGTCTCAGGGTCTATGCTTTGCTTGCCGGTCTCAGAAGGCATAAGGAAAGTTGACCATCAAAATGAGGTCCTCCCATACCTGGTGTCTATGATCTAGTGCCTGATTCTCATCAGCATCTTCTCCACCAGGCAGCAAGCAGATGCTTTAGTAACATGATTGGAAATATGGGATTTTGTGTGAGAGAGATTGTCGGAGCCCAAGGCTTACCAGAAACTGAGTGACTGATCTGGAGGTTCGGGGAGGGATGGCATTAGCAAACTGAGGCAGAAATCTGGAAAGGTTAACTACCCCTCACAGCTAACATCTGGCCAAAGATCAGCTGTTTAATACAAGAGAACCTCATGACAGCTTGAATATAAGGGTGAGGGAAGACAGGAAGGGAAGGCTCACTAATGGAATCACAACTACATTATATTTTACTTTAATACTTGACGACATGCATTTAATTTTCATTGTGCCCAGTAGAGGAAAATGTCTGTCAAATGTATCCTTTGTCTGGGAATATATTCATGCTTTTCTTTTGTAAATTGGTTATTATATTTATTTACATTGCAAATGTTGTCTTCCTTCCCGGTCTCCCCTACACAAACCCCATGCCATCCTGTCCTCTTTGCCTCTGTGAGGGTGCTCCTTCACCCACCCACCCACTTCTGCCTCACCTCTTTAGCATCCCCCTACAGTGGGACATCAAGCCTCCACAGGACCAAGGGCCTCCCCTCCCATTGATGCCAGGTAAGGCCATCCTCTGCTACATCTGCAGCTGGAGCCATGGACCCCTCCATGTGTACTCTTTGGTTGGCGGTTTAGTCTCTGGCAGCTCTGAGGGGTCTGGTTAGTTGATCATGCTCTTCTTCCTGTGGGGTTACAACCCCCTTCAGCTCCTTCAGTCCTTCCCCGAACTCTTCCACTGGAGTCCATGGGCTCAGTCCAATGGTTGGCTGAGTATCTGAATCTGTATTACTTAGGTGCTGGAAGAACCTCTCAGGGGACAGCTTTTCAAAATGGAAAGCTTTGGGTAAGTTTCTCAGAGGCTGATAAAAGATTACAAAATCAAGAATCCTAATGATAGTTTCACCTACTCAAGGCTTATACAAGTTATTTATTCTGCTATGGCCGAGTTCCTGTCCTTGAAAGTTGAACGTTGGGTTCCAGCCTTGTAACTCATGGCAAAGTATGGGAGGAAGGGTACCAGGGGTGACCTGGAAGGCAGTAGCATGTCCTGTGTACCTCACCCTCCTCCAGGGACTTCCTGTCCATCCCACATTCAGCTTGGAACTCCCACAGTACCCATCTCGGAGACAGTCTGCTTGCCTCCCAAGACTAGGTGCTGCTACTGGCTGCAGCTAATTGCTGCCTGTCTTTCATCTTCTCCAAATATAGACACCACCTTTGCTAGCCCCCGGGATCTGACCTTGTTTTCATAACCAGCACATCTTCCAGGCCAGGCTAAGACTGGCACCCCTTAACTCAGAAATTTTTGACCTTTTCCTGGTGTCTCTTTATTGGTTGTCTCTGTCCTTTCTAAAAGCCTGATATTGATGTTTGGCCCTAATAGGGAAATGTAAACACGCAATAGATAAAGGTTAACAATACCCAATCAATGCTGCAGAGGGAGGCAGCACAGGCAGGAATATATTGAAAGGCCAGATATAAGCTGAGATGTATTGACAGTTTAATTGCATTTATCCTTCTCCCTTATATGCTGAATGAATAAAAGGGCTGCCTGATGGTCTTTCATTTCAGCTATGGTAGGTGATTTTTTTTTTGTCTTCTTATTAGATGAGGAGAAAGACTTAACATAAATGGATGCAGTTTTGTGTTCTTAATTATTTAAGTTCCTGAAATACATTTCATGGTGTCTCACTTCTCTTCTGTTAAAGTTCCTTCAGCCTGGGTCAGGCAAACACAGCTGATAACTCCCCTAGAAAGAATGCCCAGAGGCTCTGAGGTGTAAGAGGCATTTCTCCTTCTTCTCATAGCTGTCTTTCTACAACTTCCTTGGCATCTGCTTCTCAGCACAATTCTCACCCATCCAATATGAAATGCACAAGGTGAGAGAGAAGGAAAGTAAGATTCAAAAGACAGAATACATTCCCTGTGGCTATACAAATTCTCACAAAACTTAAAGCTAGAGCTTTAAGGTATAGAGGGTGATGGTGCACACACCCAGTGATCACAACATTGGAAAATGGGGGCATGAGGGCAGATGTCGGAGGGCCATTCTTGATCTCATCATTAGACCGAGTCTCAAAATGCAAAGAGGAAAAATGGCCTTATGCGTTAGTCTTGAGTCCTAAACCCTAACTCATATTTAATTTATTTAGTTTACTATACAAACAGTATCCAATGTGTTACTTAATAATCCAGAACAACAAAAGAAGGGGGTAGGAAGAAAGGGAAGAAAATGAAGGGAAGAGAGGAAGAAAGTACAGACAGAAGTCAAGGGAGATTTTCCATTTTTATACTATTGTGATCTACATTTAACATTTTGCCTTCAGTAATAAAACATACTACAAAATATTATCCTTAGTCTTTCTACCTCATACTATATCTGCTAGCCTCACAACCAATGGCACATGTACAAAGTAATGGTAGCATATGAGCAGAGATTCTGCAAACCAGAAGCTGCATGGTTCTCCCCAAATGTGTAATTTAAAAATCCAAATTCATAAATAATTATTTGGTAAGTACACTATGTAGGATATAATTTAATATCTTGTACACAATATTTTTCTTCCCATCTTAATTAGTCATTTGAGAATTCTATACAATATATTTTGATCATATTTTCTCCCTTCTCCCTGTCCCTCCCAGACCAACACTCCCTTCCATATTCACCCAATGTTGTGTCCCTTAAAAAAATTCTCAAGCACAATTTATGCTTCTGGTATATTCTCAACTATGTGGCCCTCTGCTGAACCATGGTAGACCTAGCAGTGGCTACAAACATGAAGTAAACTGACTTTCCCTCACCCAGCAACTACCAATAGTCAATAACAGGTCCTTAGCTAGGACTGGAGCTTCATGTCCATCTTCCCTCTGAATACGGATATTTTCTCTAACTTGACCTTGTAAAGGACCTGTACATGGTATCACAACTGCTGTGAGTTTCACATATGCAACAGCCCGGTTGTGTAATAGTAATAATAATAATAATAAATAGATATAATAATGCTGTTTCCTTACAGCCATATTCCTCTGGTTCTTCCAATCTTTCATCTCCATCTTCTACAGTGATTTCTGAACCTCAGAAGGTGAGGATGTGATACACATTTCCAATCTGGTAATGAGTATTTTACAGTCTCTTCTTTATTCTCCACACCATAATCATTTTTGAGTCTCTGTTAATCACCATATACTGAGGGAAAAACCCTTCTCTGGTGTGAGATCATAGATGAACTCATCCATGGGTATAACTAAAGTCGTCAGGATGCAGTTTAACCCTATGCCTATTAAATTGACTAACAGTAGTAAGTTAATCCTTAGTCCCTATGGCCTCTCTAGTGACAGTCATATAGTAATCTGCTTGAAAGAAAGAAAGAAAGAAAGAAAGAAAGAAAGAAAGAAAGAAAGAAAGAAAGAAAGAAAGAAAGAAAGGGAGAGAGAGGGGGGAGGGAGGGAGGGAGGAAGGAAGGAAGGAAGGAAGGAAGGAAGGAAGGAAGGAAGGAAGGAAGGAAGGAAGGAAGGAAGGAAGCCAACGCCTTTCTTGTCTTTGTTCTCCCTTGATTAACAGAAGAGAGAGGCCAGCCGAGCAGGAGCTGGAGACACAGCCTTCTTTCTGTACATAGTGTATGCTCTCCACTTACTACAGAAAGAAACAGAATACTGTTGTGTTAACGAAAATTGAATCATTAATTATGTACTTCATCATTGTCTTCCAGAAGGGCAGGCTGTCTTTAGTGACATTTTTACATATTTAAAGGCAGCACTATGTGAAGACAGAGGAGGATGTTTGGTTTATTAGATGTCACAGACAATTCCCACTGACAGTGATGGGTCAGAGAGGGGACCAGAGCTGGCCACCACACACACAAAATCCGCAGTGATGCCCAGACTCAGATGCTTTTGCCTTTCATTTATTTTATTCACTCAATTACCTTGCTAGGAAAATTTCTACAAGGTATAATATTCTAAGTATTAGAAATGTAAAGATGAAAGTTGCTATGTATTCTGAATAAGTTCTGAATATAATCATTAAAGCAAGCACTTCAATACATAATTTACAATATATTAAGATAAGGGCAATGTATGAATGTATGTTCAGGGTAGGTTGAGAATGTTTTAACCTGGAGCAAGAAGCCACAAAAAAAATTATCTGGTTTTCTATGAAAGAGTTTGAATATTCTAAGAAGAGGTTTGACAGGTGTCTTTGTTATAGTTTCCATTACTATGAACAGACACCATGACCAAGGTAAATAAAGATAACATTTAATTGGGGCTGGCTTCCAAAGGCAGACTGGCAAAGACTGGCAGCTAAGCTGAGGGTCTCAGAGTGACATACTTCCTACAATGAGGCCACACCTACTCCAACAAAGCCATACCTCATAATAGTGACACTCTCTGGGCCATGCAAATCACTACAAGGGGTAAAGAGGAATTTGAGATACAGGTGATATGTGGATGTGCCCTTCACATGTCTGGAAGCATACTTTATAGAATTTAATATTAAGTTAATATTGAATCAATACTCATACTGATATAGCTTGTGTTCTAATTTTTTATGGGGATGTCCAATAGTAGATGCAACACAGAAACTGTTCTGTCAACAGAATCTTTGTACAATGCAACTGATTGTTCTCAAAACCAAACTGAAAGTCTTTTCATATACAGTAAACCAACTGTTGATGTTACTTAATGTGGCAGAACCTTCCCCTTATGAATAAAGTTTATGGAGGAACAATCACTGGGCAAAGAAGTAGGCAGGACTTCCAGGTCAGGGAAAGGAAGAGGAGAGGGAGAGAAGTGGCTTTTTGGATGGGGACTGCTTGGAGAACAGTAGCTAACAAATGGCCCCTGGTTTATATGGGGACTCCACCAGGATTCACGACCTGAGGATTTATATTTAATATGATTTACAAGATTAAGATACTAGTTGTTGTGTCCAGCGATCGAGTTACTTGTTGATTATGAACTAAGTTTGTGTGATGTTTTTCTTCACACAGCAAATCAACTATGTTCCAGAGAGAAAAGGTAAGGTGGCAGGGTACCCCAGCCAGCCATGGAAATTTGGAAGTGTGGGGTGGGCATGGCCATGAACTGCCAGTGGGAACTTAGTGAGCTGGTGTAGAGATTTCAGAGCTCCAGGTTAGAGGGTATCCACGAGATGAGAACAGGCCAGTGCCTTGATGGTGATAGTGTGGATGGTTTATTTACATTTCCCACTACAATTTAATGCTTTGTTGTCCCTTAACCTCTGTCACCTTCTTGTTGCTAGGGTATTTGTTGTTGCTAAGATAAGAGCATCTGATATAGCATGGACCCGTTCAGTCATATTTCAGTGGGCATTCTAGTACAACTGCACTGCTATGCTACCATAAACCCTTCTTTACCTGGTGTACTAATGACTTTCCTCATTACTTGGACAAAACACTTGGCAGACAAACCTTAAGAAAGGAACAGATTATTTTGGCTTGCCATGACAGCTCAGTGAAGAGGCTCTGCTGCAGCTACCTTGCTTGATGAAAGAACACATTTCCAGCAACATCCTCCGAATCCATCTTAGCATGAGCTTTTCATGGTTCTATGAGTATGGAAGCTGTTCCTCTTCTTCTGCTTCTAATGAAGTCAAACTTGATCATTCAGCATTAAGACCTTGCATTCAACTTCTATGCTGCCCTAGGGAGTGTAGACTGTCACACGATCTGGAAGCTTATGAGAGCATTCATGATGAGCAGTCTAGTTAGACACATAAAATTATATGCACATTTAAATTCAAACCACTGTTTGTTATCTACCCTAGTGATGAATGAGGAGCTATATGGATCCTTGGGTGGCAAAGATGATTTCGAGTTCAGCTTCTAGAACCAGACTACCTGGAGTTGCCTCCTTGACATATACTGAAACACTGTGTGACCTTGGACAACCTCTTCAATCACACTGTACCTGAGTTTCCTCATGGCTAGCATAGCACACATCTCATAGTACACAGATCTCTGCCTTTTGCTTCTGGTGTGCCTTTGGGCCTTGTTTTGTTTCTCTTCAAATGTGGATGCTATTGCAAACTGTGTTAGAAACCTGTAGTTGGACTCTTTGATTCTTTCCTGGGACTTAATTTATGTTCTACTCCTACCCCCAACTCTCATCGTGTGGGCTAACATTTAGTTTTTCCAATCTTCCTTTGCTCCCTCCCTTCTCCACGCATCCTTCTCCCCCTTCTGTCGTGCCTGCTCTTCCTCCTATTTTCCTTATCTACACTGAGACAAGCTCCTCATCAGGTAAAGCACTTGAGATTCTCAAAGAAAATATAGTTACAGATAAGATGCTGCCTCCCGTAAAGGACCAGGGGAGGCCTCAGTGGGATTTCTGTGGGGTCACAAGGAAGGGACTGAAGCAGATTAAGTCTAAAATAGCCCAAATTCCTTCTCAAATCCTGTGCCAATTTAGCTTTTAGAAAGTAGTTCTCCAGAGGGAAAAAAAAATTTTGAACAACTAGAACAAAACATAGACCACATTTTTTTTAGAAAAAGAAAGATCATATCACTTGTGCACCTAATCATATTAATAGTCCCTTTTGATATAATGCAATACTTTAATGAGTTTTCAAATTTCCTCCAAAATGTCTTCCTATACATGATACCTCAAAGGAAGGTCCCAGTGTTGCATCTGAATGCCATGTTTCTTAACTATATTGCATCTAGTTGCAACTTCAAAGTTCCATCTTTTACTTGTTCTTTTTCTTTTTTCTTTCATTTTTTTTTTCTGGTATAGAGGAGGTATATATGGCGGAGGGAAGGCGTGTGAGGACCTGGATAAGAGGTAGAAGCTGACAGATGGGAGCAGAGCCATGAGGGCAGAAAAGGGGCAACAGAGGTCAGAAGTATGAGTGGGGGTGGGGGAGACTGGCAGGGAGCACGTGGGAACAGAGGGCGAGAAAAAGAGAGAGTTAGTTGTTCATTTTCTACATTTTTCTTGTTACACTAGGTTAATTATCTTCAGAAAAGTTCCACACTCTTCCTTTGACTAATTGTGTCCTGAAAGTGTCATTCATGTCCAGGTCCATCCCCTGTGTTTACCATGTGGGCCAGAGGCTTTAAAGTGTTGCTAAAAGCTTCATTAGGCTCAGAGTAAACAGTTTTGGCAAGGATGCTTCACAGGTGGTGCTGTGTCTTTCAGAGCGCACCACACCAGGTGGTACATAATGTCTCCGGTTTAGTGTCACTAAGATAGATCAGCAGCTTGGGTGGTGGCTGCCATAGCTCTGCCTTGTTCTGCAGTGTTCCTGCAGAGCCCAGATTAGACCATGTGCTAAAATATTATAGACAGTGTTTATCTAGTCTTCATGGAGACTTTCAGGAAACACTAAAATCCTGGCTTGGTGAATAAACACACATTCTCCTGGAGTTGCTCTCCTTTAAACATTAACAAAGATGTCATCCATTTACTGAAAGTGGACAGATGCCAGAGACTGTTCTAGATGCTTTATGAATCTGATCCCAGCACTCATCTACATTTCACAGATGAGACATCCGAGCTACAAAGAAGTTAAAAGTTAATTAACTTGCCAAGGCTGAAAAGTGGCAGTGATGCAATTTGAGCTGTTTGGCCTCAAAACTCCATACTACACAACAGCCTCCTCCATTCCTGGACAAGTCACATCAAATCTTGATTTTTGCAGGAAGTTGTCCTTCACTGTCCCAGTACTTCCTATGTCCCCTATTCCATAGTGTAGGCCCTAAACGATTGGATGCTTCACTTCTGTATTTCCTTATAGAGTAGACACAACACACTTGATATCACGAGATATAAGAGAGGGAAGGAGAGGGAAAAAAAAGTTCCAGTCCACCTCTTTCTAGACGCCTCAGGGCAACTTTTCTGGGCCTATTTCAGGCCCCAGCAATAATTTTTTGAAAGTCTAAGAAGATTCAACTGAAAAAAAAATACAAGGTTTTTATAACTTTAATTGATTATCTTTTCATTCTACTAGTCATATGCTTATTGCTCTCTTTCCTCTCTCTCTCTCTCTCTCTCTCTCTCTCTCTCTCTCTCTCTCTCTCTCTCACACACACACACACACACACACACACACACACACACACACATACACACACACAAACCACTTCATAATTGGAGTGTATTATTCCCCAAATCAGGGGTCTTCTGGATTTCTCCTTTTCTATGGATTTCACACTTGCATAAGACCTTACTGGTAGTACATCAGTTGCATTGCAGCCTTCCTAATACTGCCAACAACTGGATGTCCTCTCTTCCATAACCATTAGGACTTCATTTTTCAATAGACACCACATGAATGATAGCTTAGAAATCCAATGGGTGCTCTTCTTCTGTAAAGTTGCCTAGTCTTGCACAGTGACGGCATTTCATGGGAGGCAAAGAACATCATCTGCATTAAAGTAACATAGATTTAGATTCTAGACATGTCATTCAAATGTAGTAAATGAGCCTCTAATTTAGAATTAGCCCTCACAACATGATGTGGTTGTCTAACCTGTTAGTGTCTAACCTTTTACTCCCTACCTCCAATATGCACATAGATAAATATCAATTTTCTTTAGTATATATGTCTTCTGGTGTGGGTGTAAGCTACTATAAAATTGAGGTATTTGTTTTATTGAACCTTAGTGCAGATGAGCAAGTCAGCTGAGGTCTTTGAATGACTTAGTTTTATGCAAGAAATTACCACCCCTTTTACATTCTCAGCATGGTATTTGTGTTATAGTACTGGGAAGAAGTATTGACTTAGGGGCATGTAGAGAGTTGGAACTCATCAGAATAACGATGAAGCCAACAGGACCCATCTTACTCAGAGAAGTAGTAAGTCTATTATTTAAAAACTTTACTCTTTCAGGATTTTATGCATATAGAGAGTATAGTCTCTTGAGAAAAAGGATTAGCTACTGCAAATTTCTCCTATGAGCTTTCAGAGACTCTCTTCAAAATGGTCTGACCACAATCCAAAGCTCCACACTGTGTTCGTGTTTTATGAAGCTTATCTGTATTTCAGCATTGAAAATGGTACCAGCAAGTGCTGTGTGTTCTGTGGCGCCAAGTTCTAAGGCTCCACGGAGCATCTGCTCCATTCAGTAGGTCTTTCCAACTGAGAAAACATTAATTTCTTCCCTCCGGGTATTTATACATACATATGATCACACAGGCAAATGGATACAAAGCTCAGATGAAGACACCAACAGTTGCTGGGTAAGAGGAAAATGAGCAGCATGTGTGCTTCAGGGGCTGACATCAGATTATTGCTCTTCCAGGAGATCCAAGGTTCAATTTCCAGCATCCATATGAGGTACTTGACAACCACCTATATAATTCCAACCCCAACGGATCCAATGTCTTTTTCTGGTCTGTCCTGGCACTGGTTTGCATGGGCACATATTTCCACATAAACATTATTTAAAAAAAATAACAGCATGCTGTACCCCTGTATTAGGCATGTTTCTTATTGCTATAACTAGATATGAGACAAAAAAAAACAAATTAATGAAGAAAGTTGTACTTTTTTTTCCTTATGATTTATGAAGGAATACACGGGGCTCAGTGTTAAAAGCATTTGCTCTTACAGAGGACTCAAGCTATACTCTTAATACCCACATGGCACCTCACAATTATCTGAAATTCCAGTTTCTGGGAATCCAGTGCCATCTTTTGACTTCCACAGGCACCAGGTATGTACCTGGTACACAGATCATATACTCAGACAGAACTCTTATACACATAAAAATAAAAAATAAAAAATTGGTAAGTTTTAGTCTTTTGCAATATATTGTCATGCTAAATACTGGCCCCCAAGGTCTGGTTGCCTCCAGGATTAAGAGAATCTGCATGTACACAAAGTCATGCTATGTGACCTTGCTCCTTAGTTTAAAACTATTGGTTAAAAAAAGATGCAAACAGCCTATAGGTAGGCAGAAAAGAAATAGGTAGAGTTTTGGTTCTGAGTCTTGGGGACTGAGGGAGGAGAAGGGAGAAGAGAAGAAGGTGGAGAGAGGGAAAGTTACCGTGGGATAGGTGAGTCATGAAAATATGGCCGTGAGGGCTTGCCAATTGGAGTTAATAGCAGCCTAGATGGAACATGGCAAGTTCTAACTCACGGTTGTTGATGGGAAGAAGATTCTAATGTTTTAGAGCTGAGATTCTGCCCAGCTCTAATGCTTTAAAGTCTTATCATAAATGTAAACGTTTTATGCCTTTTAACTGGGAGTTGAATGACCATAGGTGGGGTAAAAACCCAATTTGAGATTAATATTTTTATTTATTACAACAAAAATAAGTCTATTTTAAAATAATAATTAATAATGAATACAGTCTCTTAGGTTAACAAGATCTTGGTAACAGGAGTATGAAGTAGGGTATATGTATCTTAAAGCAATCTAATACCATCAAATCTAGTATTGAGGATTGAGCCAAGCATCTCATACATGCTAGGCAAGTGCCCTGCCGCTGAGTTACAACCCTTTCTATTTTGAGACAGGATCTCGCCAAGCTGACAACCTGATCTTGAACTTACCCTGTTGCAACGTGTTTCTTGACTTCAGGATCAAGTCTGTGCCAGAAGTCCCTCCTTATATTAGTGACTTAAGAAGGACAATGTAAAAAACAGCATGGTATGGATGGCATTGCATGGAATGGCCTGTTGACAAAGAGATTTCTCTTTCTATCTATAATATACTACAGATGCCGATAAGTTCCACGATGTAATTGCAAAGCATTTCAATCCTAACAGGGTGTATTAATTTTGACTGATAGATATTTTATAGTTAAGGTATATCACAGTCTCTTCAGGTTCTTAAACGCTACTTCTTTTAAAATCTCTCACTTAACTTTATTTTCTAGTATCTATTAAGGTATTAGTTTCAGATATTTATATATACATACATATACATATGTATACACATATATGTATTTATAAAATTTGATTTTAGAGAAACATCTTAAATAGTAAGGATACTTCATTAAAGATTCACATCATCACATACTCTTTATGTTTGCAAATAGACATCTTCTCACACTGCCTTCACTACCTGATCCTAGCCATTTCCATTTTGTAACCATAGGTAGCCAGCATGAGAGGCCCTTTGGGATGATTCTTTGGTGATATCAGCAGATTTATCACAGTTAAAGCCCCTGTAATTTGTAGGCTAATCTGATTGCAGACAAAAAGAGCACACACACATATACACTAAGACACACACTAACACACACACACACAGTGTTAATAAGCTGTGCACTATTGTGGCAAAGTTTAAGATAAACATCATGAGCACAGGAAAGATTTATTTTGCCAATCCGTTCTGGATGTTCCAGTCAAGGGCCCAGTTATTTTGGACCTTTGGTAGATAAAATATTATGGAGAAGAAGTATGTGGTAGGGGTCAAACTGTTTACCCATGAGTGCTGAGGACTAAAGAGAAACATATAATGTCAAGGTTCCAGTTGTCTGTCCAAGAATTCACGCCAAATAAAGTAACTTTATTCTGCCAGACCCCACTTCATAATGTTTCCAAGGCATGTCAACTAAGCCTTAATACCTGAAACATTGGGGGAGATTCCAGATCTAATTTACAGCACCCACACAAACAACCTGTAAACATTCAGTGCTTCTAATACAGTTCTGTTATTTGTTTTAATTTCAGAGCAACAACACCCAGTTCTGTCTCTCACAGTATTTTTGCAGCTTGGAATCTCACCTAGATCTTATATTCCCTAGCTTGAGTTTTCTCATGGTGTGTGTGTGTGTCTCTGTGTGTGTGTGTGTGTGTCTGTGTGTGTGTGTTTCCTTTTATCTATTCTTCCCACTTCTCTTTTGCCCTTCATTCTGGCATTAATCTTTCTCTCATGGAATACTTACAGACCCACTATGTGCTCTGCTTTCTGACCTATCACTCTTTTTCTACATTCTTCTCTCACGCTTCAGATAAACAAGTGAATGGCTAGGTGAATGACAAGGGGCCAGACATCAAAAAGGAAGCTTCAACAAAGCTCACATGGATGCTCAGAGCCAAAGCAGCATAGCCCCCAACAAACAAACAAACAAACAAACAAACAAACAAAGGCCCTGCCTGCACTCTGCCATGCACACAGATGTTCATTCATTTCTCATTAAAAGCAAGGTAAGTGAGTGAACATTTGGGTTCACAGCACGGGTGCAAACACTTCCTGACCAATTCTGCATTCCAGATGGGCATGAGGAGAGATCTAAGCATGTGCAGTGAACAGGCTCATGCCATTTGGAAAAGTTTTACCAGGTGTATCAGAATTTATGCTTAGTATTGTGTGCCTGGAAAAACACATCTATTTGAAGTAGGATCATCTGGTGTGCTTGCTTCTGGCTCCTTTTGCTTATTTAACATTCTATGTAGTCTTATATGTTTTGTTGATATTTTATGCATATGAAACCTTATACTAAATAAGTGGATACACACATGTATTTCTCTAGTTTTTATTATATGGCAATTTATTGCCTTACAAATAGATATTTATCACAAAATTATTCTTTTAAAAAATGTTCCTGGCATTATAGCATATTATTTTATCAACCCAGTGACCAACCATTAATCCCTTTAAGCACAGTGTTCCAAAAGAAGCAAAGGGATCGATCACTATGCATAGAAAAATATTAAGTATGTACTGTGTTTTGAGTTTCTGTTTCAGACTGTGGACAGCAACAGTAATGGTACCATAAGATCCACTTAACATCCTGTTTGTTTGTTGTTGTTTTTTTTGAGACAGGGTTTCTCTGGGTAGTCCTGGCTGACCTGGAACTCACTCTGTAGATCTGGCCTCAAACTCAGAAATCTGCCTGCCTCTGCCTATCCAAGTGCTGGGATTAAAGGAGTATGTCACCACTGCCTGACTCACTTAACATCCTTAAGCCATATAATTTTACTGCATTTTGAAAATGATTATTGTGAACCCCTAGGGTTAGAATGAAGATTTTAGGTAGTTTATTTTAAACCACAAAACAATACAGAAGGATGAATGTTGACATTATCTTTCCTAAAAGAAGTTTTACTACTTTTCCAACACACACACACACACACACACACACACACACACACACACACACATATTTCCCAGGTCCTGAAAAGTTGTTCATACACAGTCTTTACTTTCAAATACCTAGCCAGATTCCATAGTCATTATTAAAAGTAAAACTTAATTCCTGCCTAATTTATTTTTGATTGCAAGCAACAAACTGGTTTCAACGAAGCTTAAGCAAATGACGAAGCATGTGTTTGTACAATTTCATGTTAAGATGAAGTGACTGTAAGATCCAAGGTTAGGATTTGAGCAACGCACTAAGGCCAGGGATGGAGGTTTTAGCACGCTTGTGTCTTCTATCATGTCTGCCTCGCTGAGATATCTTCTTCATTATTCTCTTCTCTTGTTCACGCTCAAGCTGGAAGATGTTTCATAATCTTTCAGAACATACTGCCTTAATTGAAACAAATACATAACCCGAATTTCAGAAAGTCTGATTGCCAGCGTTTAGACCATATACCCATGGGCCATTAGGTGATGTCCTTGTCCCCTGTTCTTGGTAAATTAAGTTAGTACACACTGCCATGGTGGTTATATCTAAGTGTTGGTTTACACAAGTTACATAAACATGTGTGGAAGCTGCATTGCATAATTATATTTTTTCTGTTATATTCTACACTACTTTTAATTTCAAAGAGGTAAGTTTGCCCACTCTACCATGCATGATTGGTCAGTAAGCTAGCATGGAATATACCATAATAATACACACCTACTCCCACCTCAACACAAAATGGTACTTGAACTTGAAAAAATATTCACTTATTCAATTAATAGGTAGCATGTTTGACTAAAACTGGTCTATATGTAGCAATCTAAATATATATTATTTACAAGCAATATTTATAAATTTTATACTTATTCTTAAATGTGAATATATGTGTATCTATAGAACATATTTATACATATGGTTAATTTCAGCTGAGGCATAATTAAAGGTAAACCATGAGTAATTTCCAGATTAAAACAAGGCATAAATGCTGCTGTGATGTCCTATGCTCCAGGTACAAGGGGCTAATGGAAACACAGTTGATGACTAACATCTATGGACCACAGGTGAAACCCCTTCCTGCTAGCATGTTTCATCATGAAGTTCTTAGAGTAGGATGAGTTTAGAAGAATTGAAGCCATCTTTCCAATATATACAGAAAGAAATACTTTGACCTAGAAAAATGAGGAAGCTTGAAATTGGGCAAGGAGAAGAATTGGAGAAACAATATTTTTCTTAGGTCATCCTTCTAAAAGATGACTGTGGTGTATTTCAGGTTTGCTATCCATTTTCACTGACGTTGGGATCTCAGTCATGATAGATTCATGATGCTTGAAATATTTATCACCACAATCCATGTCTTAAAATGCATTATTAATTTTTTAACCAACATTAAAGGTTAAAGACCATGTAAAAGCTTTGCTCCACTATCTACTGGATTATCTCTCAGAACAGACAAGAGGAAGAGTTCATTTATGAGGCTCACAGAGTGATGGGGTTGTGTTTTCAGCATTCCTTGCACAATGGCATTTGTCCTGGCTTATTCCCCTGCAAGTCCCATGTCTATGTGTTTATTAAACTGACTTTGGGATATTTCAGTTTCAAAGAGGAGAAATTATCTGTATGATTAATCATCTACTTTCACATTTAACCAAGTTTGTATAGAATTTTCTTATAAAATCCAATATTGTAGTATTTACTAAGAAATATATTAAACATGATTTCATTTCAAGTGATTAAAATACTGGTGGTAATTTTCTTCATTTTTTGGTTTTCATAAATTTCCTTAATTAGCCTCATTAAATTAATATTTTGTATTAAGGATAACTACTTAAATTTTAAATTGGTATTGTCATTAAGTTAAATATGCAGGATTTTTACATTTATGTTTATAATGTGAGAGATTTATAATTCTGAACAATAATTTTTTTGAGCTGAGAATAATTGATTCTCTTTAGTTTTTCTAAATTCTATATTTATCAGCATCCCAAAGTCCTACATCTCTGTTTTCCTGGGGAGAGCACTTTAACATGGCCGTAATCATTACTTATTTCATTTGTCTTATGGTACTTGGAGTGTTTTGAGTGACAATTGTTTTCCACAGGCTTAGATGATGGAGCTATTTGAAGAGTTGTAGACTTGCTGGAGGAAGGATGTCACTAGAAATGAGATTTGAAAGTTCATGATGTCATACCATTACCAGTCATATTTTCAGGTGAAGATACTCTCTCAGTGCCTTAGTTAGAGTTTCATTGCTGTGAAGAGACTCTATGACTAAGGCAACCTTATAAAGAGCAACATTTAATTGGGGTGGCTTTGGGGTGGCTTACAGTTTCAGAGGTTCAGCCCATTCTTTTGTTGTTGTTGTTTATTTATTTGTTTGTTTATTTGTTTGTTTTTCAAGACAGGGTTTCTCTGTATAGCCCTGGCTGTCCTGAAACTCACTCTGTAGACCAGGCTGTCCTCGAACTCAGAAATCTGCCTGCCTCTGCCTCCCAAGTGCTGGGATTAAAGGCATGCACACCACTGCCTGGTGGTTCAGCCCATTCTTATCATGGTGTGAAACAAGACATGATTCTAAAGAAGTAACTGAGAGTTCTACATCTTGATCCAAAGGCAGCCAGAAGGAGAAAGTCTTCTGCAAACAGTCAGGAGCAGGGTCTCTTCTGTACTGGGCAGAGCATGAGCACTAGAAGATCCCAAAGCCTACCTACACAGTGACACACTCCCTCCAACAAGGCCACACCTATTCTAACAAGGCCATACCTCTCAATAGTGCTGCTGTCTGTGGACCAAACATATTCAAACCACCACACTTAGTTTACTGTTCTAGCCAGTAGCTGTCATGCCACCTGCTTCTTCTGCTTTATGAACTATCTGTCTGCAACTCTAAGCCCGATAAAAATCTGTAAGTTGCTTAGTCATCATGTTTTATCACAGCAACAAATAATAACTAATACAGTAGACTAATGGTAAAGTGTTTTCCCTCTTGTTCTAGCAGTTAATTTAAAGAAAATAAACATAACAGAGGCTTGGTAGCCATATGTTTCAACAAACATAGAGATTTATAGGATGCTCTTGCACATGCATATATAGTCAAAGAAGAAACAAGCCCCTCCTATTTCTTTTCATTTTTATTAAACACCCACAGGAATGAGACGTTTGGCTCATGTTTTATGAGACCTCCTGTGTTTTTCTATGCTATTATTTTATGGAAGGTTTTAAGTGTTTGACTTGCTATACTCACTGACTCAGTAAAATAATTTCCACATGGGTTTATGATTATGAACAGACAGAAAAAAAGACAACAAAATATTATGCTATAAAAAGCAAAATAATAACAGATAGATAGATAGATAGATAGATAGATAGATAGATGATAGATAGATAGATAGATAGATAGATAGATAGATGATAGATAGATAGATAGATAGATAGATAGATAGATAGATAGATGATAGATAGATAGATGATAGATAGATAGATAGATAGATAGATAGATAGATAGATAGATAGATAGACTAAGAACACATATCCTCAAATCCTTTGTGTTATATTCTAGGGATATGTCTATCTAACATCTTCTAGCCATGAGTTGTAGGGATATTATTAAACTCTTTATCTCTCCCAAGCTTCTTTTAACTTAAAAAAATTACAAATCTTTTCTGTATCATAAGAATTTTCTTTAATTTCATCAATATCAACATTTTGTAATGAGTGTACTTTTACCTCATTTCTCAGATTCCATTAAAACATGCTTTTCCAATTGTCAATGAACATGTTTTCTACTATCAAAAATGGGTAGTCATTTTCTTAGTTTGTCAATAGGGTCTGCATTATTCTAATAACACACAGAAATTGTATTTGGAGAAAATTGTATACTATACTTGGTATGATAGTACTTCATCCATTTTTGTACTTTTTATAAAAATTTGAAGTTTATTTATCCAAATAAAGTTCTAAGGTCTTTGATTTTGCTTTCTGAAGAGGTTACATAGGTAGATCCAAAAGGACTCACAGTTCTATCTCTTTTAAAAGGAAGAGGGGTATGACCTTAGGATCCATGCTATTTGACGATATCCAGGAAGACTTTCTAGACCTAATAGCCTAGACTTTCTCACACACACAAGGAACAAAAATACCATTCAGAAAGAAGGTCCTCAAGAGAAGAGAGCATAGAAAATCTGTGCTACAAGTGTTGCCTTCGAGTTCATGGTGCGTATCACAAAGTCAAGTGAAATGATTTATGGAACCAGCGGAGAGGATTTGTGAGTGATGACACACTCTAATGAAATTGGGATCAATTTTATGTAAATTTTCTGTCAGGAATTACTAAAGTTTCTCAAAAACTAACACTAACAGATAAACATAAAGAATCATTGATTGATATTTAAATTTTGTGCTCTTGCCAAATGTATACAAGGTCAAATGGAGCCCAGCTATTTGAAGCCTACAAACAAAAAAGTAAAGATCACCGAATAAAGAGCAGTTTATGCAGAGAACGGGATTTTATTCCCTAAAAATGTGAACACATTCAGTTCTTCAAAATTAACATTTTATCCAAAGTAAGTGAATGTTTTGATATATGAAAAGCATGTGGAACTTTTAAAGTGACTTGAATTATTTGGAAGACATTTGTCAAGGGCTCATGCATGGATAACAACAGCAACAATAATCGAGGAAGCTTCCCTTGCCAACATTAGTGAGGGCTGGTACACACTCCAGCATTATCCATCTGCCATCTTAACTGCATAAGATGGTAACAGAGTTACTGGGGATAAGGATATTTTCACAGGTTTTATATTGCAATGAGATGACATACTTATTTTCTACCACATTATAACCAATGAACACAATGATCCTTGTTTTAAATGGCATCTGACATGCAACATAATGTTTCACAAGATATAAATCAAGGCACCCTATGCTACAAGTGTTTGGAAGCAACCTCTAACCCATTACAAAAACTCCAGAGGCAGTTTACTTCTTTAACTACACAAAGAGTTATGAGAAGGAGAAGACAAGTTATGTAGTAAAGACAGTGATTTAGCTCTGCTCTATGAAAACATTCTGGAGATTTCTTCTCCAACAAGGTGATGACATTTAACACCACATAACTGCACACCTAAAAGGGTTATGGTGGTATATTTCACATTGATTCTTTATGTTATTTAAAAATACAAAAGAGAGGACACATAACATGCCTTTGATCCTGAGTGTTATCGCTGTAGGTATAAACTAACTTTGTAGGTACTGACTTTGTTAGTAGTACTGGAACTGTACTCTAATAGTCAGTGTTTCTTCATAGCCCAAACCCTAAGATGTTGACCCACTAGAAAATGTATTTATACCGACATATTAAATAACCAGATAGGGCAAATAGAAAATGCTTCATATGAAAGAGATTTCTCTGGCTGTATCCAAGGGTAGATTGAAATGATTTAGGCTACTTCCTTTCAAAACTTAGCACACATAAAGATTGCTTGGGATTTTGTTAAACTATAAATTTTAATTCTGCAAGTGAGAATGGGATCTGAGATTCTGTAGTCCTTACAGTCTCTCTGGTAATATGGGTACTGCTGATCCAAAGGCTACACTTTGCCTGTCGATGTCTAAGGGGAGTCAAATAATTGTCAAAGGCCAGTCTAATTCCATGCAAAATTACTAGTTTCAGCTGGTCAATCACCAGGTTAAGGGAGTCACTTAGTGCCTTATTAATAATGTCTGCATCTTTATTCTGAGAACTACACCTCAGATTCCTAAAGAGGGAATTTGCAATATATTAACTTAATGCTTGATATAAGTCAGTAAGTAAATAATCAAAAAAATCACTTAATAATCTGAAATTCAGACTTTAGTAGTGAATATAGAATATTGCTTCTCTATTTCTTATGTATTATACATTAGATATAATGTAGTATTGTACATATGAATTTATAATCACACACATATATATGTATACATACACATATATTTATAAGACTGGGTATATTGAAGACAGTAATGTGATTTATGCATAGAGCATTGATTCTAAACTATCAGAATATGGCAATATATAAACAATATGAAATAGTATCTTATAGAACATTATTTTTAACATGCATATTTATGCTCCATGTGCTTTCTCTGTAGCTGCATTTAGAAGAAAGTAAATCAAGCACAAAAATAATTAAAGCTTCCTAACATTTCTAAGATATTGCAAAGGAAATTATACTATAAATAATGTCTCCAGAATCTCCTCATTCTGCTTTTTCTGTGTCACTCTCCAAAACTCAAACCCTTTCCTTTTCACCTAATTTCTACAACAAAAAATCCTGAAACACACACACACACACACACACACAGAGAGAGAGAGAGAGAGAGAGAGAGAGAGAGAGAGAGAGAGAGAGAGAAGAACAAAATCTTAGCAGAGGAGACTACATAATAAAGGAAAAAGAGAAGACTTGGTTTGCATTGGATTACATTTTTTTTCCTCATGACATGTATAATTAGGTGCTTCGATGAGCCTGTTTTGGGTACTGAAATCTGACAGTGCACACCAGATGTGTTGTAAATGTGTTGGACAAGGCTCGCGTGGGAAGTACGTGAGAGGAAGCTGGCCAAGAAAGCTCATTTAAATTCAAGTTCACAAACATTCAGAAATAAGGACTGAAGCTTCTTAAAGTCATGCCATTTTGAGTTGTCTTTATGTTCCTATCCTGCACCTATCAATTCAACAGAAATAAAATTAGTGCTATTGTTCTTTGGCAGACAGCCAAATAGTATATGGTCCTTGATGTCACTGGTATTTGTTGGACTGAGGTCCCCCATCCCCCATTCAATCTTTTGTTTGCTATACTACTGGTAATTGATTACTAGCTACAGTGATGTCATGAGTATTCAAAGAAACCAATGAATTCAAAGTGCCTTATGAATTATAACATCTTTCTGTTTTGGTTTTAGGATGCAGCTTAATTTTTGTTTTTATCCCATGACTGCTTTTTTTATTTATTGGTGTGTGCTTATCAGTATTATTAGAGGAAAATACTGATTACTACTTGAAATTGCAACTATTTAAATTCCAAAATAGCCCAATTAAGTACCAGGCAAATCTTGAGCACCAACATACAGCAAAGGTTGTAATTCTGCATATTATCTGGAATGATGAACCATCCTGGGTACCACTGGTCTAAGCACATAGGTAGAGAGTGCACATGGGATGAAACAATTCTGGATTGCTAGGACATTTCTAATCAAACTGGCATCATCAGCTATTCTAGAGTTGGCTATTAATATTTATTGTGAATAGTCTTATATTTTTTACTTCTGTTTCACATCATTGAAATCTATGAAGTGTGGAAGATACTTTCCAAAATGGTCTGTCTCTGTCTTGATTTCTGGCAGTTACTGAGAATCAGTGTCTTAGTCAGTGTTCTACTGCTAGGAAGAGACACTGTGACCACAGCAAGTTTTATAAAGAAAAGCTTTTAATTGGGACTTGAAGGCAGTTCCAGAGGATTAGTCTGTTAACAGCACTGTGTGAATCATGGTGACACACAGGCATATCTGAAGCTGGAGAGGAGCTGAGCGTTCTTCAGATGGATCTGCAAGCAGCAGCAGAGGGGAGCCACTGAGCCTGGCTTAGGCTTCTCAAACCTTTAAAGCCCACTCCCCAGTTGCACATTTTCTCCAACAAGATCACACCAATTTCCAAAAAGGAGACGCCCCCTAATAGTGCCACTCCTTCCTGACCAAACACTCAAATTTTGAAGTTGCAGGGATAATCCTTATTCAAATCTCCAAAATTAGAAAGTGGGGTCTCAAAATGATTTGGCACTGTTGTCACATGCCCTGATTTCCATTTTTACTAGTAGTGTTGGAGGTGCACAAGGTAGATTCTCATTCACACAGAAGTCATGAGAAAAAAATGAGGTAGGAAGCTAAAGTGACAACTAGATCAGAAAAGAATGGTCTCCTTTGCAGAATACAGACTGTGAATCTCAGCATGTGCTGAAAGTGCCAGCGCCTTACTAGATACTCAGAGAGATGAACTCAGGCAGTTGTTGTGCTCTCCAACCCTCACCTCTTACTGAAGATGCTGTTGGAGAAATAATCATTATTTTCGATTTTGTGACCTTTGGTGTGTTTCCCATGCTCCGGTACATAGCCACACACTCATGCACATACAGGCAGAACTAACTAAGCTTAGATGTTTAAAAAAAAAAAAAAAGAAAAGAAAAAGAAAAGAAAATCAAAGAAGAGGAACAAAGAGGAGGAGGAGTCGAATGATGATGTGTACTTAGAAGATAATGTGTTGAGAGGGATATTGGGGAATTAGGAGAAACAGAGTAGATGACCATACATACATACATACATATATATACACATATATACATATATAACGTGTGTTTACAAATTTAAGAATAAAGAATTATTTAAGTACAAAAAGAAATGTAAGATAACAAGCTTGCCCGAGTGCATATACTACTTAGCTGCAATAGTACACAACATCACAAGGATGGATTTTAAAGGATGATTTTAAAATCAACAAGAACTTGGTTTAGAATAAAGTTTAACCCAGGTCTTTTAGGCTACTCAGATTATATGGACTTCAGAAATTATTTTTTTATATATCAGGGAATTAATAGCATGCCAAGCATACAGTGTATGTTGTATAGTTGTGTATACATGTATATATGTGTTGAGTCATGTGCCTTTGTGAAATTGGTGTTTTGTGTCTCCCTCTATCACTGTCTATCCAATTTTGATAGTATCTCTTGTTGAAGCTGCGGCTCACTGTTTGAAATAGTCTCTTTTCCAGTGAACTCTGTTCTGGGATCCTTCTTTTTCTGTCATTCTCTTCCCTTGTACTAGATAATAGGTACATGCTTCTGCATCCCAATCTTCATGTGGGAGCTTTGAATCCAAACTCAGATTCCCATGTTTGTACAGCTGGCAATTTACCCACAGCTCCATCTTCTAAAATTACTTTTTATTTACTATAAATCTCTCAGTGATATACCTTCCATGGAGACTAATAGAAAATACTAGCTTTGGGTTCAGATGAACCTGGATTTTCTAATCCGAAAAACATTTACAAGCAGTGAGACCTTGCAATATTTCCTTAATGAGATCAATCTTTGTGTATACCAATAGTCACATAGGTTAAGTCAGGCCCACACATGAACATTTGTGACCAGTACACATCCTGAGGCACATATCAAGATCATTAGATGTTAATCCTCCTTTTTCTAAACTTACATTCTGGAATCTTCTTTAGACACTATGGCTTGATTGTGAACCCTTTTCCTTCCCTCTGTCCATCTCAAATTTCGGTCTCCATAGTTAAAAAGTTATATTGAGATATGTACTGTGTACCTAATAATTCTCAAACACAATTTGTTAAATGAATACCCTGAACCCTTTGACCATAAAATCAGAATCTAGATTTCAAATATCTCCAGATCTTCTATAGTTTTACAAGAAGCATTCAGATACATTCTTCAACTTGTCTTCACTTTTGAACATTCACGCACTAGCATAACCCTAGAGAAATACAGAAACATCATATGATTGTTTTTATTAAATATTGACATGAAACACAAACTCATCTTACTTGTAGATAACTAAATGGAGACTAGACATTGATGACAATGATTGAAACAGATACATAAACTATAATCATACCAGCTAGGATCACTTCCAGTTTTCTCTGAATCCTGTTGTCTGGCATGCAGGTTACAGTTTGTTAATATCCCTTTTTATCACATGTCCACTGCAGACACCACTCACAAGTCTTTCAAAAGTTCTTGGCTTTTCCCAACTATACCTTAAATTAGGATCACATATCATGATTGGTTTTTTTGTTTGGTTGGTTGGTTTGGGGGTTTGTTGTTGTTGTTGTTGTTGTTGTTGTTCTATGAACCAGGTAAAATTAATCTCAGAACCAGGGGAAACATATTTTGCTTATTATTACGTAGGTGCCTGAAATCTGGAGAGTTACATAAGTCAAATGGAATGGAAAATAATAAACCTGAAAAGAAACAAACAAAATTAAAAAAAAGTGAATCACTACACATCGCATTTCCATGAAAAATTGTGTGTGTGTCTATTTCTGTGTCTATGTATGTGTGTGTGTGTGTGTGTGTGTGTGTATATACAGTAAGAGAAATGTGTAGGAGTTTACTTTCAGTGTGAACACATCTCTCAGCCTCTATTCCCCCTTTTCCCTTTTGTAAAATATGGAAACTATCTATCAGTGTTTTCCCAGACTCTGATTAGGAAATACATGATTTTCCTAGATGCTTCTCCAAGTAAGCTGTAGAATATTATAATACAGGCACAGTAGAGGATCTTTGCTAACTAGCCCTGAAGACTAAAAGCACCCCAGCAGTTACTCCCTATGAAAACACTGGGATTTAAAAATCAACACTTTTGCAAGGAGAGTTTTGTGACTCTGTGATTAGAGGTTGAAGGAAAGAAAGTTGCCCCCTGCAAACACAAAACTGCTCTCTGCCAGAGAAAAACAGTGGTACTTAGACTGTTACCAACACCATAAGCCCCTCTTTTAAGGCACATTTTGAGTGCTGAGACCAGGTCAGGACATTTAAAGGACTCTTATTTCCTGCTGAGTCCCCTTTTCTCCTCTTCATCTCCAATCTCACACTGGAGTTTCCAATGAGAGCTAATACTGTTGCAAGCTGGTGGCATCCAAAGACTGCTGAGAATAAATTTCCACATCTTTTACAACCTTAGGGAGTGGTGTGTAATTGTTGTTATAAAGTAAGGCACAGCAATAACCTTGGGAATTTGAAATCACGACAGGAAATTGAAGAGTAAATTCCTCTTAATAAAGCAGTGTGCCACAAGACGCCAAGGAACAAGAAATTAATCCACAAAGCAGTTGTTTAGTAGGGAAGAGAGATCCCCAGCTGTAAGAACTCAACAGGGTAGGCTTGAGATACTGTATCCAATAGGTCCCAGGGCTGTTCCAACAGTGATAACAGTGACTTCTCAGTGAAGAGTTTAGAGAACAAAATTACTACCCTGGCTTAAGTAGAAAAGTGCGTATTTTTGGAGTGTGAGGGTTTGGGAGGTGACCCTCAGAGGCAGAGTTGAACTTAAGGTTATCCTTTGTCCATTGGTCTGCGATATTGAAGAGTTAGATCATATCCTGAAAGCCTCAGATCCCCATTCCGGTGGCAGAATCTTGGGGATCTTTATTCCTCTTGCCATGCAAGGAGGTTTAATGCTTACATTTGGAGTCTACAAGGGAGACAATATGAGAAGCTTCAGCACAGCGCCTTCTTTCCATTACTACAGATACATCCATATGATAGCCCTGCTGTTTCAAGTTCTTTGTATGTGTCCCCTTTGTCCTTAATATTTTCTTTCATTAAAATCTGAGACTAGACAACTCATCTAAAGAAAAAAAAAAGAGAGAGAGAGAGAGAATAGACTGTAAACCGCCAGGTGTTTTCTGGAAAGAACACCACTGCAATGTGTCTTGGATGAGTTTGTCCTAAACACTTCTTACGCTTTGACTAAAGATCTACCAGAAGGAGTCGCCATGTCCTAGCTCTCCTAGGACACTCCTCTCCTGTCTAGTAGTTTCATCCTGACAATCCACATCACTTACATCTCCAGCACAAAGTATTGCTATACTTTAGATGTTTCTCCTCGTGAAAATGTCATTACTTTGGGAGCCCCAGCGTTCTTTCCCTCCATTTTAACTTCTATAGTCTCATCCACCCTGTATTATCAGAGCCAACAGCAGCTCTTGCGTCTCTTCTAGACGTCTGAGTCTTAGTTGAGCTGAGTACAAACAGTGATTGAGTTAAACCCCTCTAACTTTTACTATGAAAAATATATATTGTTAGAATACTAAACTGCATGTGGTAGGGCACTTACACTCATGTTCTTCTTTGTGCTGCTGGAATTCGATTTGGACTGGCATCTGATTTACTTATTGAAGTATTACTTAAAATTTTTCCCTTTCTCTATACCTTCCTTTTTTCAAAGAACTGATAAGACTAAAGTCCCTTCAACTTTCTAGAATTATTTCTACCTAAATTCTTGCTGTAGCCAATGATATCATGACATACCACACAGGCCCATCCTAATATCACATCACGCTTCCTGTGAGCATCCAAGGAGCTCATCATCTGCCCTGTGGTGTATGTTGTCTAAACTAAATAATCAGGATTTATTTTTCATCTCATATTTCAGTGTTTATAATATGAAAGCCTTCTTAAGCTTCCTTTCATCATGGCTTCCCTTTTCTAAATAATTTCATGGTGTGTGTATAACCTTTTTTTGTGGTAACAAAATTGTATCGAGACAGGGTTTCTCTGTGTAGCCTTGGCTGTCCTGGAACTCATTCTGTAGACCAGGCTGGCCCTGAACTCAGAAATTCACCTGCCTCTGCCTCCCAAGTGCTGGGATTAAAGGCTTGTGCCACCACACCCAGCTAAGATTTATTTTACTTTTATATGTAAGTACACTATAGCTATTTTCAGACACACCAGAAGAGGGCATCAGATCCCATTGTTGGTGGTTGTGAGCTACCATGTGGTTGCTAGGATTTGAACTCAGGACCTTCGGAAGAGCCTTCAGTGCTCTTACCCACCGAGTCATCTCTCCAGCCTTACAATAGTATCTTAACCTGTATAGTTGAACTTAAAATAATTGTATGTTCAATATTTATTGAGTATAATCAATACTCAATAAAATGAGAATATAAACAAATTTAAATTTTGTATGATACATATTATATATAGATATATACACACATACAACATATTACATACATATATACATACCTTGCAATGACAGTTCCTGGAGACTGAGAAACCCAAAATCAAGGCAGCAGATCTAGCATCTAGTGAGGAGATCCTGTTCATAACTCTGCCATTGATGTATCTTTCTCATGTGCCAAAAGTAACAAAGAGGCTCCCTGAAGCCTCTTTCATAAAAGAGTTAGTCCCTTGACCTACAACCCTTGGCCCACCTCTTAACGCTGAATTAATAGCATTTTGGAGATGAGTTTCATGTGCCGATATGGAGAGGGCTGTGAGCAAGCACAGAGACTGTAGAACACGCCTCCCGTTGATAGGCAGTCCAGCTAACAAAACACTACACATGACTATGTCTCTTTTCATCTAAATTCTACAGATGTCACAGTGAAACACGGATTTCATTAAGGTTTTGATCCATCACCTTATACCTGTTACCTCATTCTGAGATTCTGACCAACAAAAATCCTGACATAAAAAGGTTGTGTTTTATCTTCCCACTTCTGTATTAGTGGAGTTTATGTTCTGAATCCAACAAAAAAGGCTTCAATTTCATTCATACTCTTTCCTTTTTTTATTTTTTTCAATTCAGACATTCTTTTATCTGGTGGATATTTTGTGACAACTGATCTTTTCTTCCATGGGTTATTCCACATTGTTTATCCTCAAAGTAAGGGAGCTGCCCCTTCCATATTCACCCAAGGCTGCAGACAAAATGCATTTCTCAGAATGGAGAATGGGAATAGTGCACCAGGAACTTTCTTTCCGTTTCTCTCTTGAGAAGTCCTCTATGTGTTTTTACACACAATATCATTCCTCTATTATAGACCTAACTAGGACATAATGGGACATATGGAGTCTTTGGCTTGCCATTCACCACATCTACCATATTCTCCTGGGACAGTAATCCATCATGGTTCTTATTAACCTCAGGATTTGAATCAGACAGACTTGTGTGTTTTCAGCATCTACTGTACACTAACGGAATGGTCCTGGGCAATGTAATTTTTACTTTGATATCAAGATATACTTAGCAGAGAAAACTTGGGGAGAAAAGATTTAGTTTGGCTCACAGATTCATAGGAATCAGTCCATCACAGTAAGAAAGGCAATGAGGAGTAGATGCTGTGGAAAGGAGTGACAGAGTTTGCAACACAACCAGGAAACAGCCTGAACAGAACCAGTTCCAGGTATAGTCTTCAGAGTCCTGCAAGGGTGAGTGACTTCTACTCACTGAGCGTCTCATCCTGAAGACTTCACAGTACTCTCAGGAGACAACTACCAGGTTGGGAAACCATTCGAAATATGATCATCTGAGGATGTTTCAGAGTCAAACCATGACAGAAAGAATGAGGTACAGACGCTCTTCACAACCCACAGTTGCAGAAGCTATATATTCATGGTAGTGACTCTCAGGACTAATGTGACTTCTATACTGATATAGTAGGGTGAAGCATATGCAGGACTCACAGAAAGCCACTGGAATATACCAAGTGCTAAATAGTATCCTCTGCCTTTACATTTGCAGAAGTTATAACTTCACCAGAGATGAGTTAAGTTCACCTAGCCAGGTCATTGGTGATTTTACTAATCTGTTAACTTCTTCATAGCTTCGATCCCTAATTGCAATCATAAATTCATGGCTATGATTATTTAATTAAAATTATCTCTTTCATTAAATCACATACTCCACAGGGACAGCATCTGTGTCAACTTGTGCTCAACTTTGCATCTTCAGGACTATCTAGTGCCAAAAAAGAACTCTATGTATATTTGGTAAATAAACCAGAAATCCCCACAGAATTGTATAACACACACACACACACACACACACACACACACACACACACACACACTCACACACCTGAAACTCATTACTAAAACACCAAGGAAGGCTGATTCCCGGCTTCACCAGCTCTCCCACAGGATCCTCTGAAGAAAAGCTGGCCTTAACTGGCAAAGCTAAGAGAATGTCTTGTACTCCTTTGGAAAAGGGCATAAAATCGGGACAACAGAGCATCACCATGTGCATTTTCTCCAGCATGGGAGGAATGTGACTGTTTGTGGAGACCACTGATACTGGGCAGAATAATTCTGAACCCGATGCTGCTCAGAAGCAGAGCTGATTTTCAGTGTTGGAAAGCCTGAAAGAGAATAATGCAAGACTGAAGGAATCCGGTCCTGAGTGGGATACGTAGAGTTGTTAAAAGAGGCATTAAAGAGAGATGTGAAGAGGTGGCCCCAGCAGTGACAGCACCTTTCCCATGTGGAAGAGAGGTGGTATCACAGAAAGTTGACATTCAAGTTTAAGACTAGATCCTTTGAGATTGTTTATGTAGTGGATTATATGGATGGATTTCCGTATATTAAACCATCCCTGAATCCCTGGGATGAAGCCTACCTGGTCATGATGGATGATCCTTTTGATGCGTTCTTAGATTCGGTGTGCGAGGATGTTATTGAGTATTCATAAGGGAAATTGGTCTGAAGTTCTCTTTCTTTGTTGGATCTTTGTGTGGTTTAAGTATAAGAGTAAGAGACTACCCCACCCGAGGATCCATCCCATAATCAGCCACCAAACCCAGACACTATTGCATATGCCTGCAATATTTTGCTGAAGGGACCCTGGTATAGTTGTCTCGTATGAGGCTATGCCAGTGCCTGGAAAATGCAGAAGTGAATGCTCACAGTCATCTATAGGATGGAACACAGAGCCCTGAGTGGAGAAGCTAGAGAAAGCACCCAAGGAGCTGAAGCGGTCTGCAACCCTATAGGTGGAACAACAATATGAACTAACCAGTACCCCCAGAGCTCATGTCTCTAGATGCATATGTAGCAGAAGATGGCCTAGTTGGGCCATCACTGGGAAATGAGACCCCTTGGTCTTATAAACTTTATATGCCCCAGTACAGGGGAAAGCCAGGGCCAAGATGTGGGAGTGGGTGGGTAGGGGAGCAGGGCAGGAGGAGGGTATAGGAACTTTCAGGATAGCATTTGAAATGTAAAGAAAGAAAATATCTAATAAAAATATTATTGATGAAAAAACAAAAAAAAACAAACAAACAAAAAAGAAAACAGAAAACAGAAAAAAAAAATAGACTAGATCCTAGACTGAGATGGAATCTAATCCCAGCTCCATTACTAGGACTTGTGTGAACTTCAGCAGGGCCTTTGTCCTCTAGTGACATCAATATTTTCAATCCTCACCATGACATCAGACGTGTATCTCTCAGGCTTGTAGCTGTGAAATCATATCGGTTCCACACATCATGTATTTATCAAGTGATGAAGCAAGGTTACATGCTCAGGGTTCTGTTCTTGGCTTTAAAAAAAATAAAAGTAAGAAATGCCATTTAACAAAAATTGAACTGTCTGTAGTAAGATAAAGAGAGAGGGGAAAAGACAGAAAATAAAAACAAAAGGTACGTCGGGTAGTGGTGGCACACACCTTTAATCCCAGCACTTGGGAGGCAGAAGCCGGTAGATTTTTGAGTTCGAGGCCAGCCTGGTCTACAGAGTGAGTTCCAGGACAGCCAGGGCTACACAGAAAAACCCTGTCTCCAAAAAACCAAAAAAAAAAAAAAAAAAAAAAGTTTAATACTGCAAACCAAATTATTGAATATTAATATAAAACTCTATGGAAAACTGGTAGAACTGCCATAAAAGCTATCTAGTTAGTATTTCCCCCATTCACCTCAACAATAACATTTTTAAGATCATAATTTTTATACTCTGAACAAGATTAACAAAAACACAGTCCTCAGGGAAAATGTATGAACAATGCTTTATGGATAAATCAACCAGGTGATTCTCATGACCAAACACATTCCAGAAATCCCAGGTATCAAGAGCCCTTAAGTGAGATCCACATATGGGCAGTATCCATAGTAGGGGATACTCATGGACTTTACAGAAGTTCAGACTGCCAGCCCAGACCCTGTGGGTTCACAGTATCCATTGACATTTGTCTCAGAGATCTGTCATCAGCAGGAAGATTTCACCCTCTGCCCCAGCACTCTCTTCCCTTTTCGTTCAAGTGCTGAAATCTGTGGCTTCTGTTGGTGCTTTTCATCCCTTCTTCTCTCCTTCACTACCTGGTGTATCCAGAGTACAGCTTCTGGAATCAGTGTCACATGCCTTTAATCAGTCATACTCAGCAGAGGCATAAAACTCATAAAACTCACAGCTACTCTGAAGTTTTACTCGTAGCCAGGTGTCACTCAGAGTAGAGGCTCTCACAGTGACCCAAAATGAAAGATGTATCTGTAAACAAAGTTTGTGACATTTTATTACCCCTCTGCACACAATGACACTCTTCCATGAAAACAGAAGTCACTCTCTATATTAAGAGGTTTTAGTAACAGTTTGATGATGTCAGAGCTGTGAGATAATTAATCGGTAAAGGTGCTTCCCATTTAAGCATGAGAACAGATTCTGATCCCTAGCATATCCAAACGTGGACGTGGTCGCACCGGCTTATAATCTCAGAGTTCACAACATAGAGACAATGAGTACTGTGGTGCCCTAGCAGTCACATCAGAAGCTGGGCATGGTCACACCTGCTTATAATCTCAGAGTTCACAAGATAGAAACAATGAGCACTGTGACGTTTCCTGGCAAGCCTGAGTAAGCCAAAGGGTGAGCCACAGGTTAGAGGTTCTCAAAGAAATAAAGCAAACAGCTACAGAAGAATGACACTAGAGTTGTCATTCACACTCACACAGACACACATAGTAACAGAGAGAGAGAGAGAGAGAGAGAGAGAGAGAGAGAGAGAGAGATGATTAACCTTTTGGAAAAATTAGGATCTAAGTAGATTGTGCAGCCACTAGGACTTTAGCAGAACCAGATACATTAGCAGGCCCTTAGGAGGGGGGAGGGGAGTAAAGAACCCCAACAAGGAAAGCGCAGCATAACTTCAAAGCACTAATTAGGAAGGTGAGGAAATGCACCCTTGCCTGGAACATCCAGCAAGGCACAGAGCTAAGAGGAAATGCCAACAAGGAATAGAGCTAAGAGGAGAGGCCATGGCTTCTTCCCCATCCTCCTGCCTACTGCCCTCCTGCAATGCCACCTCCTGGCTGCACTCAGGTTGGAGACAGGGGACCCAGACATCTGGGCAATGCCACTTCAGAGAAGTGAGTGATAGAAGAAAATAAAATGAATAATAAATGGATCAAGTAGCCAACAAGAAATGGGCAGGAGAGAAAGCAGAAGAGTGAAGGCAAGCGGAAGAGAGTGTGAAGGCTCAGTGAGAGGACCCCTAGCAGACACTGCGCCACGAAAAGAGGATCCCAGAGGATCGCAGAAGAGATGCAGGTCCCAACTCCATGCCCGGGATGCCTGGACTCACTCCCATGGTCCAGGGGATTGAAGAGACACCCTGTACACACCTCTGGACAATTCCATCTCTAAACAAACTCCACATCTCACATTCAGTGTTGAGAGTATCCACACCCTTCTGGCTAATGTCTGCATCCATGACATATGTGGTAAAGCCTCGCTAATTTTGAATAATGAGGCTAATATGATTCAGTAGCAGAACCAAATTACAGTCATTTTGTTAACAAAATGCATTTTTATTACTCTCAAGTAAGGAATACATTATATACCGAGATGTAAATGGATATTATTAACCTAAGCAGAATAAGTTTATGTAAAATTATGACTCACTCTAGGCCCACATAACTTGATGGTTTGACATGAACATGTAAGTCCTTAAGTGTAAGGAAACTAATTGCTTTGGTTAAGAAATTGAAGGCAGAAATTAAAGGATCTTTGATTTACTGAGTCCTTGGTTCTCAAAAAAAAAAAAAAAAACTAAATACAGTTTAATGTGACCCTTAAATATGACCCTAAAGGATCAAAAATTATTTTAAGTAAAGAAATAAAACCACTTTGCTTCAATATTTGCTTGGAAAACATAAGGTATATAAAATTACTGAAATTTTGAAGAAAAGAGGCTGAAGATCATGGAAATATACATATGTGGTAAATTTTGCCTGCTTTATGCTATTTTAAATGCACTAAAGCAAAGCTGACAGGTGCTGTATTAATAAAAACAAATGCTTTACATGGGTGAGGGCTCCTTCAAACTTTAATAATCACTGGAGAGCCCATCAAACTTCAAGACACCTTGGAAGTAAGAATACTGCTTCTGATGTCGCAGGTCTTGGATAGACAGTGTGATTCTGAATTCTTCTGCAGCGCCAACACTGCAGGTCCAGAGACCACCCTTTGGAAAAGAAACAAACACCTTGCTACACCTTGAAAACTGGAGGTGCCGGGAATTGAACCCGGAGCCTCGTGCACGCTAAGCCAAGGAGCTAAAGGGGTCTTCAACCCTATAGGTAGAAGAATAACATGAACTAACTAGTTCCCCCTGTGCTCATGTCTCTAGCTGCATATATGGAAGAAGATGGCCTAGTTGGCCATCATTGAGAGGAGAGGCCCCTTGGTCATGCAGACTTTTTATGCCCCAGTACAGGGGAATGCCAGGGCCATTATGTGGGAGGGGGTGGGTAGGGGAGCAGGGTGGGGATGGGGGAGGGGATGGGGAAATTTCTGGATAACACTTGAAATGTAAATGAAGAAAATATCTAATAAAGAGGAAAAAAGAAGAAGAAGAAGAGACCAGCATCATTGAGAAAAAAAGAAAAAAGAAAAAAGAAACAAACACCTTTCAGACTTCTCAAGGAAACACTGCCTGACTTGTGTGAAAAGAATTTTAGCACTTCATTGAAAAACTGTAGCATATGATTAAACTTTCCTAAGCAGAGTGATCCTCTAATCTCAGCCCTTGTCTATTTTTCTATCTATACTTAACCCTCCTTCCTTAGTGGGAGTCCTTCCTTAAAGGAAATCAAGTAGAGAATTCCATAGCCCAATACTCTCTTGGCCTTGGGTCCTTGCAATCTCAGCTTCTCCAGCGCCATTCCTGTCTGGATACTGCCATGCCCATACTTGGTGGTAATGGACTGAACCTCTGAATCTGTAAGCCAAACCCAGTTAAGTGTTGTCCTTATAAGAGTTACGTTGGTCATCTTGTCTGTTCACTGCAATCCTAAGACACTAGGTAAGTTTATTCTTGTCACTAATGTCAGTGGGTAGTTTTAACTAAACACTCTTTCACAAAGCTAATGTTTTACTGATTTAAAGGCAGACAGAAGGACACCTTTCAACTTTCGTGAAATCCACAGCTATTAGAGAGTCTAATAAATATCACGATATTTAAAAGCAAAGCAACAATAACAGAAAACAAAAGCAGCAATAGCTCTTTAGAGTAAGAATTTCCTAGAAGTTGTTAGAGTGAGGGACATCCATTGCTTTTGTCACGTCTCTATTGCCTTGATAAAATACAGTGACAGTGGCAGTCTGTGGAAGGGAGACATTGTTTGGGCTTATGGTTCCAGAGTCGTCCAGCATGACGGTGGGGCAGAACAGCACGCATGCAGGCAGGCCAGAGCAGAAACTGAGAGGGCAAAGATCACATCCTCAACAGTAAGCAAGAAGCAGAGAGCAAAGTGGGCATAGGTCAGAACTGTAGATTCACAAAGCTCATCACAGGAATACACTGCCTCTAGCAAGCACCAACACCTCTCCAGTGCCACCAATTAGAAACTGTTTTCAAACCACAGAACCTATGGGACATTTCTATCACAAACTACATCATGTGAGAAGGCATAGACACTATCAGCTTAATGTGGAATAGTGAGAATATGATCGTGTCATTCTATAGGAATGTTCTCTGATATAGCCAGTATTAGGACACTATCTTCAGTATTTCCATGTAATTTTAAATAAAAATGCAAAGCTTAGCACCTAGAACTTGAATCCCGATATTGTTTATCTTGTGAACGTCTTTCTTATTAAAATATAATAATATATTTACCACATGTTATGAGTGAAGAATGTACGAGTGCCATGGGCCTCCTTGTGATATTTCTCTAACTGGTTTCCTGACCCTTGAACTGTTTCAGGGTGAACAATTTCCAAGTTGAGTACGGAATCCCTTCACCTTGTTCTTCCTGGCTCGTGACTTGGGTCCAGATGAGCTTTGATTCCAAATAGCCTTAACAGGATCACTGTATCATCTTAGAAAGAACATTCGGGGGGGAGAGGTGTAATGTGGGTTCAGGATCACAGATTTACACAGGATCTTATTGTCCACACAAGGCACTGAGTGTCCCCAGTAATGGGTGAACCGTGCAGGAAGCCTCTCTCCAGCGCGAGCTGCTTGCTACTTAACCCTCGTGAACTGGCTGCCTTCCAATTCAGGTAATTGCATCCTGTCTTCTCAAATTTCTTCTCAAATTTGCAATTTCAATCAGGTGTGTTATACTCCATAGCATGGCTGCCAGGAAGGAGAGCTCAGGATTCCAAGCGGAGACTACACCTCAACGATTCCTTGTTTGTTTGTTTGTTTGTTTGTTTGTTTGTTTGTTTTTGCCATCAGAGGTATTTGGGGTTTAACATACAGCTTTTTTGATGCCAGTTGTAGAATAGATAGAAAGAAGCACCATTGAATACTTTCAAGGAGCCATGAAACTGCCTTCATCCAGGAGTGGGTCTTAGGTATGAAATCATGTTGTGGCATGAAATAGCACTTAAGTTATTGCGTGATCTGCTTAAATTCAGTAGGAAGTTACTAGAAGCCAGATTGGTTGAATTTAGAATCACATGCCATTACCTCTTTCCATGACTCTAAATGAAAGTCCTTGGCAATCAAGCCACTTAGTAGTGAATGATTAACTAAACTTTGCACCCATGTTCTTACGGTATTAATTACACACTACGATAACATTGACTTTACTGTGTCTAGAAATTCGCTAAACCAGCATGGAGGTCTGTGCCTGCTTCTGAGCCATGGAAGAATGCTGCACAGAATAACTTCACAGCTAAGCAAGGCTGACATGTGTTTTGTCACATTGTATGCTCTCTGTAAGTCAGGAACTTGATAAGAGCTAGAGAACTCAGCTCCACCTAGAACAGTCTAGAGTCCCTTGACTGCGATCATCTGCTCACTATGCTGCTCCAGAGAGTCCAAGATGGTTTTACTTACATGCTTGGTGCTTTGGCTGAGTAAGAAAAAGTCAGAGTCACTCTTCATTTAGGGTCCAGACTTTTTTATGTATAAACTCTATAGCCAAGTAAGTGCACAGAGAGTAATGCCTTAGGGAGCCCGAAGCAGGAACTGCAGGTTTTCTAAATTTCTGCATCTGGAAAATTCTCTGCTTCATTTTACTTATTAGGTTTAAACAGCTACAGATTCACTAGGAGGAACAGTAGTTCTATGTGTCAATAAAAAGAATGTTAAAGAATTATGAGCCTCTTTAATCCATCATAATGGCCACATTAACACTGCTCTTTTACATGATATTTTCAAGAGATCTGAACTTGGCACAAGAGAACACTCTCACAATGATGTGCCCAGGCTTAGAAAGGAACTCAATACCATGCTCTTTATTTTCATCATTGACCTTAAAAACCTTTGGGAGACACCTGTGGAAGGTGCTAACCAGTATAAATCTTATTTGTATTCTCCGAATCAGAGAGTATCACCAACCACAAACTATCATTTTAGACAAAAGTATTTTAGACAAATAGTTTTAACTATTCAAGTGCACTTCACCTAAACATTGCATAAGACTGTTCAGGAGAGGTAGTATTAGCATATGTTGTCTTACATATGGTATTGCTGAGAAACACTGGGGAAGATAGAGGCTGCGAATTTGCTGAAAAGTTTCTAGTTCTTGAGTGATGGTACCTTTCATGGAGTCCATCCCATACAGGACTTCACTCACTTTACTGCATATTCCTTGAGATCTTATGCTCTTAATTATTATTCCCTGGTAAAGTTCAGCATTCTTAATATCACTACCATGGCGATGCTTTGTTCCAGTGCAGAGCCAAATGTTGTCCAGCTACACTCCCATTTTCATTGCAAACCATCCATGCTAGATGCGCGAGTTGTGTGCCTGGCTTATTTATTCCACTGGGCACAGAACAGTAGAATCCTTGTACAGTTGAATAATACGTTGTCTGTTGTGTCTAGCTACATCACAGCCAAAGATGTAAAGTTACTCCAGGTCTTTTAATCTCTTGCAAAAACAAAATTCATTGTCTGCATCATCCCTCTCCGCCTCAATTTCTGTATTCATGTATTGTCTCCCCACTTTTGAAAACTCAAACTTTGTTTTTCCAACATCTCTTAAAAATACCAAACATGATTTCCATTCACATTTCACTATTCATGAGCTTACAGAATTTTACAGGGTGGGGACATTACTAAAAATCATATTATTTATTCTTTTGCCCACTAAAATATTTTAGCACCAATCTTCTTTATGTTTTTGGGTTATAAATAAGCCTGTTGGTGTAAAATGTATAATATACAGATGAAGGTTCAAAGATTTAAAAGTTATTGGAAAGCAATTTAACAAGGAAATCACGACTGGTGTGAAGCATTGTGGGTTTCACAGTAGGGCTCATGTACATTATTTCACAATAAATTCAAAGGAATTTAGAATGGACCAAAAAAAAAAATCTACTTGATTCTTCAATATTGAGTCATTTGCCAAGGTTACATTATTAGCAAGTTCCAGAGAAAGGACTGAAACTGCGAATTGACTTCCCCAAAGACAAAGTGTTGGTCACAAGGCCCTACTTCCTTCTGGGTAAATTAGTTAAATGCACAGATTTGTATGTTGGTATGTGTTCACGGATAGTTATTCAGCATAATTCGTGGTGTTATTTTATATTTCAGTGTCATATGTAACATACAAAAGTCACAAACATGACACCATGGGAAATTAGGTGTGATGATAACTACTTCATCTGAGAAAAGTTTAGACATGGTATTTGTCCTGGGCCTGGGTAACTTGGTTGAACCTAATAAGATAGTATTTCAGGGCAAATATATATATATATATATATATATATATATATATATATATATATATATATATATATATATATATATATATATATATATTTGCTGAAGCAAGACAGCTTATTATCCCCCTTCCCACTTTCCCCTCTACAATCTCCATACCCTTCTCCATCCCCCTGTCTCTATGAGGGTGCTGTCTAGCCCTCCATCCCCCTGTCTCTATGAGGGTGCAATCTAGCCCTCTATGCCCCTGTCTCTATGAGGGTGCTGTCTAGCTGAAGAAGGACTGTGAAAATTATATAGGTTGAACCTTGTCCTTTCAACTCCTTCCAAGAACAACCAAGTCTCCTCTTAAACTCTAAGTAGAACAATGACAGCCAGAGTCCTTTATGTGCTTAATCTTGACTTGTTTTGATGACTTTAAGACTCTAATTATTGAACTGTCAATGATTAGTTACAAAGACAGCTCTGAGTTTTGGATTTGTTCCTTAATGTTCACAAACATTATCTACTGAGATGTAAATAGTTCACAGAGCCTCAAAACTAGGAATCGAAAGTTAGTAAAAACTGAGGACATATTGGCATTCGGAATATTTGGTTAATTTATGCTTGAATCTATGATCACCTATACTTCTTCCTCTGTTCTAAAACCCATTTCTTCAGTTATCATTTATTCAATTATCAAAGCATAAATAACAATCACAAAATAATAGCAATTTCTAATATATATATATATATATATATATATATATATATATATATATATATGTGTGTGTGTGTGTGTGTGTGTGTGTGTGTGTAGCAAATTAAGTAATTTAAGTATAAGAATATGAGCTTTATATTATTATTTCTAGCTGACACTTAAAAATGGACAGAGAAAAATAAAATGATTATTCTGTCTTATATATCCATGAGGCATATATGTGGAATTCAAATGTCAGCAAGATGACTCTTGAGTTTCTGTACTTCTATCTGACAATTTCCCAAATCTACCCTTTCTAATCCTGGTTCTCAAATCTCTTTTTATTTTTCTTTTCATTTTTTATTGCATATTTTATTTATTTTCACTTCAAAAGTTATCCCCCTTTCCACTTTCCCCTCTACAATCTCCATATCCTCCTCCATTCCCCTGTCTCTATGAGGGTGCTGTCTAGCCCTCCATCCCCCTGTCTCTATGAGGGTGCAGTCTAGCCCTCCATGCCTCTGTCTCTATGAGGGTGCTGTCTAGCCCTCCATCCCCCTGTCTCTATGAGGGTGCTGTCTAGTCCTCCATGACCCTGTCTCTATGAGGGTGCTGTCTAACTCTCATGCCCACTCATGCCTAGCAGCCTATCGTTCCCTATCCTGGGTCATCAAACCTCCACAGAACAAAGAGGCTTCCCTCCCAGTGATGCCAGATAGGCAAACCTCTGGTACATATCCAGCTGGAGCCATGGGTATTCTCTTTGTACTCTTTGGTTGGTGGTTTAATCCTTGGGAGCTTAGGGAGTCTGGTTTGTTAATATTATTGTTCTTTCTATGAGGTTGCAAAACCCTTCAGCTCCTACAGTCCTTGCCCTAACTTTCCCATTGGGTTCCCCATGCTCAATCCAATGTTTGCTGTGTACATCTGCATCTGAATTGGTCCAGCTCTGGCAGAGCTTCTCAGGGAACAGCTATACTGGGTTCCTGTCAGTAAGTAAGTACTTCTTGGCATCAGCAATAGTGTCTGGGTTTGGAGTCTGTGTATGGGATGGATCCCTAGGTGGGGCAGTCTGGATGGCCTTTCCTTCAGTTTCTGCTCCACTCTTGGTCCCTGCATTTCCTTTTAACAGGAAAAATTCTAGAATAATATTTTTGAGGTGGGTGGGTGGCCCCACCCCTCAACTGGGGGCCATGCCTATCTACTGGATATGGTCTCTACAGGTTCTATCTCCCCTTGGTTGGGTATTTCGGCTTAAGTCCTCCCTGTTGGGTCCTGGAAACCTTTTGGATCCCTGGATTCTAGGACTTTCTAGTGGCTACCCCCAGTTCCCCTTCCCCACTATACACCTACTTTTAAATCCCTGACCCTCTGTGCTTCTTCCCATCCTCTCTCCCTCCCAGATCTCTCTCTCCCTCTATGTCCAGAGATTATTCTCTCTCCCCCACTGAGTAGTATTGTAGCATACACATTTCCTGTGAAGGTATGTTTCACTAAGAGGCCTGGGAGAGAAAATACAGAGTTTTGAGGTAGATTTTAATATTTTGCATGGCCTGCTACAAATAAAGACATTTGTAAATTATATTCAGAGTATACTGTAAAGACTTCCTACATTACAAATCTAGAATTTAAAGCTGACTGTGTCTTCCCAAGTCTAGGATGCCTAGTAACAAAAGGGAAACTTAAAAACCACTAGGTGGAAAGAATCCAAATTCACTAATCCAAAATAAGACTCATTTCTAAATCCCCACAGGTTTTCTTCCTCTTAGCAGCTGGCTGCCAGGCAGAGAGCGCATCCACCCCGGTCCTGCGTGAGAATTAATGGGGTAATTAAGAAGTGTGCTGAGAATTTGGCCATAACTTGGTTTTGTTTTGCTCTGCAGATTTTGTGTTGGTGGAAACAGTACAGGCATCCATCATCTGTGTGCTTGGCAGTGCCAGTGCCAGTCAGTTCTTGGAATGCAGTAAGGGACAATGATACCACTGAGCATGTAGCCAAGGTTTGGCAGCAATGTATGGAGGCTTTAGGGGCCTTGGCTAGGCTCAGTGTTTTGCCTCAGTTATCTGTTAGAAGCAAGTGACAGGAGAAAGTGGTACAATAATTTTCCTCAATCTGCCTAGAGTTAAGCTAAATTTCTTTTTTCTTGTTTTGGCTTTTTTTCTGCATTCATAGACAGACTTGCATTTATAAGAAGAATTCACACACTACTACTAATCTTATTGAAGAGAGATATGATATATTTAGAGCATATGAACGTTATAAGCCAGGCAAATGTTGGCATGGTATTTATAGTCCCTTTTCTACGAAAGAGCTGTTCATTCCATTAACTAAAGATCTGAATACTCCTATGGTGAGCCATTACATGTGTCCCTTCACAGATTTGTGAGTTTTAGCATCATTCATCAGGACTTAATAGTCATTGTTTATGTTGCGCGCGCATGTGTGTGTGTGTGTGTGTGTGTGTGTGTTTATGCAGCTTGTGTTTGGTCAGTTGTATGAATCTCTATGGAATCCAAAGAGGGATGTGGGGTTCTTCCTTTACCTTTTGTCTTACTTGATCACTTTCAACCTTATCCCTTAAGACTGGTCCTTTTACTGAAACTGGAGTTTGTTATTCTTTCAGACTCTATGGTTCTTCATGCTCTTTACCTATAGGGTTGCAGTTATAAGTGAAACCATGTCCAGTTTTAGTGTGGGTATAGAGGATTCAAACTCAGGTCTTCCTGCTTTTGCAACAAACTCTCATCCTCATTGATCTTTATCCTCCCTATTTCCCTCTAGTAAAAATTTCAAAGTGCTTATTCACAAAATGTATACCTCTATGTATTTATCATATAGACATATTGTTACCTGAACAATACAACCTAATATAAGATCTTCATTGCAAAAGTTTAGGAAAGGCCAAGAAAAAATAATATATGCATTTATCAGTACATGCCAGATTAAACAAATTTTGAGAGAGCCATCGATTTCTAGCCTCGTGGCATAACTGAAAAGATTTATTTCTCCACCCATTAAAACCTGGAAGACTAGAAAAAAATATATGAAATAACATTTTGATACTAGAAAACATAGCACAAAATTGTGATCCCTAAAAGAAAGGAAATTAAGAGGTAAGGTCCATAACTGTCTGTAGGGGGCTACCGCCTGCGGTCCATCTACATTACAAACTGGGTCCTCTGGAAGATGGTCTCTGGGGCTAAAATGAGAAACTAGGGTGGGAGAAGAGACAAACTCCAAGTCGACACATTCCGATCAAAGTGTCTAATTTTATTTAGGGTTCTTCGTTGGTTTTAAGAGGGAAGGCCCTGCCCCCAGTCAGTTCTGCACAGGCGCCTGGAATTTGGCGATGTCACAACTGTAGGCAGGTGAACTGGGCCGAGCCAGGGTCCAGGGCGCTCTGGAAAGTCTCTGCCAGTCGGTTGTCCCAGGAGAGACACAGTGACAGACAGCAGGGCACCAGAGTAGCTCAGGTGTGATTTAGCAGGACAATGAAAGCCACACTGCCTGTGCCTTCCTATGGCTGGTCTGCACACAGCCTAGAGCAGGCTGGTGGGGGAGGGACGTTACAACTGTCCACTTTGTGTGCTGGAGACTTGGAGGTATAACAGGACACTACAGTATTGCAGAGATGAGGGGACAGATCAGGAGATCAGACAACCAACACAGCCAGAATGTCAAGAACCAGCCTCAGCTTGGAAAGGGGTTTCTGACAGGAGGGGTATCTGAGAGCAGTGGAACGAAAGATGCAAAGTCAAATCATCGGTTACAAGCTGAAGACCTATGTTTGCTTTCTCTTGCTATGCCCAAAACTCTATAGGTAGCTAAGCTCTTTCAGACAAAAATCCCAGTCTTCTATTTACACATAATTCAGTCATTATCCCATGAATCAGAATTCCATGATCCGAACCCAACCCCTTGATTCTTAGAGACAGCAAATATATATATATATATAATTTGATTTATATTTCTATCTATCTATATCTCTTTCTCTAGCTCCTTTTCTGTACCTATATCTATATCTATATCTATATCTATATCTATATCTATATCTATATCTATATCTATATCTATATCTATATCTATCTGTATCTCAAATAAATTCAGGAATTGGCCTGCCCTTGTTCAGCATAGACAATAAACTAGCTAGGTAAGACCCTACCCAGAAATTGCCATTCCTACCAGTCTTGGACCTGGACTTTAACTTGATCTGTCCAAGGTTGACCTTGAACTCAGGAATCTCTCTGACTTTGTAAGCACAAACAAAAACTTAGTTTGGTGGGATCTTGCCCTTTGATCACCGCTGCCTAAATCTTTCTGTCTCCTTCCTTACTATCTCTTTCTGACAAGCTGACTCATAGTGAAGCTGCCTCTATTCTTTTATATCGGTGAATCTCCCCAGATAATTTATATTGTATCCTTATATTTTGCATACTTGAGAAATTTTATATTCTTGAACTCATGCGCTCAGAGCTCTTTCCCACAGCTTTAAGAGCTTTCCTGTAGGGCTCATTGTTTATCATTTTGCTGAAACATCAGCCATACTCCAGCCTCACTCCTGGAGGCCCACACACTAATTGCTCTGGTACAGGAGGATAACGCATGTCCTACCATGGCCAAGGCAAACTCCACACCAGAATCTATAGGATAGAGCATCATCTTTGAAGGGAGAGCTATCTGAACAAGAGACCTAAAAAAAATCAATAGGAAAGCTACATATATGTCCACATTCACAATAAATAATAGAAATGACACAAAATGGCATCATTTATAAAATCATGAAAGTCATTAAGTGTTTAGATGAAATATATGTAATCCTTTTATGACAAAGTATAAAATATTATTGAAACACATATAAGAATATTTTTAAAAACTAAAAGATAAGTTAACAAATTTGACTACAAATATTAAGATGCTGACTCTAACAGATGCTATATGAATAAAATGTTATTCAATCATGTGGATGCAAGTACACTAAAAATTATATGAAAAATGAAAAGAACTTTAAAAGGCCAAATAATAACAGAGAACAAAGCTGGTAATCTTACACTTATAACTAACCACACATATGTGTGTGTGTGTGTGTGTGTGTGTGTGTGTGTGTGTGTGTGTGTGTCTGTGTCTGTGTCTGTGTCTGTGTGTGATCAATTTTAATGTATTTCTCATGCTGCTAATTAAACTATATTTATAATTCCCAATATAACATTACAGTTATAATGACATAAAATAAAAGAATAATGTCTACAGTAAAGACAGTGGTACATATTCAAAACAATTGAGAAAATGACTAGCATAGTCCAATTAAGAAATGACACTTTTCTCAAAATTGTACTAGAGCAATTTAGTATTCATATAGAAGAAGAGATAAAAATACCTAAGCCTGTATTTTAAATTAATATAAAATTTAGCTCAAAGTTAATTATAGGTCTTAATATAAAGCTATAAATCTTTTCATAATAATTGGGACAGCCTTTCTTTTCTTAGGTTAAGTTCCTTAGATTAGAAACCAAAGCATAAAGATAAGATAAAAATGGATATATGAATATATTGAAAAAAAACATGTCATGAGTAAGCAGAGTTTATGTAAAACATACATAATAGCAGGCATAGCATGTGCCTAAGGAATTCTTGAAAAAAAAGGAGTTAGTGAAAAAAACTAGACAACACTATTGTAAATAGAAATTGAAATTATCTTTAATTAATATTGCTGGATCAACTATATATTGGAAAAGGGAGAAGAAAATTGACTCTACTTTTAAGTTATGCTCAAATTTTAAAATAAGTCATGGACTTAACACTATAAAATTTCTAGAACAAAATAAGGATAGATATCTTTGTAACTTGAGGTATATAAAGATTGCTTAGATCACAAAGGAATGGAGGATATTGATATGCTATCAACAAATTTAACATCCTTTTCCCTTTGAAAAGTGTCATGGTACACACAGCTATAACCACTCTCGTGCCTCAAAAGATTCCATGCTCCAATGCTCAGGAGGACTGCATACATGTTACCTACAGATTAAAGGAGACCTTGAAGATTTGATTTAGTCTACTCCTATTCTGAATCTCAAGAAGGCAGATTGTTTTGAATGATATGGGTAGGCCCAATATAATCACATGAATTCTTCAAAGATAAACAAAAAGAAGGAAAAATTGGGGAGACTTGAAACACAAGAATTTAATATTGCTGCATATGAATATGAAGAGGCCTGTATCAAGGGAACACCTTAATAAACTTGGTAGCATAACTTTTCACAGAAATCCAGCCCACTAAAATGTTGTCTCCTTGTGAGACCAACCATGTTGGAGGTACCACCCTTAATATCCAGAGAACTGATAAAGACAACACAATTCATTTATGTGAAATGCAGACACAGAAAGCTAATGTAGGCAATATTGAGAAATTGAATATAGCCATAGAAAAACTTGATTGATAAAGAATTTATTTTCAAAATTCACAATGATGAGCTGGAATAATGGTTCATAGTTAGGCGTGCTTGATGCTCTTGTCTAGGGCTGGAGTTTGGTTTGCTGCCCCACATCAGGCAGCTCATTAGTACGTGTAGCTCCAGTTGTAGGAGACTGAAGACCCTCTTCTGTCTGTCACTGACACACATATGGTACAGATTCATAGAGTCAACCACAGAAACATACAAATTAAAAATGAACAAATCTTTTAAAATACATAAAGAACTTTTAAATTAACATAAGAAAACATTGCAGGTTTAAACTGCTTCCAAAAATTAAAATCAGGAGAATACCCAATAAAACCAAGGAAAGATAAGTACTCACTATTAACCTTTAGGATTCAAGTTTAAAACCATTGATGTGTTTTTGAACACCTAGGAAGATAATTTCAAGCCTAGATACAGTAAGAGTTAGAAACCTTGTCCCAGGTAGAGGAACAAACTGCTTTGGACAATTATTTGTTGGTTTATCACAGAGATAAACGCATGGGTACCATATCACTCTGGTAGCATCACTGAAGATTTATGCAAGACAATTTAAAGCATCTAAAGACTATTCCACTGATGCTTATGGCAAATATTTGTGAGAATCAAAACCAGAACACCTATCGGCATTTTAAAATTATAATATGTATATGTATATGTATATGTATTTGTATATGTATATGTATATGGGTTGTGGTATCTAATCCACAGCCACAAGTGTCTGTTTAATTAAATCCATTTATAATCCATATACATACATATATACATATATATGCATACATTACAGTCTATCAATATAATGGAATGCTACTCAGAAATTAAAAGGAATTGCCTTCTAAAGCATACAATAAAAGAATACTATGAATAAATGTACATACGTTTCTATAAGATGTATTTAAGTCTGTAGTGACAGAAGTAAGTTAATGGTTGTCTCTGGATAGGATTGGGGCTGGGTGATGAATTCTAAATTGGCCCAAATAGTCTTATAAGAATATTTATTATCTTAATTGTGATGATGTTTTCATAGGTTTAGACATAGGTCAAAACTTACCAAACTGTAGACTCAAAATATATGTGTAATTTATTTTACCTCAATTATGCCTTCATAAGGCAGTATAAACAATTATGTCCCAGAGGCCTGGCTGTGGACCAACTGCTGAGGTTCTCTTATGCTGTGATCTTCACTGTGGCAAGAGAACACTAAGATAACTAGAATTCTATCTCTGAAAGTCTGAACTAAGTGCCTTCAGAGGGAGGAGAAGGAAGGTTTCCTGCTGCCCTGACCCCCAAACCCTAGGGAGATTTGTTCTCTGGAAGAGGAGTTCCCTGTAGCTCTGGAGAATCATCTAACTGAAATCCCTCTTCCCTGCCCTCACTCCCTTTTATAGCCCCTGAACCCTTCCCAACCTCCACTCCTATATAAGCCACATCAGACTTTCCAAAGTCAAAGGGGTTCCCAGTTCCTGGAGCTTTGAGAAGACTTCATGTGGGGAATACCTGATGTTCCCAGCCACTGTAGCTAAAACCTCCTATAGAATCCTTTAGTATCTTAGAGTACTAACTCCAAAGACATCCCCAGAACTCCTTTGGTTTAAATATGAATCCCTAGTGGAAAACATTGTCTAGATAGAGTCACATAACATGACTAAATCAAATTTGGGACAGGTAGAATATTGTTTTAATTACGTGTGTGTGTGTGTGTGTGTGTGTGTGTGTGTGTGTGTGTGTGTGTTGTGTGTGTGTATGACTTATATTTAATCTTTTTTATAGTCCAGTCATTATCTTTCTCCCTGTCCCCCCTCTGACAGTTTCCCATCCCAGTCCTCCTCCCCTTGTCTCCTAGAGGATGCCCTCACACATCCACACCCACCCCATCCCATCAGGTCTCCACATTCCAGGGGGCCTCAAGTCTCTCAAGGGTTAGGCCTATCTTCTCTCACTGAGGTTAGACTAGGCAGTCCTCTCCTGTATACATGTCAGGGGCCTTGGACCAGCTAATCAGGGGCATAGGACCAGCTAGTGTGTGCTGCCTGGTTGGTGGCTCAGTGTCTGAGAGATCTCAGGGGTCCTGGTTAGTTGAGATTGCTGGTCTTCCTATGGCATTACCCTCCTCCTCAACTTCTTCTAGCCTTTCCCTAACTCAACCACAGTGGTCCCCAACTTCAGTCCAATGGTTGGGTGTAAGTATCTGCATCTGTCTCAGTCAGCTACATGTTGGGCCTCTTGGAGGACAGATAATTCTACTATCATGCATGTCCTTTTAGGTCTGAGTTATCTCACTCAGGATGATATTTTCTAGTTCCATCCATTTACCTGTAAAACTCATGATGTCCTTGTTCTTAATAGATGAATAGTATTCCACTGTGTAAATGAACCACATTTTCTGTATGCATTCTTCCATTGTGAGACATCTGGGTTGTATCCAGCTTCTGTCTATCACCGATAAGCATGATATGAACATAGACAAGCACATACCCCTGTGGCATAGTAGAACATCTTTAGGGTATATATCCAAAAGTTGCATTTCTGGGTCTTCAGTTAAATCTATTTCCAGAGAGCCGGGCGTGGTAGCAAATGCCTTTAATCCTAGCACTTGGGAGGCAGAAGCAGGTGAATTTCTGAGTTCGAGGCCAGCCTGCTCTACAGAGTGAGGTCCAGGACAGCCAAGGCTACACAGAGAAACCCTATCTCAAAAACAAAAACAAACAAACAAACAAACAAACAAAATCTATTTTCAGGTTTCTGAGGAACTTCCAGAGTAGTTGTACCAGTTTGCAATCCCACCAGCAGTTCCTCTTTTTCCACATTCTCACCAATGTGTGCTTTTACCTGAGATTTTGATCTTAGTCATTCTGATTGGTGTAAGGTAGAATCTCAGGGTCTTTTTGATTTGCATTTTCCTGATCACTAAGGACTTTGAATATTTCTTTACGTGTTTCTCAGCCATTCAAGATTCCTCTGTTATGAATTCTCTGTTTAGCTGTATATCCCATTATTTGGGTTGTTTGATTATTTTTGGAAGTCATCTTCTTGATTTCTCTATATAATTTGGATATTAGCCCTCTATTGGATGTGGGGTTAGTGAAGATTTTTTCCCATTCTGTAGGCTGCCGATTTGTGAATAGCAATATCAATTTTATTGAAAATACTCAATAAAATTCTAGCAAACCAAATCCAAAAACACATCAAAATCATCACTCACCACTATCAAGTAGGCTTCATCCCAGGAATGCAAGGTTGTTTCGATATACCAAAATCCATTAACATAATCCATTACATAAACAAACTCAAAGAAATAAAAGGTAGCATGATCATTTCATTATATGTTGACAAAGAATTTGACAAAATACAACACCCCTTCATGTTAAAAGTATTGGAGAGATAGGCCTATACCTAATCATAATAAAAACAATATAAAACAAACCAGGATCCAATATCAAATTTAATAGAGAGATACTTGAAGCAATCCCACTAAAATCAGGGACAATACATGGCTGCCTACTCTCCCCATATCTATTTGATATAGTACTCAAAGTTCTAGCTAGAGCAATAAAACGATAACAAAAGGAGATCAAGGGGATGTAAATTGACAAAAAAAGAAGCCAAGGTATCACTATTTGCAGATGATATGGTAGTATACATAAGCGACCCAAAAATTCCACCAGAGAATTTCTTCAGCTGATAAACAACTTCAGCAAAGTGGATTGATATAAAATTAACTCAAACAAATCAGTAGCCTTCCTTTATACAAATGATAAATGGGCTGAGAAAGAAAATAGGGAAATAACACCCTTCACAATAGTCACAAATAATATAAAATATCTTGGGTAACCCTAAACAAATAAGTGAAAGATCTGTATAACAAGAAGTTTAAGCCTCTGAAGAAAGAAATTGAAGAAGACCTCAGAGGATGCAGAGATCTCCTATGCTCATGGATTGGTAGGATTAACAAAATAAAAATGGCCATCCTACCAAAAGCAATCTACAGATTCAACACATTCTCCATCAAAATTCCAACACAATTCTTCAAAGACATAAAAATAGCGATTCTCTGTTTCATATGGAAAAAAAAAATAACAGAAGAAATTCTGGTGGGTAGAATCACCATTGGTGACTTAAAACTATTCTATAGAGCAACAGTAATAAAACTGCATGGTACTGGTGCAGAGACAGGCAGGTTGATCAATGGAATCAAATTGAAGATACTTTGAGATTTTAATACCAAGTCTACTTAGCTTTTTAGATCTGTTTCCTGTCTTTGCTTTCCTGCATGGGGGCCCACTAAACTTAACCTGATAGCTGCCCAGCTATCAGCGAGCCTTCAAAGAAGAGGAGACTCTTCCTCCTGACAGGGCAAAGCTTCACAGACAGTCCCTGCCCCACACAGCCATGTGCAATGGCCCTGACTCTTCCAGGGCTCAACTAACCAAACCAGTTTGAGGAACAAATAGGAATTTACATCATCAAAATACATTTTGTATATGGGTCACAATGGGTAAAATGTCACAATGAAGTCCTTTATTGTGCATAATAAACATATGCTAATTACAACATTTAAAAAAGTATATTACTGTTGGATAAGGCTATAAAAGCCGAAGTTAGTCTTTGTCATCAGCAGCTCCCTCAACAGGTATTTCCAGTAGAAGGTGTCATGTGACATCATATTTGTTAGCCTAAGACAATCTTCATTCTGCAGAAAGAACACTTCATTTTACATTAAGACATGTCAATTAACCTCCTAGTACATAATTCCCAGTTTTTCATTCATTCATTGATTCATTAAATGGTCAGTTGATATTTACAAAGTACAAGTCAACTCTGCATGATTGGTAGAAATTATGACTAACTATAAATCTACTAGAAGCCAGGGCAATTTGTTTTTCCTGTTTCATTAATAAGATGTATTGTCTTTCCTGAGTGACTATTTCACATCTGTGTCATATGCATCATGCTCTTCCCTCACCGTGTGAGCTAAATATTACAGGAAGCATTATACTCCAATCAAAAACCAAGGTGAGCAAATTCACCCACGGCTACTAGATCCGTAACTACCCTAGATAGAACGTGAACATAGACAGAAATTGTTCCTGATTATAATCTTTTCTCCCTGTTGGGCAGCAGCCTGTCTCCATGATTTTAATATGCTGATACAGAACTGTATTTTAGCACTTCAGCAAACATGTTGACATTTGTTGCCTCCAGCAAGTTTTATAGAGAATTACAATAGTGGTGACAGACAATTGCCCAGGCTGTTGGTGCATTCCCACAGTCTACTCTTGGGCACTCAGCCTTTAGGTACAGAAATCAATTTTGTTTATCATCAGAAACTAATTTGCTAAATGCTCAGGAATCTGATCTATAAGGATTCCAATTCATTATCTTGTTTTTTTAAAAAAAAAAAAGTACCTTCTCCACAGCCTCCTGAGCACAGTGTTTATAGACATATACAAATACTAGACCCGGCTACTAATTCATATTCTACATGCCCATGTGGTTCTCCCATAAAACACCTGAATATTGGTCCTAATGTTTCATGCTTTCCATTGCATATTATGCACTATTTCTAGCATGAGTCTAGGTGGGGCTAAGATAGAGAATCTGACTAGTGAGGTGCCAGTGAACGTGGCTGTGACACTGTCAGTGCTATACACAGTCTGTTCCAATTGTCATAGATCTCTCCAGGTATGAAAAGTTCAGGAATATTGTGAACAGACCAGTGCCAAATTATAAGTCTAGATCATTCATTCTTGGTGTGTTTACATCAGGGGGAAGGCAAAGTCTATGCTATGGAAAGCATCTCCATGAGAGCTGATGTTAGAGGGTTGTCTACCAGTGGATGGAGAAGGAGAGGGTCTTATATGTTGACTAGGAGAAAGCCTGAGGTTCTGAATCTAGTAGAGCTCTTAGGAGTTATTGAACAAAGTATGAGTCAACGTCTAAGCATGAATATGGTATCTTTGGAGAGAGTGGTAAAAGCAGAGAATCATGAAAAGCTTTTTAAATAGTGAAATGGTAAGTACTGAAGGTGAAAACAAGTCCCAAAGAGAGCTGTATGAGTCTGGCTCAGTACCATGAAGAAATTTCCCAAGGAAAGTGGAAATGGGGAGTTTATGTTCCTTGAGTGCCCTTTCAATGTGTTGGCTGAAATTTGGAAAGTGTTCTAGAAACTGTGTAGTTGGATTGGGTCCCTCCACCGGAGCTCCATCCACCCAAGGAACTTGGGTGAAACCATTTCAAGAGCTTCTGGGAATTAAATCTGATGCCGGAAGATGAAGGGTGGGTGGAGCTCGGGTGGCTGGATCATAGGTAGTGAGCTGGAAAGCTTATATCTGAAGAAACCTTCTGTTTTGGCAGGAAGGAGCTGGATATATTCTTCACACGGCTCTCCCATGGTGGATTGCCGTTTAATTTTCCTCATGGCGTCTATCTGCCTCTGTCAGCTTGTTTCTTTTTTCCACGTGGGAAGCAAAGAAGTCAACAGCTTTAGCTCCTCCGAGCACCGGCATTCTCCTGAGATTGATGTTACCCAAGTCATTGAACCCGGAAGTTCCACAGCTTATTGGATAGGAAAGGTTTTCTGCAGATGGCTAATTTTCATTTCCTGCATGTTGAGTTTCTTAGGCTTCTTCTCAGAGAGCAATCTTAATTTCATGCTTAGAGAGTGTCTTGCTCTCACCTCATGAACATATGGTCCAAGATGCAGTATTTTTTTTCTGCTTGTTTTTAATTCATAAGAGATACTGCAGCTTGTGGAAGATGGAGTGAGCGCAGAAGAGAGACACTATCTCGTTGCAGCTGCCACACTTAGAGGCACGCTGGATGAAGACGGCCAAGCTTGCCAGGACGCCATTCCACTCTGTGGATGTTACTGGGGAGAGGAGACACTCTGTAGAGGGTCAGTCCCACTTCTGAGCAGAAACAGTGACCTATTGGTTCAGAAAGAAAAGGGTGGATAGTCACAGTCACATCTTTTTTTGTTTGTTTGTTTGTTTTTTTTGTTTTTTTTTGTTTTGTTTTGTTTTGTTTTTCGAGACAGGGTTTCTCTGTTTAGCCCTGGCTATCCTGGAACTCACTTTGTAGACCAGGCTGGCCTCGAACTCAGAAATCTGCCTGCCTCTGCCTCCCAAATCTTTTAAAGGCTCTGATCATTCCAAACACAAGAGGAAGGACCTAGAAGCAAGAAAGAATGGACTGTTCAGCAAGCACTGAATATTCGAGAAGAGAGAAGACCATGGAGTCCCCTAATAACTCATGAGGTTCCAGCTGGGACTCATAGGAACTGTAGGTAGCTTTATGACTGCAAGGTTAGAGGTCTTAAAACTAGACTTCATTTTAACAGAAATGCATGCTTGTTAATACATAAGTGGACCAAAACCACTGTCTCCTTCTGAATGTAACTCTAACACTTTTAACAGATTGTTAATACATATGTGGACCAAAACCACTGTCTCCTTCTGAATGTAGCTCTAACACTTTTAACAGATATTTAAGAAACACCTGCTTTGCATCAGGTGCAAGAGAATTGGGGCCTTGTCTCTGCTTGTCTTTAAATAGCTCTGACTTAACACTGGAAAAAAATAAATCTTAATAAATTTAGATTTTAGTAAATTTATTAGTAGAAGTAATAAATAGTAAATAAGTAGTAATTAATAGTAGATAATTATTATTTAGTAGTAAATGAAGATTCACTGGAAAAAGCAGTGTGGTGGCTTCTAACCACTAGGTGAAGTCACACTTCAAGGCTGGAACATTTCTGAAACATGAATTTCTGACAGCAATTTGATGTCAGGTAAGATATGAATATCTGCTCCGAGGTTCCTAATACCTGAGCCATGTTTATAGTTATTGACTGTTTCAGATGGTAGGTAGAAGTCTTTAGCCTACTTGACAATCTTACAGACAGAAATTCTATGGGACTATGGGACCACAGTGTAAATACTAATTCTTTATTTTGTCCAATAGATGATTTTGAGTTGGTTTGGCTAACCCAACATCTTTCTTTTGTAAAGACAGGGTTTCTCTGTGTAGCCCTGGCTCTCCTGGAACTCACTCTGTAGACCAGGCTGGCCTCAAACTCAAAGATCCACCTGCCTTTGCCTTCTGAATTCTGGGATTAAAGTTGTGTGTTACCACTGCCTGGAAACAATTTTTTTTTTCTTAAGAGCTCTGAATCAGGTAACACCATTTTAATTTCACTAATAGAGGGTAACCTAATTTGCATTTGAAAAATAAAGGCTTACTGTGATGCAGGAATTCTTTCACATAACCACAAAGAACTTACTATTATTATTTACTATTATTATTTACATTTTGAGACCACAAGGTCTGGTGAGGTTAGATTACTTCCCAAGGTCACTAGCTGGAGGTTACAGATAATACGAGCTTTAATTGCAAGATCTCCATTAGGATATCATGCAAGAGTAAATAGATGATTTAGTATCCAAACTACACATACCATTGATGAGAGCAATATAAACAACATCATTTTTTTTTCTGCTTACTCCAAAGTACCTACAGTCTTTGTAAAGTGCAACTGCAAAGAGTAAAATGAAAATAATGTCTGAATGGACAGAGGTTCTTATCTATGAAACATCGGGTACACAGCTCTACACATCTTCATATACAGAACAATGTGGTGTGCATATGTGCATGTGAAAAAGAATATGTGTGCAGATAGATGTGCATATAGAGATTAAAACAAGAAAGACAAGGAAAAGAAAAGGAAGAAGGAAACCTATTGGACTGAAAGTCACAGCTGGGAATGGTGAGGCAACTATGTATTATTAGCAATGACTGAACAGTGTTATATGTCATTGCTTTCTGTAGTCATGATTTTGGGAAGTTTCAGTTATCAAGAGAGACTTGTACCCCTCCTACTGGGCAAGGGCTCCACAGAGCCCTTTGTGCAGTGATGAAAATACAAAGTTAAATAATGAAGAAGTACTCCAGCTGTGGGGAAGAAAGCAGGGGCAGCCTTTTAAAGTATTCACTTAGTTTTGGCTGTGGGGAAGAAGGAGCAAAAATATATGAGTCTTCCATTCACACACCAGATGTTCCCAAGAAAGCTCTGCTTGTATGGAAGATAATTATTGTTGAGTTTGGAGTCTTAATAGCCATGGAATCACACTCCCACAGGAGGGGAAGCTATTTATTTCTGTGACAAAGCATTTAGTCTCAAGGGACCCCACTGTGTTGGACATCTTATGAACCCTAAGACACCCCCCCCCCGCTCCAGCTACACCATCTCACAGGGTCCCTTTACTGTGGCTCACTACATAGAGAATATGACTCTCAGCTGCTCTTATTAATGAGCTGGGTCCTCTGCTCCTCCTGGTATCATACTGAAAATGAACTAGGTGGCTGGCACATCTTATCGCAGAAGGCATTTTGAAACACAGGATGTGGTTGTAATCTTTGTTTTGTGGTCTGACCACAAAGAAATAGTGTCTTAGGTCAGGTTTCCTAGGAGCAGAAACCAAGACAAGGATCTGTAGCGTGTGGTGCATTTATTATGAGACTGCTCTCGGTGTCAGAATGAAGGCAGAGGGAAGATGGAGAAAGAGTTGAGTCAAGATGTCATCTGAAGTCTGCTTTTGGAAACTCTAGAGCCTAGACCACTCGACAGTCTTGTCCCATGGTGGGTTGGGATGTTCCTTTTGAAGAGATGGAAACTCTCCCAGCAAGAGCTGTGAGACATTTGCAGCCAGCCCTCATAAATGCTAGTGTTGAGCGCATGGCAGCAGACAGTAGTGCTAACTCACTGAGGGAGAGGCAGGAAATTGCCTTCCCTCTCAGCTCTTTGTGATAGCTCTAAGCCAGTATATTAAATTCACTAAAGAATACGGCATCTCATTTGATACATATAATGAGTTGGTAAGATAGGCCAGGTGGATGTGAACTCTCTTCAGAACTGACTCCTGTTTTGTAGAGTTGGGAATGTTTCCTGAGAGACTGAATTACTAGCTAAAGAGAGCCAGATTGTGTGAAAAGATAGGAAGCAGAAGTGGGGGCATTTTGACTTTGAGATCTGCATGCTTGGGGTTTTATCTCTCTCTGTCTTACCTAAGGGTGTGCAGGTGATAGAGAGACTATGATCAGGACAGAAAGCATAAGCTAGCCAAGCAGAGTGGGGTAAAAGAAGGCAAGCTCCAGTAGGGCTCACTGGAATGAGCTCTTGGGGAAATCACATATGGGATGAGCCCACTTCTATTTGGGTTAGGATTTGAATGGAAAAAGGTAGAATGTAAAGGAGAACGTTTGTGCTCGTGCAACAGAGGCACAAAGCTGGTGGGACTATCTATCCAATGTCTAATTGGAATTACAGTCCAATTCATGAGATAAAACCCATGTCCAACACTACCTGGGTGGACAAGAACCTGATATTTGAGAGGCCAGGGACCTAGGAGAAAGCCAAATGCTAATGTTCTACTCAAGGAATGTAGCATTGGAATGACTCCTAATGGTTATTTGCTATATTCATAGATCAGTGTATTGCTATCATCAGAGGAGTTTCCTCCTACAGCAGATGGAAACAAATAAAAAGACATAGGACCGGACAATGTGCAGAGAGTAGGAGACCTGGGAACGCTCCGCCTTAAAGTGGGATGTTTCCATCAAATCTTTCTCTTATGGCTAAGATACCCTGAAGAAGAGGAGCAAGACAGCTTGTAAGAGCCAGAGGGCATGGAAGGCACCAAGAAAATGAAGCAAGGTCTTTGTTTTTTTTTTTTTTTTTTAATGTTTTTTTAATTAGATATTTTATTTACATTTCAAATGCTATCCCGAAAGTTCCTTATACTGTCCTCCTGCCCTGCTCCTCCACCCACCCACTCCCACTTCTTGGCCCTGGCATTACCCTGTACTGGGGCATATAAAGTTTGTAAGACCAAGGGGTCTCTCTTCCCAATGATGGCCAACTAGGCCATCTTCTGCTACATATGCATCTAGAGACAAGAGCTCTGGGGGTACTGGTTAGTTCGTATTGTTGTTCCACCTAAAGGGTTGTAGACCCCTTCAGCTCCCTGGGTAATTTCTCTAGCTCCTCCATTGGAGGCCCTGTGTTCCATCCTATAGATGACTATGAGCATCCCCTTCTGTATTTGCCAGGCACTGGCATAGCCCCACTAGAGATAGTTATATCAGGGTCCTTTCAGCAAAATCCTGCTGGCATATGCAATAGTGTCTAGGTTTGGTGGCTGATGATGGGATGGATCCCTGGGTGGTGTAGTCTCTGGATGGTCCATCCTTTCATCTTAGCTCTAATCTTTGTCTCTGTAACTCCTTTCATGGGTGTTTTGTTCTCTCTTCTAAGATGGAATGAAGTATCCATACATTAGTCTTCATTCTTCTTGATTTTCTTGCATTTTGCAAATTGTATCTTGGGTATTCTAAGTTTCTGGGCTAATATCCACTTATCAGTGAGTGCATATCAAATGATTTCTTTTGTGACTGGGTTACCTCACTAAGGCTGATATCCTCCAAATATATCCATGTGCCCAAGATTTTCATAAATTCATTGTTTTTAATAGCTGAGTAGTACTCCATTGTGTAAATGTAACACATTTTCTGTATCCATTCCTCTGTTGAGGGACATTTGGGTTCTTTCCAGCTACTGGCTATTATAAATAAGGCTGTTATCAACATAGTGGAGCATGTGTTCTTACTACCAGTTGTAACATTTTCTGGGTATATGCCCACTAAAGGTATTGCTGGATCTTCCTGTAGTACCATGTCCAATTTTCTGAGGAACCTCCAGACTGATTTCCAGAGTGGTTGAATCAGCTTGCAATCCCACCAGCAATGGAGGAGTATTCCTCTTTCTCCACATCCTCGCCAGCATCTGCTGTCCTCTGAGTTTTTTATCTTAGCCATTCTGACTGGAGTGAGGTGGAATCTCAAGGTTGTTTTGATTTGCATTTCCCTAATGATTAAGGATGTTGAACATTTTTTCAGGTGCTTCTCTGCCATTGGGTATTCCTCATTTGAGAAGTCTTTGTTTAGCTCTGTTCCCCATTTTTTAATGGAGTTACTTGAATTTCTGGAGTCCAGCTTCTTCAACTCCTTGTATATATTGGCTATTAGTCCCCTATCAGATTTAGGATTGGTAAAAATCCTTTCCCAATCTGTTGGTGGCCTTTTTGTCTTATTGACAGTGTCTTTTGCCTTACAGAAGCTTGAAGCAAGGTCTTTTAATCACAGCAGGGCCTATATCCATATGTATTAACAGACACTGTGGTAGCATACATAGGTGTTACAAAGGACCTGTACCGTACACGAGCCCCAGCACTGAGAATAGAAGTGGACACAGCCTATATCCCTAACTCGGAAGCTATCTCTCGTTGATACTGCTCACAAATGAAAAATTAGTTTTCTTCAATGGAGTGTAGCTGGGTTTCAGACCACTCCTAAGGCCCAGCACTTTGCCCAGCAGAGGATGGCCAAAATGAACCCGATGGCATTTTTTTGGAGATTCTTTGTCTCATAATGATTTGCCAGGGCATTTTTGTTTTCCTTTACAAATCCTTTGTGTCCATGCTATGGTTTTTCTGTTTTGTGTTTTGGGAGATTTCCATGCGCGGACATATATGTATATTTCTCCATCTGTATGTGTTTCTTGAACTTTTTGTTTTATTCTGGCTTGTTGGGTTTTATTTTATGTAATTTTATTTAAGTATTATTATGTTTTTCAAATGTCTGTTTATATTATAATGAGAGGGACAAAGACAGAGTACAGATTTGGGTTCGTGGGGGAAGTGGGGATGTTCTGGGAGGGTCTGGGGAGGGAAAACCATAATATAAACATCTATTTTTGACAAACACATAAAATAAGGAAATTAAGAATTAAAAAGAAAGATGTAATAGTTTTCCTGGCTAATATAGTGAAGTCCAGAAGGATCTAGGGCACATCTAAAGTATATCAGGTATTGTCCATTTTTAGGCAGAGCTGAACTTGTATAAGCAAAGGCAAGCTCTGTGTACAGTGGGACAAAGGTTCCTGCCCCCTTCAGTGTGTCTCTCCTCACTCCAGTTCATGTTCTGGTACATCTTCTTCTAGTCTACAAGTCAATTTTTGGTCATTTGAAAGCCCCATTCCAACTTAGATAAGAAGTAAAGTCCTTGAATCTCAACATATGCTTTCTATGAAACAACAGAATGGCTTTAGAGAATTAAATCAACGTACAAGAGATTAGATTATTAAAACATACTCCAAATTTATTTCATACATTATGCCAACTATCAACAGGGTTTCCAGTAGTTCAAAGAGAAAGATAAGTAAATAAATGAGCACTAACTTGTTTTTAAGATGAGACCACAAACCCTAACATAAGATGGTTTGAGAAGTCTGAAGGATGCGTCTGACCCAGTTTAGAAATATGTGAAGCCTCTTCCCCCAACATCTGAACCTATAAACTACAAGGCCAACTACAGGGTATAGTGATGCTATTTAATAAAAACACTCAATACTGTCTTTGAAGGAAAACTCTTCCTTTTTCAATAGTATGACCATATCATTGCAGTACAACAGCCACTATAACCAGAAAATTTGTGTCTTAGAATCTGAGAAGTCAGACTAACCTGAGAAGGGAAAAGTCAGACTCCTCTTTTCTCCTTCATTTGGAAATGGGGATAGAAATATAGGTGATAATTTTCTTATCATTAAAAATAATAACAGGCCAGTGGTAGTTCTTGTTAGTTTTAACTGTCAGCTTGACACAACCCAAAGTCAACTGAGAAGAGGAGACTCAACTAAGGAATTGCTTAGGTCAGATTGGCATGTAGGCGTGTCTGTAGGTAATTGCTTCCATCATTAATTGATACAAAATTGCTCAGAGTACTGTAGGCAACAACTTTGAACAGTTGACTCTATATTACACACACACACACACACACACACACACACACACACACACACCAAATCCAAACAAAACAAAAATTCTCCATGTGAACCTAGGTGAAAGTCAGCAAGAAACATTCTACCATAACCTTCAGATTTCTGCCTTGAGGCCCTACTCTAACTCTCCACAATAATGAATGATGATCTGGTGATTTAAATTATGACCAAAGGTGCAGTAGCCCAGAACTGGTGACTGTAACTGCTTCTTATTTGGTAAAAGAAGCTATGAAGATACTGTAACCAAGATTTTGAGCAAGGCACATGCTAGGTTACTGCATAGTCCTTGAGCCTAATATGTTATGTCATCATAGAAAAGGAAAGAGCTCACAAGGAAGATAAATGAAGGATGTAAAGACAAGAAAGATACTGTTACAATGTAATGCCAAGAATTAACAAAAACAACCAGGATCTAAATGAGAAAAAGAGAATGAATTCTACCACAGTCCTCTAGGAAACAATCCAACCAACACTTTAAAACTTTGTGTTTGTACTTCCGGTGTCTTGAACCATGACCCAATTTATTCATATTGTTTTAAACCACTCAGGCTAGGTAATTTGTTATAGCCACCTTGAAAATCCATTATGCATGTTGATCCTTGGGGAATACTTTCCAATAGCAACAGCATTGCAAAATGATGAACTTATAGTTTCTCCCCACAGATTGGGTATCTGAGTTGTGAAGTCAAGGCCATCCACCAACATTCTAATCTGGAGTATATATTAGAATCTTCCATTGTCCTTGGGGCCAGAGACACCACAGAGAAGTTTCTACTCTGGGCCTATTAGTCAGTATCCATCTGTGCTCAAAAGCAACATATTAAACCCAGCTAAGAGAATCTTAAAGCCCCAGGCTCACATAACAAAACTGTTCTTCATTCTATAAAGCTCTTTTTATTGAGCAATATAGGAAGTATTTTCAGTCTTCCCTGAATCAGAATGAAGAGACAAACTTGTTAGTGTATCTTCACAGAGAAAGAATTTTTAAAAATGAAAAGAAATAAACCAAATGTAAAATGCTATTGGTACATATACCCAGGGACAAGCTGGGGCTTTGAGACTCCATGAATCTTAGCAGTTACCCTACAAAATGTAATTCAATCTTTTTAACTTTGTGATATATATATTCATGTCAGTGCATATAAGATAAGAAAAATACTTTAGTGAAAAAAAACGAAACTTCTGGGGAATAACTTGGAGAATGTTGTGTAATATACAAATATGTCTCCCCCTCTGTCAGGGATATTCTGAGCCTGTTGGGTTTTAACCCCTATCACTGCCATTTACTTCTAAAAAATTTTTTTTGAAAAGAGGAAAGAAAAGAAATAGTGATGCTAGAGAAGAAGAAGAGAAAATGGAAGGGAAGAGGAAGAGACCAGTAAGAGAAGGTGGTGGTGGTGGTGGTTGTGATGATGGTTGCGGTGATTCCATTTGTAGTAATCAAAAGGTCATAAAAGGCACAAGGAAGCTGATGCATTGATTGGGAATAGCAATGCTAATCAGCTGGTGGGGAAGGAAGACCTCACTGAGCCTCTGCATTTGTTATGGAGAAAGGGAGACATTCTATTGGCAAGGTTTGCTGACTTTAGATATTCAGATTCATCTGCAAAAGCCCAAAACCATAACATGGGCCGGGCCTCACATCGCCCCACCCTGATTTTGCCTCTACAAAATTATTGACTCATCTTTGAGGCTTGACAAAAGAACAGGTGCAAACATTAGTGCAGTAGGGATTTGGCACAGGGGCTATCTTTTCTAAATTTATTTGTTTCCTGATGAAAGTAAGAAAGGCTCCAATGAGTTGTTGAGTTGGCTCAAGTAAGCTTCTTGTAGCAGGAGGGACAAAAGGGAAGCCTTCGAAATGAAGCTTTCCTGTGTGTGGGTCCTGTGTTCAGCCATACAGACATCCTACGAATACTGAAGGATCATGGGATGGAGATGATGTCTGGTTATACTGATCCTATCCTATTCTAGAGCTATTATTTTTATCACAAGAACAAGAGAGAAAGTTGAACTCTGAGGAGATTAGAAACTCAAGATATATCATTAACAAACAAAGTAGTTGAAAACAATCCATATCTATAGTGCTTCAAAAGTTAAATTATTTTTGCAACAATACATTTCTGTCCTGAGATGGATCAAATAAGGTGGGCTGGAGAGCTTTGTGTGAAGTCTGGCAGCAGAGAAGACAGTGTCATAGGAGGTAGTTGCATGGCATGTCAATAAACACCCACTAAAAGGAGAGCCTGAAAATGGAAACCTGTTCCGGGATCAGGCCCCCTTCCCAAAGCTATTGAAATTTCTTTGAGTCCTCCAGATATCCCAGGGTCCTGGGAGAAAGTTGCATATCTCTACCTGTAGCCATAACCCAATACCAGAGTCAGGTAATCTTAGGGAGGAAACTCATTGGGGAGTTTCTTGTCTGTTTAGGGTGTTTCTCAACACCAGTGATGTTTTCCTCATGCTACATCCTTCATGCAGAACCCCTTGGCATGTTTCATAACCACTTAAAACCTTAATTGATGGTGTTCTGTTCCAACATTCGTTAACAATGGCAAATTACTTATGGATGAGATGTTGCCAACAAAACTGCTAAACAAAAACTTTCTCCAGTTTTGTGAAAGGAATAAGATAAAACAATAGCAGAGAGCAGTGTAAGAGCCACTTCCTTTGCCAAAAACCTTGCATAGTGATTTCCTGTATCTTTAAGACTCATTGTGAAGGACCTAAGTAATTATAGTTTCGGTTTTTCTATTTGTACGGTCCAATAAACTATTTTGTGGCAGATTTTATGCTACCACAAGCTATATTTCAAATAACCATCCATCTTTGACCCAAGGATATACCTTTCTTCTAAACTGTGGTTAATAATTATATTGCAGAATAATCTTGTGTTTTATTTGCAAGTGTATTAAAAAAATTAAAGTGCCTTATGTGGGAGTCCACTAGACATGAAAAAACATTATATACATTAACGTGACTTTCTTTTTCCTCTTTCTTCATAATTGTGAAACCAGTACATACTTATTTTATAAACTTGAAGCAACACAGAAAATATAAACTCCATGATTGCAAAATAGGACAACACTGTAAAAAGTATAGAGTAATTTTAAATTTTATTTCACATGTAATCTTTCCCATCGCTTTCTTCTCATTCCCTCATAGCCTTACCATGCACCCTTAAGTTCTGGCATGCCCCCAACTTCAGTACCTCCATCCTCTTGCCAAGGAGATAAGGGAAAGGGATATTATACACGGGGGCTAAGGGGTGTGGAGATGAGAAACATCAACATTTTAAATCCATATGTGAATGTACTAATCATCTTTGAGAATTCTTCCTTAGCTTTTACTACTACCATTCCTCAAAGAAAAAGATTAGAGTTTTCTCTCTCCTCTGTTACATTTTTTTGTCTTATCAAAGCACATTGTTCCCTGAGAAAGTTGATATGCAATTAAAGACTGGTTACTTATTAGGATACTTTTTAATTTAAGTTCCATGAGACCAGCAAAGTGGTGTGTTGTATTTCTATCTGGAGTTCTTACCATAGCACAATGACAGATATTTAATTCTTTTAGTCTCAATGAATGTTCAATAGTAATTACATCGTCTGTCAAGGGGCTCTTTAGTGGACAACCAGCTTCCAGCATCAATTCTGCATTCATAACCCTACTCACTTATTTTCTTTGGTGGTACCAAGGAAGAGGCTACATGGTCCTCTGCTTCAGATAATCTAATGTATAGTCAACCACATTGTCTTTTTACCTCTGCTCCTAAAGGCAGCATCTGATCAGTGTTGAATTTGCTGGCACAGGGCTGTAACAAAGCATTGGCTGGCTCAAACAACCAGTATTTATTTTAGTAATTTTCTCTAAGTTAAGAGCCTAAGTTGAGTTTTCCAGATGGTTGTCTTCACATGGCTGCCACTTGCCACTTGCCACTCAGATCCTGGTTTCTTCTTTGAAAATGTTTATGGCATCTTTGTTAATTTATTTATGTGTGGAACATGGTGTGTGTATGCATGTATATAAATGTATGTATGTGTCTGTGTGCATGCACACACCCACACATATGTGTGTATATCTAGTGTGTTATGTGTTTATATATATGAGTTCCATGGAGCACATGTGATGGTTAAAGCACAATTTATAGGAGTTTAGTTTTCACCTTCTACTATGTAGGTGCTTGGAATTGAACTTGAATCTTCAGTCTTGGTGGCATGTAACTTTACCCACTGAGCCACCTCAGTAGCTTCCAGCTTCTTATAAATATACCACCAATATCAGTATCAATTCATTTAAACTTAGTCACCACTTAAAAACCTGATCCTCGACCATACTCTTACTCAGACATGCCAGGGATTGGGAGCTTCAATGCCTGAATGTTGGGAAACACACTCAGCTGACAACACTAGCTGGGCTGCTGTAAAGACTTGTGACCTAACCATCACCACTTGGGAACTCATCTGGAAGTTTGTATCACTGGCCACACAAAATCAGTATGTGTGATTGGATCCCCCTCATCCTGGAGGCGATTTCTGATGAGATGCTATGAGGAAAATAGTTGTGCTCTTCCCTCCCAGTCCCTGTCCCTTCATGCCTGCTTTAACAGGTGCCTCTTTCCAGGCTTCATTCTACAAACATGATTTAATGTCATGACCTCCTAGTATCTTTCTGATAATGTCCTTCGTGCTTGAAGGGAGGTGTCTATTTTCCACATCCAAGAACAGGAACAAACACAAATTTTAAACATCTTTTTTTTTAAATCCCTGGAGCTCTGCTCACTGATCCTGGTGAGGGACTCATCACCCTAGAAAGTGGCCACGGAAGACTTCAAAGCAGAAAGTCGATTCCCACAAACCATGTGGGGGTTGAGAATTAGATGATTATTCGTTGACTATGATCTGAAGGCATAAAAATAATTCAAGTATACATGGAAGGAATACAAACACAATTCCTGACTGGACAAACATTCTCTATGAATTTTAAATTAATCTGATTTTACATGATTTTACATACTCTGATTTCTATGGTTATTTTTTTCCTCAATGCAGCTATTGTTAGTGTTATATTCACCTCAATGGGGTCCCAGTTTAAGTAATAAATAATATGTTTTTTAAAATGTGCCTTGATCAGTGTATCCCTCCCCCAGGCTCACAAAAAGTGCTAACATGAGTAGTTACATCTATATGTTTAATTACTTCTCTTTATTCTGAAGGATCTAGGAGCTTTTTGAAAGGATGGCATTTCCCTGTGGGTGCGTCCTATATGGAAAAGAGATAAGAGATTGGAGTCCTTCCATGTTTCTGTTATCACTGATGGGAATGATGGCTGCCTATTTAAGAAAGGTACATTTCATTGCAAGCTGTGAAACCCACCTGCTGGTAGAAACTCTGCCGATAGCGAAGCTCCACTGGGCTCAGTTCTTTACCTTCCTACTATCTGTCCTCCCTATGCTTATTGCCTAGATGAGTCTCCCAACCTGATCAGTAGGCAAGCAACATACCGCTAATTAGGACGCACAAGGCATAGCAGTGCATGATGAGCTCGTGATGAGTACACAGTGCCTCCAGTTGCCTTGTTACCATTATAAATAGATTAGAAATCTGGGGAGCATCTGTATTTTTTCCTCACAGAGAAGAATCTGAAATTGACATGTTGAAATGGGAATGTGTCAAGTAGAGCTTTCTAATTGACACAGATTAACTTGATTTCTCAGAACCCCTCCTATGAAAAGTTCCAGCTGCTGATAGAAAAAAAAGATCTCCTAATTGAACCGTACCATTTTGAAAGGATAGGATGAGAACATCATTCTGGCACTACAAGAAACAGCTGCATTGTTCATGGAGACAATGATGTGCTTCCTAGCTAATTCTGCCCAGAAACTAAAGGAGACATGTTGGGACAAGACAAGGAATTCTGCTTTCTCTCTGTTACCATGGCTGCTATTTCTCCTCTCACTTGCAATCAGTGATGTGATGACCAAGACTCCACATCTTAAGAATATCTTGGGAGAGGTTCAACATGGGGAGAATCAGGTCTTTTTCATGGGACATGGGACACTTTGGACACAGGTGACACAGCTCCAGAAGTCTCTTTTCTAAGCATTTTGGGAAGCAAATCATTGAGGGTCCCAAATTATGTGTTATAGCTTCAAATACCACCACTTCCCAGGGACTAAGCAACAATGACAGATATGTGTGTGTGACTGCCACCATCTTTTTCTCTGTTTTCATGGCATTTTCAAAAGACGTCATTTTCTGTGCACATCCTGGATCGAGTACTCCCAACCAGTGGCTAAATGAACAATGGTGCTCTACAATCATGTGATCTGCATTCCAGGATCTAAAAATGGTGCATTCTCATATGTTATTATTTTATTGTACTTTTCTCAAAGTTTGTGGGGAAGGGACATTAGTGAGGCTGTGTTTAGTGTCTCAGAGCATTGCATGAGAAGGAAGTTATAAGAAGCAAACGTTATTACAAATGCCTGAGCCTAAGCAAGACATCAAGCTGATTTTGTCCCATTGGTATGGCTGTCTCTGATGGACCCATAAGGTAAGAGTGAGCATATTTCAGAATCTGGGAGCCTTTGAGCTTTTTATCTGCTGGGCATTTCTGCTATCAATGATAAGAGAAACCCATCCTCAGCCCCTTCCATGTAGTGTAAGCAAAGTAAAATCCATTATATTAAGGGAGAAAACAATCAGAGAAGGTGACTTGGGGAATGGATGGGTGACCACATATCTTAAACAAACTTCTGTTCATGTTTTGAGAGATGTCCCATAATGTTTCTCTAGAGAACTCTGATGGTCCTCCTTGTGGTATGGTCAAACTGAGAAGCTAGTTGGATAATTTTTAAACTGTTATGGACTAGAAGCCAAGTAAATAGGAGCAGTTTTCAGAACAAGTTCATTATTTATATGAACTTATCCACATCGCATCATTTAATCTACATACCAACCCTATGAAACAATGCCTTTATCTTCAATTTAAAAAGAGGAAAATTGGACCGTATTTGTCAGTTTTGCTCTAGAATGACTCAGATAATTGGAAGGTGGTAGCTCTAAATTCTACAGAGACATTTAGTTTCCATGAGAACTTGAATTTGACCCTGGGGTTTTTCTTCTTTCTTTCTTTCTTTCTTTCTTTCTTTCTTTCTTTCTGTCTGTCTGTCTGTCTGTCTTTCTTTCTTTCTTTCTTTCTTTCTTCTTCTTCTTCCTTCTTCTTCTTTCTTCTTCTTCTTTCTTCTTCTTCTTACTTCTTCTTCTCCTCCTCTCCTTCTCCTCCTTCTTCTTCTCCTCCTCCTCCTTCTTCTCCTTCTCCTCCTCCTCTTTCTTCTTCTCTTTCTTCTTTTCTGGTTTTGTTTCTTGAGGTTTTTGTTTGTTTGTTTGCTGCTGTTGTTTGTATCTAACATTCCATTGCATTTGTAAAATGAACTTTGTAATACTCATGATGCATGGGCTGCCAAGCAACTGTGTTAACAAGGCAACAAAAGAGGGGTGCTGGGAGCTGCTACATGATGAACACACAGGGGGACTTATGTTCTAATCCTTCTGAACACTGTAAATATGGAAGACATACTGGCCTACAACCAGGCTGCCTGGTGATACCTGGTAGTCTGCTGTAGTGAAAATGTAGTTTTGTAATTTTAAGAAGGTGTGGGATGGTTCTGACGTTGCAGTTTTATAAGAGACATGGACTTTAGGTCTGCTGTGATATTATGTGTAAAAATAGGAGAAGTGCATTCCTCGTTGAATCCCAGTTTATCCCAGTTTATCCCAGTTTATCCCAGTTTATCAGTGCTAGTTCTTCTAGCATGACCTTCCCTATGAGCTTAAAACACTTAGGAAACTGGAAATGGGCCCTTCACATTTCTGAAGATCCACACATCAATAACTAGGCCATGAAGTGGTGTGTGTGTGTGTGTGTGTGTGTGTGTGTGTGTGTACCCATACGTATGTATATTATATATCTGGAACTTATGGTTTGAAATAAGGTGCTGCTGATCAGAAATCTCTTAACTTGTGCCTGTCAAAGTTCTTTGTTTCAAATAACCCAAGGATACACTGATTTACAATGGTTTTACCTCAGATAATACAATTGGGCAACTTTCAATATTTCAGTTTTTGCGCAAGAAGAAAAAGACAAATCTGGAAGCTATTCTCATGTCTGTAGATTAATGTGTATCAGGAGGCAGGAAGTAGGAGTCCTACCCATCCCCTCTCTCTGAGCTATTTCAGAGGCAGAGAAAGCTGTGATTCACCAATTTCAGGGTACAGGGGAACCTTGAGAGAGTCTGCTGATGGAGTTGACAGCTGTATCTCAGCATGTCTTCAGGCTTAGCTGTTGTGTCTAGAATAGCCTTAGAGAACACAATTGTAATGCAAAGAGATTCTTCAGAATGGAGAACCCTACACAGAAACAGCTAAAGCCAACCATACTTTTTACCCTGTCCCTCAGTCTACTACTGAGAAATCTGAAAGACACATGCTGGTGGTAAATCCAGAGTCTATTCTTAGCCAGGGATTTGAGTGAAAGTCTTGACTGACTCAAATGTTCTACTGTTTTTATTTCATTTTGGTTCCTTGCTAATCTGGTGGAGCAACTTTATTAACCCAGACATAACAGGGGAACTCAGTTCCTGTGGGAAGCAACACCTTTCCAGTGAGGTGAGATTTTAGATACTTCACACCATTTGAGAAGCTCTGCATTTAAAATCCATTCAAGAAGTATAGCTACTTTCAGTTGTAAACTGATAGGCTAAAAAGCCTCTGGCTTCTTAAGGAGATCCCTAAGGAATATTCGTGATAGTTGATGAAGGAAAAAAATTAACTTCACAACTTGTGGCCCTGAGCATGTAGTTTGGCGAGAAAATATTGGGTCAGCATGTGTAAGACTATAGGTTCAATCCTCAGACTGCATAAAAGAAATGCAAAGATGAATATGACTAAAAAGAAGCAATATGAAGAATTATGTATAATTTTAAATACAGTGACATCAAAAGAATACATTTGCCTAATCCCTTGTCTTCAAATTCAATTTCAGAATAGTTGATTATTTTTCAAAATATGAAGGAGAAGAATTGGCAAGGAGAAGGAGATGTAGCCTAGTCAGAGGAAGCGTGCCTTTGAATTTTCACAAGCCAACTCTTTCTCCTATTATCTCTCTCTCTTTTCCCGATGCATATGAACCAGAATGTAAGCTTTCTCATTCTGCATCATGCTTGTGGGTCAGAGGTAAGCTCTTAGTTGCTGCTACAGCACCATGCGTACCTGTCTTCCTGCCTGCTGCCATGCTCACTGCCATCCCCCCTGCCTTGAGGATAAGCCCCTAAATTAAGTCAATTCTTTTATAAGCCACCATTGTCATAGTGTCTCTTCACAGCTGCACAAAAGTAACTAAGTAATATCTCTAAGACCTGAGTGGCAGTTCCAGATCAATCACTCATTTGAAATTAGTATTCAAAGTCTTGGTGGTTGCTGATATCTATGCCCAAAGACCTGGTCATTCACATTTGAATAACAAACATGGATTCCGATTTAAAGAGGTCATTTAACAGAAGCCCCACTGGGGTGATAGAAAATGAAGAAGGCTAGCAAATCACTATTGTTTTAAGTTGCTCATTCCTTCCCTGTGCTGGCAATATTTATCCACAGCTCACTCTATGTAATCTAGTAGTGACCACCAACACAGGAGGAAGAGTATATTTCCTTGGGCCTTGATGTTAGACATGGCAATGTGAGCAAAGGTAAATAGAAAAAAAAAAAAGGCTAAGCATTCACACCAGGTTTCAGCATATCCCGTGTGGAATTCTGCAATTTTCTTATAGGGAAAACTCAAAACACCTGACACCAGTTTGCACGGTATTCCAACCTAGCCTGCAAGGCCTGAGCTTACCAAATCACAATTTATCCAAAGACTCATAAACAAAAGATACATACGTATGTGTGCCAATAAGCCTTTCTTTTTGGGGGGTGCAGGGTGGGGGGCTATGTAATAGTATTGCAGCCATGTCTTATGGATACAGTATGTAAAAAAATAAAAACACTAAAAGAGAGAATTCTCTGCCAAGTAAATAGCTTTGATGTACAAAAATACATTTATTTTCAACAATTTCAAAACCACTGTCTTTTTTTTACAGTAGAAATATTCAAATGGAACAGTAAAACCAAGAACAGTATATGTACATATACTGTATATATATATAGATAGATAGATATGACTCATGCACTGTTTTCCAGTGATTAGTACACATATTGCAATTGTCTGCCCCTTTAACCCTTGAAAGAAAAAGAGGGATCTTTAGAAACCCTTCTAATACTGATCTACGCCGCAGCCAGCTAGATGTCTCTATCACATTCTCCCTGTGTCTCACAAGAGGAATCTGAACAGCATCCCGGGAAGGTTAACAGGTACAAATGGTGGCCTTTCTTCTCATATATATATATATACAGTATATCATTCTTTGAAACAAGTGTGCACAGGCAGAGCCTGAAATGAAAACGATGCCTGCAGGGTGGTGTAAAGTGATCCTACTGAAAAGAATTGGCATGTTAAACAGTTGGAGGGCTGGGGTGCTAGGAAAGCCATTCACCCCAGAGGAGAGGGAACTACCTTAAGGGAACTGAAGGCCAACATCAGACTTTAAGGAAGTTGTGTACATCTGACAAGCAAATAGCACAGCTTTGCTAAAATCACTCTGACTAATATCATTAAAGACTAGACCTTTGTTTGGCCTGCAGGGTTTGCACAGACTTGGGATTCCACAAGTGGGACATCCCTTCCAGCCTCTCTGATTCTTGTCATGCCAGGAGGTGCTCACTGGATCTCACATAATGCCCAGGGAATGTTCTGAGCTCAGAACAGCTGGGCAGCTCACCACGGGCAATGCACATATCCACGAAATCCAATTAGAAAACAGAGTGGCAGGATCTTTAGTTTCCTTGCTGCTTCTTTAGAGAGTACTGCTTTCTCAGGCTGGTAAATAACTATTTTCTTTTCTTTCTTTATGAGAGTTGGAAGTCTCTACTAGTCTTTGTGACTCCTTCCATGTTATCCTAGGAAGAAAAACAACCCCCACATTTGTTCCTGAATGCCACTGAAGTCCTTCCTTTGTCAATTGCCCTGAAGAAGCCCTCCCCCACCCCCTTTATATACATAAGCAGAAACCAGCTATGGTGTGGACAGAGACGCAAGAATTGAGTGTGAAAGACAGCTGGAGAGCATCCAGAATCCAACACATCAGGCAGGCTGGGGGACGGTCAGCTCTGAAGGTGAGTGCGGAAGCCAACACACACATCTTTCTTTTTTTCTGTTTTCTTTTTTACTAAACATTAAATTATTTCTTAGGAAATAAAAAGCTATTTACATTGTAGTTATATACAATACACCATCTTTCGCCTCAGTTTTGACATGCACGAGGCAGGGCCTCTTTCGGAAAGGTGTGCGTGCCTTTGGCAGCTACGTCCACTCCCCCTCAACCTACGTCCTGCAATTGAACTGGGGAATGGTCTGTGGTCTGTGTTGTATGTGTATGTAGTGTGGAGCATGGGAAGGGTAAGGGAGGATGAAGTTAACAAAAACCCAACTCAAAAAAGACAGAACGACACAAGAAGTACTTTGCTCTACTGACAGCAGAGTAAAGCAAGAAACCCGTGGGAAGAGGCATTCTTAACACAAATATAACCATATATTCCTCCATCCCATATGACCACCTAAGAATGCCTCTCTTTTTGCCTCCCAAAGCTAAGCATCTGCTTTCTATTTATGAAGGTAAACAAAAGATTAAAAAAGACATTTTCATTTTTCCATAATAATAGTAATAGTAGTCATCAAAAATAAAAAGTCGGGAAGGTGATTGCCCACATGGCTTCTTGGTTAGACACTGGTACAGTTGGGGATCTCCTTTGTGCTCTCGCTGCTAGCGATGGTGGCGATGCTTCCTGCAGAAGAGGAGAAAAGACACAGAGAGGAAACTGAAGTCAGTTCCATTAGGGTGGCAAGGCTTTTTATTCTCTGCCAAATACCAAACTGCCTGGAACAGGTTGTAGTATGTTTTAATGCAGGAGGGCATATCGATATTCCTACCAGTTTGCAAACTTCTCATCCACTTCCCAAAATAGTACATAGGTAGAAGCAACAGTCAGACCATCATCGTATTCTGTACTGATCGTTACGACAATAGCTAGCATGAAGCAAATAATTACAATGGAGCAGGCACTGCATTAATTCATAACATCCTTTAATGAGGGGAACAATTTCAGAGCAGAATTCCAGAGAGCCTATGACAGTTAGATGGAATCCTGGTTCTATTATTTCCATTTTACAGTTGAGGAATGTTTAGTACTGAGCATTCACAAGGTTAACCGATTGACCAAGTTAAGGTAGTCCATACTACACTCTGCATTCATGTAAGTATCATTAAGGACTTATATGACTTTGGGTTTATGGGCTTAAAAAAAGAAAAAAAAAAAAAAAACTCCCAATAGCAGTGGATAATTGCTGTTATCCTCCACTGGGACACCCATGTTTCTAATCTTTATTAAATTCTAATGGAAAAAATATATATAGCCTGTCAATTTCATGTAGCTAGAGGTGGCAAATGAATTTTTAAAAAAGAGTATGTCACTGTAGGCAACTTCCCCCCAGCCTTGCAGTCCAGGACTGTCTAGTGGCACACATAATGCCAGCAAATGACTGACAACTAGAGAACAGAGGACACTGAGCACAGTGGCACAGGCACACATACCTATGACCCGCGTGTCCAGCTCTTTGTCCAGCAGCTCTTCGGGCTCCGTGAAGTCACTGAGTGTGATTTTGGGTGCGTTTTCACTTTGGCTCACTGACCCGATCATCTCTTGCTCCTTGTCATGTTGGACTTGGGCATAGATGTTAATCCAGGGGATTTTCCTACATGAGATAGAAACAAAAGCAGGGTGAGATAAAAGAGCATGCCTGATGTGGGCAATAAGATGTCCTAGAGAGTAGAGGAGGAGGAAATGGTATTAACAGGAACAGCCAGTGTCAGGGTAAGGCCTGGCCACACAAGCTGCTGAGCCCAACCATAGAAGGTTAGCCAGCAACTAAGATGCCCAGTTAAGAGGTTATCCACAGAACTTCTTGGAAATGGAATGTTGATTGGTTACTCGGCAAAATCTGAAAATATTTACCTGTTATTACATTTTTTTAAGTAGCTGGACTTTGAGTCATGTCACAGATATAAAGTTAGCACACAGTTGCATTTCTTAGGCATCTGCTGAATGAATGAATAAAATGCCCAAACCCCATGCTCTGTCTATTCTTCTAGAGTGGATTACAATTCAAAGACTGAATCTGTATGTAGTCACATCATAGCCAGAGGATATTTTTCTTACTTTATTGAAAGGTAGAGATGTTGAACTAAATTCTAAAATGACAGAAAGCCAATACATGTCTTCTAATGTCTAATCCAACCCAGCATATCCCACGCATTCCTAAAAGTGCATCTCTTCCTTGTCTGAGATTCAATCAGTAGGATTGTTGTCTTCTTCCTTCTAATCTGACCTCAAATGAGGCAAAATGTGCTGATAATTAATAGCTTGCCATAATAACTCTTAATGAAAATTCTGAAAACAAGTTTTAAACACACACTTGTCTCTACCTGTCCTCTGTGTTCTACATCCATGTCTTTGTTTTCTTTCCATACATAAAAAGGTATGTCCTCATGTTTGCTATTGACCAATATCAGTGTAACCCAACTTATTATACCTTAAGTGTACAAGGTCTGTGAGCTAGAAACCCACACAGTCTATTACTGTACAAAATGGAAAATTCAGTGGCTGAATATCAACTCAGTTGACAGAAGTGCCTGTACAGCATTCATAAAGCTCTGGGTTTAATCTCCAGCCTCAAATAAACTGGCTATAAGATGCATACCTGTAACGTAAGCACTGGGAAGATAGAAGCATGAGGATTAATCAGTTCAAGGTCATCCTCAGCTATGTAATGTTTTTGAGGCAAGGCTGGGATAAAAATAAATGAAGAGAGAGAAAAGTAAATGGATGATTAGATATATAGATAGATAGATAGATAGATAATAGATAGATAGATAAATAGATAGATAGATAGATAGATAGACAGATGTTAGATATGTGATAGAGGATAGGCAATATATATATATATATCAAGAGAGAGAGAGGGTGGGGGGATTAGACAGATAGTTTGAGCTGAGCCTTTGATTTTTTTTTAGCTAAATACAGATATAGTCTAATGACTTACATCGCTTCTAATTAGAAAATTATAATTAGTTATTCATGTCAAGCTCAAATGTAAAATTAATATTCACTATGTCTGGGGACAGTGGAAGCATTCCTGTTCATACAGACAGAACCTGCCCACTTCAGAGTTATAGCTAGACGTGTTATCTACCCCTCCTGGTTTGCTAAAGGCACCTGTGAGTGTTTGCACTCATTAGGCCTTACAATGACTGCTCACTTTATTTCAATTCCTGAAAATAAGCATGTTTTCATCTTTTATAGATGGCGGGAAAGAACTGACTTTGACATCACAATTTGTAACATTAGAAAAAGCTGTCAAGTTGCTTTTCATACTTAACGCATCCACTTGTGGAACTTTTGAATATGTCAGTCAAGTCTGAGCTCTGAGTTTCTATAAAAAGATCAATGCATGTATCTTGGGCCACATATCCGTACAGATTTAAATAAGAAGAATAAAATTGAGAACCCAAGTATCCCCCCCAAAAAAGCAAGCAAGCAAACAAAATCCAGGTGTAGTTTTTATTCATTTGCTCCAGCTATGAGGAAAGCAGACTGAATTATAATGAAAACCTTATTTTAAAAAAAAAAAAAGAGGTAGAAAGAAATGTAAGGGCTCTAACATTTTCTTGACTAACCAGAGAAAAAGATATACAAGGACAGAAAGCTGGTCTTGTTGGGGATTTTTCAGAAAGGAAAAGTCACTTCCCAATCATTTTGAATTATAGTGCTGAGATGTCTGGAAAGAACACTTGCTATCTATGAGGCCGATGTAATGGGAGGGGTGGGGTGATATTACTTGAAGGATTTTAGGGATCCAACAACACTTTTAACCTTGTTGGGTAGTTTTCAGTACACAGAACATAGCAAGCACTCAATATGTATTTGTCTAATGAATGGATGTTTAAATTAGTTAGTGCTGGTGGCTATAAATGGAAATTTTTGCTTGTATGAAGAGTATAGCCAATGATCTAGAAACAAAAATGAAACTGCCTTCATTGTATCGTCTGAGCTGTTCAGCCACGCTTGCGAGCCACGTGCAACTGTTTGTATTTTCAATTAAGTCAGAATTAAAAGCTGACTTCCAGTCATGCCTGGAGGCTTCCATATCCTTGCAGATTATGGTACATGTTCATTATTATAGCATACTCTGTTGGGTGGTGATGAATAGGCAAAGGAGAGTGGGAGATACAGGAAGCAGAGCCTGACCTTTGCTAGCTGGCGTACTCTGCACAGCCACCATTGGGATGCTACAAGGCAGGGAGACAAGAAAAGGCCAGAGAAATGAAAGAAAACTCATCAGAGTATCACCCAAAGCCTGGAGCTTGGAGAGGAAAGCATCCAGGAACTCGGGCTGGGAAAGTAAAGGTCCACCTTTGGCTTAATGCTGTTTATCCAGTTTGACTGGCACTAATCTCCTGTCAGAGACAGAAAATTCGAGCTGATAATTGAGAAATAAAAAGTAGACTAATTCTGAGATCTTACTGTATAAGCTTATTCATGCACGAAAGTCTACAAAGTTAGAGTCGTCTACAGAAAGAAGTTTACTGTTTAAGGAATTTTGGAACCTGCATATAACTGAGAAACGTTCTAAGGTACAAGTTGGCTTGATTCGATTTGGAGATGTGTGACAAACAAAAATCGCTTCTGGAAAGATTTTTGTTGACCCTCTCCCTTCATCCACTGTGGAACTGAATGCTAGAACAAGATAGGATACAGTTTGTTCAGTTGGTATTCATACCCCAGTCTTTATATTTACCACAACCCCAAAATTCTCACAAACAATTCTTTGGATGACTGATACTCATTTTTGCATATAATTTAAGTACATCCATAAAATGGTGTTTTTCTTTTCCTACTAAACATTTTCTCTTTAATTATACCCTAAGGGTTTTTCCTCTATTCAAAGCAACAAGGAGCAGATGGGTTGACCCACCTTGACCCAAAAGCACATGAATTACATTCAGGTTTGCAAATCCACTAGCAAAGTAGGCTAAGTCTGTTCTTCCAGTGAGCATGAGAGAGAGAGTTGAGAAATCCTTGCCCTTGTGACTAACAATCAGCTTTATATTGAATAAAAAAAAGATGTTTCTAAGCAACTGAAATATCCACTGGAGAAGGAAAAAAATTGAGAGAGAAGAGTAAAAGCTATCTACCATCAAGCCCTCGACAATCTACAAAGATAGTCTTCTCGTCCTGGGAACACTCCCAGACTAAAGTATGCTTTAAAAACTCAATGGCTGGAGGAAGTCAAGGAGACCCCATAGGAAGACCAGCAGTCTCAACTAACCTGGATCCTCAAGATCTCTCAGACACTGAGCTACCGACCAGGCAGCATGCACTAGCTGGTCTGAGACCCCTGACACATATACAGTAGAGGTCTGCCTGGTCTGGCCTCAGTGAGCCAAGATATACCTAACCCTTGAGAGACTTGAGGCCCCAGGGAATGGGAAGGCCTAGCTGGTGTGTGGAGAGGTATGGAGGGTATGGACATCCTCTTAGAGACAGGGGAGCAGGAATTATAGGAGGGCAGAATGGGAGGGTGATAACAACTGGACTGTAAAAAAAAAAAAAGATTAAAGATAATAAAAGAAAACCTTTATGTTCCTTTATTTTTCCCCAGATTCCACAAAGTACATCTATTCATCATAATTTTTGAGAGACTATTATGTTACATGTCAGTTTATGGCCCACAGACATCACTGGAATACATACATGGTCACAAGATCTTTGTTATTAGTAATACCTCAGGGTTTCTTGACCACTTAGTATATGGTAGCTATAGCTACCACATTATTATTATGATATATAATTATATAACGATTAAACATAGTATTTTTAATTTATACACCCAAACCATGAGATATGATTGTTTTCTTGCATCTCACAGGTGAGGGAATGAAGGCATGAAGATGGAAAACCAGTTGCCCAAGGTTATAAATGCCAGAGGTTAAACTGAGTCCGTCTCATTTCAGTGGTTAGAATCTGTGCCAGTAAACCTTTGTGGAGCTTTACATACTTTGAATATTAGTGCATAATTGCTCATTCCAGCTTCATTCATTTTGTTATTCATGGGGGTTTCAAAAACAATTTCTGAATACCTGTGGGGCTTGCTTTCCCTGAATTTTTTTTTTTTTTTTTTTTTTGAGACAGGATTTCTCTGTGTACCCTGGTTGTCCTGGAACTCACTCTGTAGACCAGGCTGGCCTCAAACTCAGAAATCCGCCTGCCTCTGCCTACAGGCAAAAAAGAAAATATGAGCAATATATAATATGCAATATTTTTTCTTCTCTCTCTCTCTGTCTCTCTGTCTCTCTCTTTCTGTCTCTCTCTCTCTGTCTCTCTCTCTCTCTCTGTGTCCCTGTCTCTCTCTCTTTCTCCTTAAGTTGAACCATATTCTCATATGGCCCAGGGTAGCTTCAGACTGGTAGCTAGGGATGAGCTTAAACTTTTGATATTCCTGTCTCTACCTTTTAAATGCTAGAATTACAGTCCTGTGCCATTATGTCTGATAGAAGGTGATGGGGACCAGACCCAGCGCCTTGAGAATGCTAGGCAAATACTTCACAAATTGAGCTATATGATCATCACACAGCATGCAAATTTACAAAGAAACACTAGATAACTACCGTGTGAGATAAAGAGGCATATGTATACAGCCATGTGAGGGTGTAACTAATCCTTATTTATTAATCCATTAAGCCTACAAGGTGAAGACAGTTCTGATTCTATAAACATTCATTCCTTCATCCTCAACCACTCCTGATTTTTTTTTCCATTGCCAGGGAGAGCTTCAGAAAGAAAAAAAAAAATGAAGATCATATTGTTGATATGAGTTAAGGAACACTGGTCATAAGAAGAGTTCACTGCCGTGTTCCTAGCCCAAAGATACAGCCCGACTGACAGTAGAACATACCTTTTAAACTTGTAGATCAGAAACACAGCCAAGCCGACAAATACCACCGAGAGGAGCATAAGCATGGCAGAGCTGCTGTGCCCGGCGCTGGAGTCCACCAGGGGAGCTAGGAAGGAAAAGGAGACACGCTCACTCTGAAGATGGAGCTGAGGCTGGATGCAGTGGAGACCAAGGCTGACTGTCCACCCTCATTTAAGTACCATAAGAAGTGTTCAATAATGAGAAGAGCTGTTCTGAACCTTCAAGGAAACTTATCTCTTCTGTTATGTCTGGGAACGCTTGCTGGATTGTTTGGGTGCAATCTGAATGCATGGGACTAGGGAGGAGGGGGTCTTGAATTCTTTGTCTCCTTTAGTCTTCTTAACAATATGATAGCACATTTACAGCCTTTGATTAATCACAGATACATCCTTGGACTGTTTGACTCAACCTCTACTGCATTCTACTGGTGCCAGTCCCCTAGGGGGTGAGTTTTAGAAATTTTTTACCAGAAAATTCTGAGGTCAGTAAGACCCACTGAACAATCAGCCTCTTGGGGATACACATCAATTCAGAATGCAACATATCATTTCTACTCCTTTGGTGAGGTACCCAGCAAAAGCTAACTGGTCCTTCTTTCCATGTGAACTCACAAACAGTAAAAGGAATGGATCCAAAAGTTTCCTAAGCTGACTTCTAAGAAAAATTCAGAAATTCAGAGACTGTTGAAGAGTTCAAGTATTACCCATAAAACTCAACCATCTCAAATATAAAGTCAGAGTTAAAAAAAAAACACACACAAAGAACTTTTTCTCTAAATATTATGCAGGTTTTGACTGCAAAGCCCTTTGTAAGAAATTCCTCCTGTAGTACCTTCTGAATACCCTCAGAAACACAAGACTAACTTTCTCAGCCATTACCACAGATATAGGCTTAGTTACTGTATCATCTATGGAAAGGGGGTTAGAAATTATTTCTTCCCTTTTCTGTTTAAAATAATGGCCCATCCACCCTCACGTCCCCTGACTCCCAGCAAGCACTCACCTAATGTCAGCTGTGTGACATAAACAATGACCTGGACACCTGGCTTCAGCTCAAATTGTACCAGGTTTTGATTAAGCGCATTAAATAGTGTCTCTACAATCTGTAAAACAAGAGAGAAGGATCACAGATAGATGTGGCAAGTAATAGTGTTCCCTCATGAGTCAACTGGCAAAAAAAAAAAAAAAAAAAAAAAAGAACCAAGTTCATTCATGGGACAGGGACATCAACTTGGTTCTCACATCCTACAGAGCTGCGTAAAACCCAGAAGTGGAGAGACAGAAGGGGGAATGTCAAAGAAGAAAAAGCAGCTTTCCAATTCTTCCTGTGAATGAGAGCTCTAACAGACATAGTATTTCATTCAACTTCTAGCTTAGAGCTCTTTCATCCCTGCCTTTCTAACCAGAGGCATGTTGTGGGTTCAATGAGAGAACGGCAACCCATCATTAGTTCTTTAATCTGATCAGGTAACACACTGGGTACAGAGACACCTAGAGGGATTAAAGAACATCCAGAGCCCCAGCCCAACCCTGTATATATTCCATCCCAGAGACAATGGGAAGCACACATCAAAGTACAGACTGCCTCCTTTCATGGGATAATTTACTCTTTGCTTTTCCCCAGCAAGTCTCATAACATATAACATTGATTTTTATCACTGTAATTCCCACATGAAAGCTGAGACTGTTCTCCCTAACTCATATCTGGCTGTACACACCTTAATATCATAGTTGCTATTCATCACTGTAATTACCTATTTCCCTAAATGGATGATCATTGTACCTTCCATATGCAGTGCATGGTTGCTTCGTGTCATTCTGTGATAATATAGTCTAAGGAAAGGGTTATGTGCACCAAGAAGATGGGTTATTTTTGGTGGACTTCAACATGCATCCCTGTGATACAAAGAATCTCCTCAATCCAGAGAAAAGGACAATTAGCAGTTCTTCTGTCTGAGCACTGTGGGTGGACATGGAGATGGGTGTCGTCCGGGCCACGTGAGAACCAGAAGGACGCAGAGTCTCCACGATGGTTGTTCCACTTAGAAGCAATTGTGTTTAAATCACATAGCCTTTGCAGCAGCTTCGTCCCGTCTCATGTCCCGACTTAGCATCACAAGAAGATAGGAGAGGGTGGCACAATGTAGAGCCAGAATTGTCCCAGTGGAAGCAAACTTGAGAGCAGCTGCAGACTAGGGCTCTATTTGCTTCCAGGACTATGTGCAGGTCACATGAACCATGTGTCCAAATAATGACAGTCAGCTACAACCCTTTTTGGAAATACTGCTCTCTTTGTCAAAGCAAAATGAGGCAAACCATCTCTCTCCCAAGAAATGGATCTGAAAGCAGTTTGTTTTCTCTCTGGAAACAGTAGTTAAATTGACCAGCATCTCTAGGGCCTGAAGTTTAAGGACAAGAAGCCCTCATTTCCATAAACAGATAGAGAACCCCAAGCATGCACACCTTTGCTTGCATCTGTATCTGTTTTCTCTCTGTGTGTTTATGTCTGTCCCTTTACCCTTCCTCTCCTCTTCTTTCCTCCTTGCTATCAGAAGCTATTGAAAAGACACATGAGTTTCAGGGATTCCAACTCCTGTAATAAGAGGCCAGTGACACTCTGCTGGGTTTTTATTTTAATTTTTTTACATTTATTTATTTGTTTGTTTGCTTGCTTGTTTTGGTTTTTTGAGATGAGAGAGGCCAGTGACACTCTTCTGGATTTTTTTTTTGTTTTTGTTTTTGTTTTTTGTTTTTTCCGAGATGAGACAGGGTTTCTCTGTGTAGCTTTGGCTGTCCTGGAACTCACTTTGTAGACCAGGCTGGTCTCGAACTCAGAAATTCGCCTGCCTCTGCCTCTCAAATGCTGAGATTAAAGGTATGTGCCATCACACCCAGCTTCTGTTTTTATTTATTATGCATAGGGATGACAAATGTTTAAGATCCTAGATGTTGATGCAAGAATCACTGGGTAATTGGTAAGCTTTTCTCCCTCTATTACTAAAAACAACTTTGTATAACTCAGAGTCTGGTATGATGGCAGGGTATTAACTCAGAGTCTGGTATGGTGGCAAGGGCATTAACTCAGAGTCTGGTGTGGTGGCAGGGGTCACTTACTTGTTCTAGATCCCCTTCGTGGCCTTTCCTCCTCTCTGTCAAGTTCTTAGGTGGGAGAATGAAAAGCTCTGCTGAAGTGGGGAGACCCGGGAACACAGCCACGAGGACCTGGTCTTCTGGGACACTGGTCACCTGCAAAGCATTTAGATCAAACAGTGAAGGTTCAGGGGCCAGGCATCCACATTATTAGCTAGGAAAAGATTATTATTCATAGCTATACAGCCTGTATGAACTTTTAAACACACAGTATTTCAGTCCTAGACTGCAGTGTACAACCAGAATTCTCTCCTGTTTGCCCCTGGAGCTGCCAGGTAGAGAATCGTTGGCTTCTCTTCTGTTCTCATTTACATTTTTACTGAAACTTTGAGGGTTTTCCAAATGATCTCTGAAATAAGTTCCTCTCGTATTTTCTACTCTTTTTTTTTCCCCATTGAGAGAACTAGAGCAATGGCTAAAACATGAATATACTGGCTCCAAATGAGAAGCAAGCTGTTATAAACAAACATAGGGAGAAGCAAATTCAAAATAACAGCAGAAGAGCACTTGTTTTCTCCAGTTAAAGGGGGAATGTTTTAAGTTGGGGAGCATTATTGGTGCAGCTGCGGTGGAAGGGGAGCCACTCCCTGGGACTGGCAACATGAAACAGAGTTGATACCCATCATCAATTTGCTTTCCAAAGGACTCTCTTACAGGCTATAAAAATATTCATATTCTTCAGTCAGCAATTGCAGTATGTTTAGTCCTAAAGAAATAGTTCTAAATGCTTGAAAAAAACATGCATAGGAAGAAACACAATATTATGTAGAATGAGAAATAAATGGAAAGATTAAACATTCAAAAAGTAAGAAAACTCTGGTATAACCATGTGGAAGAATATTCTTGTAGTTTGAAGGTGATGTTGAGCACTGTAAGGTCACATGGATGCTTAGGATGGCTGCATACTCATACACCTTTATACAACAGTTTTGGTTACAAGTTTATAAAAACATAAAAGTATATGAAATTAAAATGCAAATGTTAAAATGAGGTTATGAGTACATTTTTCTATTCTTGAGTGGACGATTTTACTGATTTCTCTGATTAAGAACTTAAAAGAGGCAAAGCTCTGACTGAGAAATTGGGTGAAAGTAAACTGAATTTTCCCATGGATTATTCTTCCCAGTGTGCATTGAGGGTCTTTCATTCAGAACACTGCCTGTCCGCTTAAAACAAATATGAGGGAGGGTGTGTGATTCAGCTGAGGTACCATCTCTCTCCCAGGAGGCTCTTGTGACCATCTGCCTACAGTAATCTTCTCCAGACTATTCAAATCACCATGGCCTCCTCGCTCTCCAGGGATGCAGATCATCTTTACTGTTTTCTCCAATTGCATCTAAAAGGTTCTGAAAGGTTCTGAAAGGTTTTCAGAAAAGTTCTGGCTGTGTGCTTCCCCAGGCATTCCTGAAAAATCTTTGAGGATACTTTTGCCTGCCAAAGTTTCTTGGCATGGTAGAAAGTCAGTGAACCAATGAATGCTTCCTGAATTGAATAGAGGCAACAGGGTAGATTGTTTCCTATTTGCTCAGCTCTGATTCTCATGTAGAACCAGGCTTAATGATTGGAGCTAACTCTCAGGGATGCTATAAAGAACAAAGGAGAGCTAGGAAGAGAGGCAGAAAAAAGCAATCAAGTCTAACAAATCTACCAACCAATAAGTCATCATCTTGCAGTTCCAGATGTCTCAGTACCCTGCAGAGAGGCATGACCACCAAGTATCTGGGACTCTCTGACTCATTTCTCATGTCCTCCAAACTCACATGGGTTCCCCAACTACATTTTTCCCATACAGTACCCAAGTAGTTAATGGGGAGGACACCTCCTATATATTGTGTGAATTGTAGAGTGTTCTTTGCTTCTCACCAATATGTTCCTCTTATTTTTACTGTTCATTTTTCTTAATGAGATTTTTATTGTCCCTCGTCAACTCTACTTTTCCATTTATTTTGAAATCATCCCCACATTTTGCCCATCGTACAGAGCAGCCTTTCTTTTGCATTGCCACCACAATAGAAACCTGGAAAATCCATCTACTGGCAGCATTTTCTTATGTAAAGAAGACACCATACATTTCACATACTCTGGTGCCTACAACTTAGCTCTTCAGCATCTTCACACTAGGACTTAATCACTGTACTCAATCATTGCCCACTTGGTCCTCCTGTAGGCAGAGATTGACCACATCAAACCCCATGTCATTTCTGCAGTGTAATGAGCTCTTCCAACAGGAATTGTTTGGCGTGGACTGTTCATTCTAACTTAAAGGCACCATCTCCTCCCTGTGAACTGATATATATCCTTTAAAATATGTTCAAATATCTCCTCCAGAACCATTCCAGTAGTTCAAGAAATATCAATTGAATCGCACGTCTAGGTCTACCTTTGTAATCCCTAGGACAGTGAAGTTACACACTTCTCAGTGCTTTTTGAAGACGCTGGTTATGACTCTGCCATAGAACTAATTGTACATTAGACTTACTTCTCCACTCAAATGAACTGTTTCATTCATCTCAAAATTCTAGTATATTGCTGTGAGAATGCTTTAAAAAATGTTTTATTTTCACCAAAGAGAATATGACCTTGGCTTAAATTTATAGGTATATTTCCCAGGTGGGTTGCTCTTTTTCCTAGCCCTCTGTATTCATGTGTGGTCAGTATTAGTCTAGTGAAGTTAAATATCTGTTTAAAAGGTTCTAATTGTAGGCAAAGGGTAGATAAATGCATAAATAGTGTACATTCACCAAGTGGTTTATCCATTTTCCATTAAGAAGATCAAGTTCCTGTCTCAAAAAATATTTGGATCCAACACTGAGGGCAATTTCCATCTTTAAACACTAGATTACCCTCTCTTCCATTCTCAGATTTCCTGTCTCTTTTCTCTCCTTCACTTCTCTAGCTTTTCCTATTCTTCCTTTCCTTTTCTATATGGAGAAATAATCCCCACTTGTCTGCAGAATAACAGCTTCAATTCTTGTCACTATTATTCTTAGCTCAAAAATAAGCAATTCAAAGTACAGCCAACTTACCTTAATCAGAGCTCGCTTGATGACACTGCCAATGTCCTGCCTCCACTCGGGGATGTCAGGATTGTGGTAATCCAAATTTGGAGAGAACGATAAGAGCTGTGACTGGAAGTATTCTGCAAGGAGACAGAATGTCAAGAGAAGCTAGTGGACTGGGATAAGAGAGGGTTTGATGGGCACTGGGCCCATAGCCGTGTACATCAGGAATCGGTTCTCTTCACAGGCTTCGGATACCTTTTCTTATTTTTGGTCTTCCTTCGGCATCTGAAAAGAAGGACATTTTTCCCACCAGGAGTAGCTTTGTACTCTTTCTCGTGTTTCTAACTCCTGGAAAGTATATTGGCTGAAGTGGAAGACATGCAAAAACCACAAAAGAGATCTATCTGAACTCCCTTCTGTGGACATGAAAGCCCAACTGAAACATAACAATCCTGGCTTTGTTGGAAGAAGATTTTCACCTCTCTGTCCTTCAGTTCCATTGTTGATTATGCTGTAAAAAGGCCTCACATGCAAGGAAAGTAGGCTAACCCTTTTCTCTAGGGATGGAGGGTAATGCTTGATTTCTTAATCTGGTTGGTGGGTGCACAAGTTGTCCTCTTGGTGCTCATCCATGAAAATCAGCATTTCTTATACGCACCAATTTCAGCATAACATTTACACTCTAATAAAAATATTTACTTCAGGTCCTAATAAGGGATTCCAGTGAGCAGTTGTCAGACCAGTAGGAAAAAAAAAAAAAAAACTCACCAGGACAATGCTGTAGAAATTGCCTTCATTAGAAACTCACACATACTTGTATGACTTTCTAGACAACTATAATGATAGTGGATGTCTGGGAACTTATGGGTGGTCTGGAAGGATGGCAGCATAAGACCATCAATTTCATTTAAAATAAATGTAGTAATCAGAAAACTATCATTAAGAACATGTGACAACCCTGCTCACCACCTTCTCTGCCTTCATTTTAGCTTATATTTATTTTTATTGCTGTACATTTATAGTGTATTTTATTAAGCTTCATAATGACATTTTCATAGATGAGCATATCCTTTCCATATCCCTCTATAGGAATCTCTCTCCTACCTCTTTTGACTATGATTTATTCTCCTAGACAGTTTGGCTTTAACTTTCCTGGCATATATTATTATATCATGTGTATAAAGCTACATAAGCTTATGATTTTAGGCTCATTATAAAGACTTTGTAGACAATGATGCTAGAATTTCCAACAATGAAAACAGGAAAACCACATTTGCTCTGTCTAGATCATCTCATTACCCAAGACATGAGTTCTGTAGAATGGAGAGCATTGCTCCTCTTGATTTGTAGAGAGATCCACTGTCCCATGCCACACTGTAAATGCTGCACATGTGTTGTAGATGACTTAACTCATATTGAGCTCATTCCTCTACTTTAGCTTTCCTTGTCTAACAACTATCCCAAACATATGGTCATCTAGATGCATCACAAGATTCGTTCCTATACAAGGGACAGCAGATGACTACCAGTGATCTGTTTAATTTTCAATTTAACTTCTCCATCCATTGAAGTCTACGTTTGCGGATGTTGATTCCCTATTAACCTGATGAATTCTAAAGCAGTTTATGGTTGGCACCAAGATAGAAAGAGGGAACTGCGTGAGCAGAAGAGAACATCACATGACCACGTTCAGAGCTTACCATGTACTGCAATCTCTTTTGTGTCTTGGATGAGGGCATTCCCAGCAGCAACCTGGACAGTGATGGTGTTGGTTCCCTCTGCAAGGAATGTGAAAGAGATGCTGCTGTCCAAGGTGATGAGGGGCTGCAGGAGAGAAAAGAGTGATACCCCTTCAGTCTTTCCTAGTGTACCAGACTGCCTCTCATTGTTGTAAATCTGAGAATGCTATGTATATGCATAGCATGATAGCACCCGAGGGCTCTTCACTTCAAAAATAAAATATAAGAAAAGAAAGGAAGAAAGAAAGAAAGAAAGAAAGAAAGAAAGAAAGAAAGAAAGAAACAGAACTAACAATTTTGTTTAGTTCCCCCAAACATTGTTATTTCTCTGAAAACTAGTAAAAATATTAATCAATTTAAAATTCATAAAATTTTAATCCTGAAAAAATGAGCAACATTGTTGAGTTGTTATGTCACCTTGTTCTATCTCCTGGGCAAAATAACATCAGCTTTTAAATCCTGTTTTCGATTGCTCTTGGAACAAGGAATCACTTCAATATCCAGTGTCCCTTCTATACTAGACTCCATTGGGCTACAGGGACTTTTCAAGAAGTGACCTGTTACTTACTTCAGTGTCACCCAATTTAAGCACAGTGTCATTCTTACAACAGAAACACACACAAAGCAATGCGATGGCCTGGAAATGGATTTTTGTTGAATTATATCTGTTTTCACTTGCAAAGCATTTTTTGCCAATTTTTTATTAGGTTGAGAATATTCAAACATGCATATATAATAACTTGTGATTCAGTTTTCTTTTTTCTTCCTCCTGACTTAGCCAGATATATGAACTTATAAAGGATAAAAAGAGAAATGTAAGTAGGTGATTATAGAAGAGAAGGCAGATCCTGAGATGGAAGAGTCAATATTTAGTAGTTTTCTTAAAGCCCATATTCTCTAACGCTGTCTGTTCTCTGGAAGGTAATGTATAGAAGGTAGAGGCTGAACTAAGGCATATAAGGAAGATATGACTCAAGCACAGATGAGCAGACTCCTTCTCCTCTCTGCACTCAGAAACAATAAAAGGCAGAATACTAATGTGGCTTGTTGAAGTGTGCGCAGAAGTGCCCTCTAAGGGGTTAAGTGTGTGCCAGCTCCAGTGTCTATCTATGACAGGCTAGATATTCACACAGAGAGATGCAAAGACTTGAAGACGCTGTTATAGACAGCCTTCCTTCTGTAAGACTGAAATCCTTTTCTGCTTGCCAGATTTGGCAGGGCTTCTGAGGAACTCATTTGATTTCTTCAGTTTCAAAATCTACACCCTTCCTTGATGTTCAGGCTGGTGGTAGTTTGACAGAGTTAGAGATCCTGTCCTAAGCTTCTCATATCTCTTCCTCCAAATAAAGACATCTACTACGGTGTAGGGATACATACATACATATAGCTTTACATACAGCCATACTATAGTGTTATAATGTACACAGATGTGCCTTTGGAGCTGAAAAAGGGATAAAATAGAAGTTTCTCTATCATAAAACCATGATACTACATCTGTTTAAAATCCTGTTTTTTTAAAATATTGTACTTATCTTTATTTCACATGTATATATGTTTTTCTTGCACATATGTCTGTGCACAAAATGTGTGTAGTACCTTCAGAGTCCAAAAGAGGGTGCCAAATAACCCAGAACTGTAGTTACAAATGGTTGAGTGCCCCACGTGAGTGCTGAGAATTAAACCCAGGTCCTCTGAAAGAGCAGCAAATAGTTTTAACTGTATTAAGTCTTATCATTCAGAGACCATCCCAGATCTTTGAAAACAAAATGAGACATCAAATTTGGTATTGTGATGGTTAAAAGTTGCTTTAAAATGATAATCCAATACCATGCAGTTTTTATCACTATTGCTCTGTAGTATAGCTTGAGGTCAGGGAACATCTGGGAGAATCACCATCTCTGACCTCAAGCTGTACTACAGAGCAATAGTGATAAAAAGTGCATGGTATTGGTACAGTCACAGGCAGGTAGATCAATGGAATAAAATTGAAGGCCCAGAAATGAACCCACACAGCGATAGTCACTTGATCTTTGACAAAGAAGCTAAAACCATTCAGTGGGAAAAAAGACATCATTTTTAAGAACAGTGCTGGTTCAATTGGCAGTCAACATGTAGAAGAATGCAAATTGATCTATTCTTATCTCCCTGTCTGTAAAAAGCTCAAATCCAAGTGGATCAAATTCCTCCACATAAAACCAAATATACTGAATCTAATAGAAGAAAAAGTGGGGAAAAGCCTTGAACGTATGGGCACAAAGGAAAATTTCCTAACAGAACAGCAATAGGTTATGCTCTAAGATCAAGAATTGAAAAATAGGACCTCATAAAATTGCAAAGCTTCTGTAAGGCAAAGGACACTATCAATAGGACAAAACAGCAACCAACAGATTTGGAAAAGATCTTTACCAATCCTGTATATAAAAGAGGGCTAATATCTAATATATACAAAAAATTCAATGTTAGACTCCAGAGAACCAAATAATTCTATTAAAAATGGGGTACAGAGCTAAACAGAATTCTCAACTGAAGAAACTCAACTGGCAAAGAAACACCTAAAGAAATGTTCAACATCCTTAGTAATCAGAGAAATGCAAATCAAAACAACCCTGAGATTCTACCTCACAGCAGTCAGAATGGCTAAAATGAAAAACTCAGGTGACAGCAGATACTGATGAGCATGTGGACAAAGAATGCTCCTTCCTCTATTGCTGGTAGGATTGCAAGCTGTTACAACCACTCTGGAAATCAATCTGGTGGTTCCTCAGAAATTTGGACATAGTACTACCTAAGGACTCAGCCATACCACTCCAGGGCATAAACCCAAAAGATGCTCCAACATGGCATAAAGACACATGTTCCACTATGTTCATAGAAGCCTCATATTCATAATACCCAGAAGCTGAAAACAACCCAGATGTCCCTCAACAGAGGAATGGATACAGAAAATGTGGTACATTCACACAGTGGAATACTACTCAGATATTAAAAACAATGACTTCATGAAATTCTCAGGCAAATGGATGGACCTAGAAAATATCATCCTGAGTGAGGTAACTCATTCACAAAAGACCACACATGGTATGTACTCACTGATAACTGGATATTAAAAAAACAAACAGCATGGAATACCCATGATACAACTCATGGACCACATGAAGTTCAAGAGGAAGGAAGACCAAAGAGTGGATGCTGCAGTCCTACTTAGAAGGTGGAACAAAATAATCAAGGGAAGTAGAGGGTGGGAGGGACTTGGGAGGAAGAGAGGAGGGGGAGGGGAAAAAGAGAAAAATCAGGTATGGGGGGAGATGAAGGAGATGTACAGAGGGTCAGGAAATTGAACAGAGGTGTGTGGCAATGAGGGATTGGGAAATTTTCATATATTCAAAATTTCATATACACATGTATATATAAAAATTTTATATGCATATAAATTTCACATATATATATAAATATAAATTTCATATATATATATGTGTNGGTTTGAGGAGGAACCAGACTAGATACTTAGAACTCTAGCTAACTGGGTTATACCCAAATACAAGTATTTACAATTGTTTAAGGGGAATGTGGACTATACAATAGTCTACTATAGGAACTATGGCTTCTAAAATTAAGTGGACCTTAGGTGGAGCTGGTTTTGATCCTAGTTTAACATTGAATTTTATCCCAGTTGGTTCCTGCTGGTCCTTTCTGTGTCTGCATTCCTTTGTTTTAAGAATCTAGTAACCTCATTGTATCCTGCCAGTGTGTCACCTAACTTTCCTATATATAAAAGTCTGATGCTCAATTTGACACATTACATTCAGATCCACACTCCTTCGTGTAGTGTCTGTCTGTCATTCACCGAATCTTTGCCCGCTTCACTCCAGAGAACTCAACCCATGCAGACTAGGGACCCAGAGGGTCTGTAGCAGGGGAGGAGCCTGGCACAGAGACTAGCTGAGAAGATCCAGGAAACTTGCGGAAGGATGGTGATATGTTAGCATCATAGGTGGGCTACCCAAGGGACTGCTTGTCAGAATATAAATATACACTGCAGACTCATGTATTCTATTGTTGATATATTTTATAGTATCCAAGGAGGAACACTTTCAAGAAACAGTGAACTATAGTCAATGATTTGCAAGCTTAATAATTTAGGACAAAGCACACAAGATAAATTTACTTTAAAATAAAAATGTAAAAAAATCAAGAGTAATGGATGGATAAACTTGCCAAGATAGACTTGGGACATTTCCCTAATAAATATTATGATGAATATATGGGCTTTTCTTGCAAAATTCTGACCATTTTCTATATATCTTGTTTATTTCTTGTTTATTTGTTTCTTTCTCTTTGTTTTGTTTTTTTTGTTGTTTTGTTTTTTTCGAGACAGGGTTTTTCTGTGTAGCTCTGACTGTCCTGAAACTCATTCTGTAGACCAGGCTGGCCTTGAACTCGGGATATTCCTGCCTCTGTCTCCCAAGTGCTGGGATTAAAGAGGTGTGCCACCACTGCCCAGATTGAATTTTTTTTTATCATAAGTACTAGGTAAAAATGTTTTAGAAGGGATAATATGAATTTTTTTCCCCAGACTCTGAATCATTCCCTCGGATGGTGACTATCTTAAATTGTCTGTCTGTCCAGCCGCTGCCTCTTAGTTCCTCCATTGCTCAACATCAAGCCTTTCTTCCTCTTTTCCTTGTTTTCTTTTCAGGAAACCTTCCTCAGTCCTAAGTGGGACATGTGGCCCTCTCTCCTGCCCAGAAGATTCTTTACATCCCAAGACTTTTCTGGCTATGGCATTTTTATCAATAGCATCATGTCCTCTGAGAGGTGCTTATTCCCTCTTGCTCTAGCAAATCTTATCTCCTCTCCATCTGGCTGCTTCTCCAAGTGCCAGAGCCAAGTCAGGGTGCAGGGCTGAAGGACAAAGGGAACACACCATCAGAGGTGGGTGAGCACAAGCCCCATGCCAGCCCGTCAGGGCACAGAGCCACAGCAAACAAACTCTGATGAATGCGGATGCTTGGTCTCTGGGTGGCAGGCCACAGACAGGCATCTATGCTGGATAAATAGCAGGAGCTAATTCTCTTTTCCAAATTGCTTTTGTTTTTCATCAGCGGTTATGGCACCGGGGCTGAGTTCACCTTCCCGAGAAAGCTGGAGCAGTCATCAGGATCCTTGAGTTCTTCATTGGCCACTGATACAGAATGCCCAGTGCTAAATTAAATCAAGTATTTTAAGGTTCATTTACTCAAATCTATTAGGCATGCAGACACATTTATTAAGCCAGACCTCTGTTAATCCCAGCAAATTGGCCATTCAGAGACCCACAAACCCAGCAGGCAACAGATTGACTTCTCGGCTCGGCTTTGTCCGAGCTGCCGGGCCAGCTTGCAGTGTGGCCCCTTAGAACAAAACAATACTTCCTACACTGCCTGGGCTTTGGCTTACACGCCTCACAATGAAGAGTCCTTCACATATGACAGGTCACAAACTATCCAACGGAGCCTGGCAAGAGATAATAAAAGCTCCGAGAAGCTGCTTAGTTATAAGATTGCCACTTGACTAATGGACTAGCAACCGAATCGTAGGGCGATCGCTGGATACAGGCTACACCAGCAGTCTACACAGCAAGAATGTTGCACATCGTAAACTATCCACCGTTTAAAATGTGCACCTTGATCAAGCCTACCACTGCCAAGTTGGAGCAACAGCGCAGTCATTATGCTTGCCCTACTTCAAACCTTCTGTATATTATATAGCAATGTGTGAAAGTGCTTATCATAGGAAATGAAAAGGCAGAATATATAATTGTGGGAATATCATGCTGGGGATTATGAAAAAAAGTTAAATATGCACAAAGGTAAGAAAGAAATAAAGCAAAATAGTATTTATAACTGTGCTATAACTATAGATTGATGTGAAATTTCAGTTAAAAATGATTTAACATGTATGCACAAATACACCAAATACACCAAACACACACACACACACACATACACACACACATACACACACACACACACACACACACACACACACACACACACACATATAGAGGGAGGGAGGCAGACAAACAGACTGAGTGTACCAGAGGAAACATTTCTGTTGAATTATCATGTGTTCATGATAGTTCTGCCTAACTTTACCTTATATCGTCCTACTTTAAATATAAATTTTATAAAATAAAAAGCATATTTGACCATCTAAGAAGTCCATCTCATCCTTCCACTTTAAAATGTTTTTCTTCCAACCTCTGCCAAATGAGCGCTCTACTCTGACAGAATCAATCCACAAAGGACACAACCATTTGCAAGGATTAACCTTTATACTTCGATGGCCTTTTTTTTTTTTTTTTTTTTTTTTTTTTTTTTTTTTTTTTTTTTTTTTTTTTTTTTTTTTTTTTTTTTTTTTCATTTCTGCCTCAAGTATGCCGCTCCTTTAAGGCCAACTTGACACTCTTTGTGTCTCACAGGCTGGCCTCTGTCACTCACTCTCTAAGATGTCCCACATGGCTAGTATGTATATGCTTATACTACCTTCTCTTTTCATGCAGTTTTCTGGCTGTTAAACTAATATTATCAAAAGAATGCACTTCCTGAAGGTAACAAATGAAATTTATCCTGTGTTTTAGTCTTCATGTCTTGTAGAAAAAAAAAAAAAAAAACTTCTAAAAAGACTTATGGGAGTCCTGATAAAATTTCATGTCCCTTCCTGATAGGTTTGTAGGTACAAAAGTCAACATCTGGATCTCAGGGATGCTTATCATTGTCTATCTGTCCATTATACACCCACACCAATTATTTTATGTGTGTTCATCTTGCCTCTTCAGATGGGACACAATTTTTTTAAAGGTAGGGGTAACATTGTATATTTCTTTAACCCCTGATATTAATAGCATCAAGATAATGCCTGGCTATAGAGGTAGAGAATCACTTCATTTATGTCAATATTATTATTTAATTCAACCACCTGAGTGAACTTTTCTACCTCATGTAGTAGACACATACACACACACACACACACACCATACTACCTTCTGAGGTTACCAGCCTAAGTACCCTCTGTTTATTAAATAAATAAAGCTGTTCTGATGATTAAATAAAATAACGGATTGAGAAAATACAGCAAATGATAGGAATAAATAGTTAAAATTGGGGGTATTTTATTTAAAAGAACAGTGTGCCAAGCAAAGGAAACCAAACAGCTCTGAGGGGGACACACTCACCCACACTCACCCACACTCACCCACACTCACCCACACTCACCCACACTCACCCACACTCACCCACACTCAAATACACTCATTCCTTTGTCAACCCAATGTGGACATTTGATAAACCATGGGGTCACGTGCCCCCCTTTCTCACTGCTGTGTTTCTATCATGGTGATAACACAAAAATACCGAAAATATGTCTCTTCCAAATGCAGGAAGTAACTGCTTTTTGTAAACAGCTACATGGCCTGCAGAATCCTGTCAGACTTTTATCCCTATATGTAAAACAACACCTGATGTCCCCAAGTGCTTTGTCATGTCTTACATGATCCATGAGCATGTTTTAGCTGATGCTCACGGCAATGGTCAATTGTAGTTACTACTTTTAGTGATCAATTGTAGTTACTACTGTTAGTACTTAGATTTGACACTTAATAAAACTCAATGAAAGTTAAGTGTTTTGACAAAAGGACTAAAACAAAGAAAAATATATCTGTATTTCAACCCAAGATTGTCATCTTCTAAAGCTATTTTTATATTTTTTCAGTCTTGGGCATTATTAGCTTCGTTCTTTGGGAGTAAATACTAACTGGTAAGACCTTCCTTTCTTGGGTACTTGTATGTTAGTTACACTCCATTCCTTAGCTTGTAGATGGGAATTTTTTAACCAAAGAAATACTTCTAGTAATCAATTAAAAAATTAAAACTAAGTTGCCAGTATGCACTTTAAAATCTCATAATATGTCATAACATCTATATATGGAAGAGAGACTTCAGTGCATAACTCCAAGATGTTCACATGTTAAATATTACTTTCCTCGCTTCAGACAAAGGCTCTATAATTCAAGGTAACATATATTAATTATAAGGGAAATGAAAAATAAAATTTTCAATCTCTTATTTCATTCATTTGTTACTTTAAATCAAATACATATAGGCCATTATTAGGTGCTTCATATTTTAGAATCAGTCCTCAAGGAAATAAGCCACAGCAGAGACAGATTACATCTGCAACTTCAGTGTCCTGTTGGCTGCCAAGTTAATCTCTATGTTGAGATCCATCCAGTAACTGGCCTCATTATATATAGTGGATTCTCAGTAAAGATGACAAAGCAAATGTACATTAACAGAAAATAATTCCCCAAATACAAACGGACCTCTCACTTTCTCAGGGGAAAAAAATAAACCTTTCCTTCAATGACTTTCTCATTCCTCTTCTGTGGATATCTCATGATTTTTAAAGAAAAATGACTGCTCAGTAACACCAAGGGGAGAGCCATTCCCAGTAATGCAGCATTCTCACATTGAGGGATGACCTGCACTGCATTGATTTAGGAGTCCCCAGTCTGAGATCCGTTTCTGCAACTAATCAAGTGTTTCAAATTGGGATGCTGGTTGTACACTGTGAGCGACTTTTCTACTGCACTGAGTATAGACTTATTTGTTTTCCTAGTTAACAAACAAAACAAAAAAAATGCAGAAACATCAGTCACCTCTACTAAAAAGTTAAATTAAAGCCACTGGGAAGAAATACTACAAACTGAGATTTCTCTTGGTTCATGAATCTTTCTCCATCTTCCACTCTCCCATCTACAGAGCATTTTCAGTGATATGCTACAGTGCATACAGTTGCTGACCATATAGTATGTGACATTTAAATATGTGCTATCTTACTTTATACAACAGGCAAGATGAGAGAGTGAGTGAATAACTTCTCAGGACAAACAACTTGATCGAGCTCAAATATTCAGGATTATCTAAGACATAGCCACTCTAGCAACCTAACTCATGATTCTCAATCCCGTGTCCATGCACCCTCTATCGCATCATACTGACATCCTCCACAAGGTCAGGAGTGGGGCACCTCTCCAGAATGAGGACAGAGGTAGATTCCACATCATCATTCCTAATGTATAACTACACCGTTATAATTTGGTACATTTCTTATATTATTTTAAATTAATACCTTTGCCAAGATAAGCAACACCAACGATACAATGTATTTTTAAAATAAACAAAGTCAGACAGTGAAAGCCATAGTGAGTATGCAGTGAGTCATAGGAGCCTTCATGGCTTGGAAAATTTTATAGCCAGGAGCTGACCAGGTTCTCCCATAAATACTGGAGAAATGTGTCTTTGTGCTTCTTTCAGTGAGAGGGGATAAGGGATCATTCATAAGTACATCAGTGCACTGTGGCTTAAAAAAATCTTTTCCTAGAAGAAACTATTAAATCTAACTTGCAAGGGTTTTATCTTAGTCTAACAGCCATAGGAAAAAGAGTTACTATCTCAATACAAACCCAACCTAATCTCTCTGTCTCTCTGTCTCTCTGACTGTCTCTCTGACTGTCTCTCTGTCTCTGTCTCTGTCTCTGTCTCTCTCTCTCTCTCTCTCTCTCTCTCTCTCTGTATACTGTGAAACACACAAGCACACAATCCAAGATCATAGGATCCCTAACACAGATGAGGTTTGATGATAAAGCAACTCTCTTCTTACACCCCAACATGATCACACTATATACAGAATTCATACTCAGAACCTCACCTCCAAATATAACAAAATATCTGCTGAAATGAAATACAATACAAATGGGGAGATTGAAATAAAGAAAAGAAAAGAAAAGAAAAGAAAAGAAAAGAAAAGAAAAGAAAAGAAAAGAAAAGAAAAGAGAAAAAGAAGAAGCTAATGATAGTAACACTGCCTTTAGATGGATTTGGTAGTAAGAGAACACCTGCGAGAAAAGAATCTCTAAAACTGAGATAAAGCAGCTGAAACCCCCACGATAAAAAATAAAGAGAGCAAAGAATGGTGAAGACTGAAAAGATAAAATAAGTAAAAACAGAACAAAACAAATCCAAGAATGGAACTAAGTACAAAAGGTATGGATATATATGCGTGTGTGTGTGTGTGTTGTGTGTGTGTGTGTGTGTGTGTGTGTGTGTGTGTGTGTGTGTGTGTGTAATATGATACCAGGAAAAGAAAGAGTAAAGCATGAGAGGAATTCTGGGAAGAAATAAATGCTGTGTCTCAACTACATTGTTTTCATCAAAAACTATAGCTCCTCAAAGGTCAATGTTCCCTAAATCACATCAATAATGAAGACCCACCACTCAGGCATGTAAGTCTCAAACTACAGATCCTAGAAGGAGAGATATATAAAGAAAAATAACATGATATAAACAACAAAAGTGGTAAGACATAGATCCGAAACATCTCAAAGACTATATATACAGTTACAAAGCATGTGTTATGACATAATTAATGACTTCAGAAAAAAGCAAACTTTCCTAAGAGAACAATAAACTTCTAACTTTGCACCCTGGAAGATTATCCTGTAAACGTGAAGGAGAAAAAGAACTTTCTCAAACCAAAGGGACCTTTTTTTTTTTTTTTTTTTTTTTTTTATCAGTAAATGAGCTCTGCCGGAATTGTAATTTTAAAAGACAGAAAATAATGTGGTAAGAAACTCTGAAAAACATATAGAGCATTCACAGAAAAATGTAACAATAACAATGCATTTGATTCCATATGCTTAAATGTGTTGAATGACAATTGTGACAGAAGAGGCAGGGGGAGGATTTATAATTATCTCATTAGTATTAAGTACACACATGACTCATGGATAAAGCTTTTAAAAGTACATGTGATATGCTAGAGAAGAGGGAAAATCAGCAGGGGCATTCATGAACTGAAGAATCCAATCAACTTTATATTATTGCATATATAGAGATAACTAAAATTACAGCAGGATACCAATTATGTTCAATCCCACATAGAACTTTTACCAAGGAAAAGAATATTCCGGACCATTAGACATTCTTAAACAAATTGGAAATACTAGATATCATGCCATCCTGCTCATTGATCAAGTTATAAACTAGTAACAACAACAACAAAAAAAGTAGAAAATCTCCAAATACTGGGCATTAGACAAAATACTTCTAAAATGAATGGGAGACAAAGAGAAATCTGAAAAGAAATGAGCTATAGATTAAACAAATAGAAAAATATTACTTATCATAATTTGTAGGGTTCACAAAAAGCAGGGCCTGGGACAACTCTGATAACAATGAATGTACTAGTCAGAAAAGAAGCCCTAAAACCAGCTATCTACCCTTCTCCCTAGAACATTACAGAACTAAGAATAACTTGATGCGAAAGTAGCCAGAGAGAAGAAATGATATGATCAGAAAGGAAAGCAAAACAATAGAAAACAGGAAACAAACAGGAAACAGGAAGTCAATGAGGAACCCAAAGAAATAGAAAGCAGGCTCTTAGAGAAAACCAGGTTGAGAAAAAAACAGAAAGCATGCTCAAGTTGTAAATGTTCCAGATGAGTAAGAAGAACCCACTACAGATCTCATGGCTAGCAAAAGGACAGTGAACTGACCCAGTGTACATTTCTATCTCTGCAAACTTAACAAATAAAGGCAACAGTCTTTGGAAGACAAAATTTAGCAAACTCACACAAGCAGATACTTAAAATGCAAAGAGTCCTTTGAAGACAGTGAAGCACGGATGACCTTGGAGAACAGAAGACACCAATTCCTGAAGGTTTACTAGTAAACTTGCCCAAAGATTTAAAGAAGGAATTATGATGATTCTTAACGTTTTCCTGATCACGTTGTCTCCCCTGTCAGGTAAGTTCACAGTTATGGTTGTTAGCTTAGTGTTTTTGTGGCACTCCTAAGAGTGAGTGAGTGGGTGTCTCAGACTCTTTCATCTGCTCTTGGGACCCTTTTCTGCCTACTGAGTTGCCTCATCTCGGCCGAATATGACAGTTTGTTCCTCCTCTTTTTGTATCTTTTTTATGTTATGTTTGGTTCATATCCCTGGGAGCCATGGTCTTTCTGAAGGAAAACAGGAGGAATGGATCTGGGTGAGATGGATGTGTCTGTGTGTGTGTGTGTGTGTGTGTGTGTGTGTGTGTGTGTGCAGGAACTGGGAGGAGTGGAGAAAGAGGAAACTGTGATGAAATGTATTTTATGAAAGAAGAATATATCTTAAAAAATAAAATGGACTTTCTTAAGATATATAATTGTTTCAAGATTCAGAGTGAATATATGTAAGCCTGCCATTTTGTTAAATACCAGAAATGCACAGGTTCCAACTTAATTTAAAAACAATATCATCTGCATCACTACTATTAAAAATAAAATATTGTACTTAGCCATAAGTCTGATAAAGTATCTGCAAGATCTGTATATGACTAAATTCTGTTGAAAGAAAAATAATTCTAAGTAAATGAAGGCAGAGATGAACTATGTCCATGGATAGGAAGACCCAATAGGGTTAATGTTTTAGATCTTACTTAGTTGACTTATTGATGTGATACAAAACCAACATAATACTCTGGAAATTTAATGTTTAGATCTCAGGAATCTCATTCTTACTATATATAGAAAATAAAAAAAAATACACATACAGTACAATGTAACATTGATATGAAAGAAACTGTGATCAGCTTCAGATCTACAACAAACTTACAGTAATCAAATGGCATGGTAAGGGTGAAGAAAGCCCCAAGATCAATGAGAAGGAACTGAGAGTCAGACTTAAGAAGCAAGAGTAACAAAACACAGCAAAGACAGAGCTTTCAAAAGATCAAATTGGAAGATTGGCAAAGCTGCATGTTCGAGAAAACTCATCCAGCCACAGACCTTACTCATTTCAAAGATGAACTGAAATGGATTATAAGCATCGATGCAAAGCATAAAGAATTTTTTTAAAAAACTAGAATATCATGTAAGATAAAATTCAGATGGCCTTGTGTATGCCAGTAGCATTGAAGATAAACATTAAAATCACAAAGCACCCAACAATTGATAAGATGGATTTTGTTAAATTTCAGTATCTTTGAAAAAGACACTGTCAAGAGAAGGAAGAGTGAAATAGACTGGGTGGGTATATCTGCAGAAGGGATAGGAACTGTTATTTAAAATGTATAAATATCTCAGAAACAATAAACAGGAAGAAGCAAGCACCTGGTTTATAGAACAGGGAAAAACACCTGGATACCTCATCAAACACACTATAAAACTAGCCAGTAACCATATTCTCCACATCATATGGGAAATGCACATTCAAAGGAGATACTACCACAGTCCTGGTAGAATGACCAAAATCCAGAACGTAATGCCACCAAATGCTGCGAAGATAAAAAGTAAGAGAAGTTGTACTTCATTGCTGCTGGGAATGCAAAGTTGCAGTGGCTAGAGAGATGGCTTAGTGATTGAGGGCATTTTATGATCTTTCAAAGGACCCAGTTTCAATTACCAGCACCCACACATCAGCTTATAAAGAGAGGTAACTCCAGTTCCATGGAAGTCTGATGCTGTCTTCTGGTTTCTATGGTCATGAGGCACTCACTGAATAGACATAGATATATCCCGGCAAATACTTATACACATAAACTTTTAAAAAATCTTTTAAAAATGGAATGAGCTATCAAGTGAGGAAACTACATAGAGATCATCTGAATAGATATTTTTAACTGAAAGATAATCCAACCTTTAAACAAAGCATACTAAGTCTGTATGCTAAAGAGTCTAACTGTATGATGTCAAATGAAAAACTAGAGACACCAGTGGTGGGCATTGAGAAGGGGGGAAAGATGAATAAGTAAATCACAGATTGTGGAGAGACATAACTATTTTGTTTCATACATTGTTCAAACCCAGTATAACCCCTAATATAAGCTCTGTGTCCTGAGTGTTAATGACCTACTTATGAAGTACAGCAACAATAGCAAATGCATATGTGTATAAAGAGGAGGATTATACAGGAGAGCAAGGAACACATGAGAAATCTCTGCACAGCCCTCCTCTGAATTTTTCGGCAAACCTTGATTAAAAGTTGAGTTTAGGGCCTACAAGATGGCTCAGCAGAAGGAGGGGCTTGCTGCCTGACAACTGACTGACTTCAGTTGCTGGAATCCATATGGTAGGTGGAAAGAGGGAAGCGATCCCTGCGCAGGTTGTCCTGCAAATTCTACACAATGCACTGTGTTGTGCACCTACATACATACATACATACATACATACATACATACATACATGAATGTGGTGTTTTTAATTTTTTTTTTATTTTTTATTTTTTGGTTTTTCGAGACAGGGTTTCTCTGTGTAGCCCTGGCTGTCGTGGAACTCACTTTGTAGACCAGGCTGGCCTCAAACTCAGAAATCCGCCTGCCTCTGCCTCCCAAGTGCTGGGATTAAAGGCATGCTCCACCACGCCCAGCCTGTGTTTTAATTTTAATGTTGATTTTTTTTTTTTTTTTTTTTTTTGGTTTTTCGAGACAGGGTTTCTCTGTATAGCCTTGGTTGTCCTGGAACTCACTCTGTAGACCAGGCTGGCCTCGAACTCAGAAATCCGTCTGCCTCTGCCTCCCGAGTGCTGGGATTAAAGGCATGCGCCACCACCGCCCGGCAATGTTGATTTTTAAAAAGCAATAAGGGAGAACATTAATGCAATTGATGACCGTTCGGCCTAATTTTTCAGAGTCTCAATTGTTGACACAGGAATCATCAACAGGTTCTGGGAGTAAGAGCTACTTTAAGAGATCCAGTAATTGATGCTTCTAGTTTCTTACGCTAAGGCACAGCAGCCTCATCACCTTCCCTAAGAAAACTCGTGCCTGCAGAACAACAGGAAGGCATGGATGGGGACTGTCTACATGTCATCTAACTTTATTCCCCACCCTTACAACTAGGTACTCAGCTCATGTTTGACCAATGTGAATTCTATCTCAGAGAGGTCAAGTAATGTCCTTGCTCTACAGCACATTGGTAGAAATGCCAATAGGCACAAAATGGAGTCAATGACACTTTAGAGATTTTTTAAATAGTAGAAACAGCGCCTGCAAATGTAAACTCTTTCCCAAGGTGCGTGCTTTCTTTCTTTCTTTCTTTTTTTCTTTCTTTCTTTCTTTCTTTCTTTCTTTCTTTCTTTCTTTCTTTCTTTCTAAAAAATTTATATAATTTCTCCACTGAGGTAAGGAACTGACTTTAGGAAGCAGGTGTTATTCACATCTGTGTGCTCTTAGCTTCATTATATACAAGAATTGCATGCCCAGGTTCTGCAAATTAATTTAGAAGCAGGAGCATAGGAATCTAGATCAAATTTGATGTTAAAGAAAAAGAGCCACACCTTTGTGCTATTGCCAAACCACCAGAAGTAGGTGAGGGTCCCGAGCTGACTGGGCCACACTACTGCACTGATGTTCACATCCTTATTCCGTATGGCGACGAATGGAACTCGAAGGTGAACGTGTTCCACTGGACCTAAAGGGACAGGAGGGAAGACAGTGTTTATGTTCCTGGAACAAATCATCAACGTTTTCACAGCTTCCACTTTTCATCTTCATCTTCATTATCATGCCTATAGAAAACAAAAACAAAACCAAAACAAAATAAAACAAAAGATCACAAGTGCTAAAATGCTGGGCAGTAAGTGTGTGTGTGTGTGTGTGTGTGTGTGTGTGTGTGTGTTCTTCAATTGTAGCAGAAAGTATAACAGGAAATTCAAGTTTCTGACTTCTCTGTGACAGGTGAACTGAATTTACATCTGGCAGCCCACCTACCAGGAATACTTATGAAACTCCAGGCCAAGGACAAAGTGGATTTACTAGACACTTAGCCATTGACTAGGACAATAAACAGCAATCTGTTTTATTTCTGAGAATTAGCCCATTTGTGACTTGTGGTCAATGAATTATCTGGAAGGTTCTTCCATTATCCTCCATTGCTAATAGGTTTCCATCTTCTTTAACAATGGGCCATTGTGCCTCATCATGAGGAGGAGACAGTGGGTGCCTTTCAGAGACTTTGCAAGGCCACTTGACAAAGAGGGAAAAACATAGCTGCCTAAACATTGGATTCCAAATAATTGTAAGTCAGCTTTTCCCCTTTTTTTCAGAAAAATGTGTAAACATCATCGCATTCTACGCCACACCACCCACTAAAGGAACAACCGTAAACACAGCTGAGGTGGCCGTGAGACTGTTCATTCCATCCAAAATAAAAACAGGAGAAGAAAACTCTAGCAGAGAATCATTTGTATATTAATTTCACATCTGGAAGATTCTGTTAGTTTGTAAAACTTTCAGAGATTCTCTTCCTTTTGTTTGTGACATGTATGTGCCCAGATGACAGTATCTTATGAGAGTTGAGCTAAGCAGAGAGATAGATATTACAGGATCTCACACACATGTGGAACCTAAAATCTTGAGCTCAGAAAGCAAGCAATAGAATATTGGTTGGCAGAGGATGGCAGAGGATGGCAGAGGATGGCAGAGGTGGGGCGATAGATGTAGGTCAAAGGAGATGGAATTTCACTAAGGTAAGAAGAAGAATACACTCAAGAGGTCTAATATACTATGATGTAAATCACAATTAATTACTTGTACTGCATTTGAAAAATCTTTAAAAACAAATTTAAAGAGTTCTCACCATTAACAAAAAGTAAGTTTGTGATGTAATATATATGATAATCAGCCTGATGGAGCAATCACACAATTTATGCATGTAGTTTAAAAATGTCATGTTGTACATGATTAACATATGATTTCTGTCAGTTAAAAAATTTAATGAAGAAAAAACTTGGAAACATCCATTCATCTATAGTTTGAAAAATACTTTTGCCTACAGCTTTCTGCTCCGATGCCAGACATATGGCAACTCAAGATTCTTTACCAGCACATACTTTCAACCTTGGCACTTCATATATATACTTGGCTGGCACTTTAATTATTTTAAATGAGCAAATCTGTATTACTTTTACATGTTCAGCCTGATGTCAGCCCCCAAAGCACAAGGTTCGAGAAAACATTGACAAGCTCTTCAGCGCTTTATTCACTCATATTCAAGGGTTAAGTTAATGAAAATCTCGCAACGATTTTTGTTCCTCTAGTCAGGGAGAGCACACTAGAAAGGAGATAGCCGAGGAATGCTAGGAGAAGTGTGGCTGTCTGTATCAACCCTGCAGAGCCTCATGCCTAGGTCCAGGTCTCCAATTCTTCCTCCGCTGGGAAGATGGCTCCTTCAAGCTGGAAGCCACTCATCCCATTTGCACTCGAGTCCCCAGATGGAAGGAACCATTTTGCTAAGCTGCCTCATGAGAACCTTAGGCATTTTCACAGTTTAGCCAAACTACATAACTATAATCCTAGAAATCCTTTCCCACTTCCTGTCACTTGCAGGTCTTGAAGGTTTCTCTGACACCCAAGGCAACAAAACTTCCCTCTTCCTAAGATTATGCCAGACATAAAATGGATGGCGTTTATGTGAATTGGCTAATGTGGTCATGTTTATTCCAGTTTCAGGCCAATCATATTTGGATAAAACTAATTTCAACAAACAATACCTATGAGCTGATTTTAGTACAAAGACCCTGAGCCAGTTCCAAGCTTTAAAGCTGGTATGGATGATGGAGTGATGAGAAGAGAGTTTAGTGAATCAGACGGAACATGGCAAACTCTGAAATCCTTCCTGTCACATGGCAACCCTTTTGATAGAAGACCAATAATCTCTGTGAAATTGGTTATTATGGGTGGCTAACAACTACTTTTGTTAGTTAATGGCCCAAGGTGAGGCCAAGAGCAGTTTGCACTGTACTAACTGTCTGGTAAATGCAGCCATGATTGATTTGTAGGGAATTATGAACACAATAAAAGTTTCAAGGAACATTTCCTCTTTCGTGCACAAAAGCCAGAGTGGAAGGTATAAACGCATCCCTGCTCAATTCCCCCACCCTCTCTCTAATGTGTGTGTGTGTGTGTGTGTGTGTGTGTGTGTGTGTGTGCATGTGTGTGTGTGAATGCATGTGCATGTGTATGTTTGTTGTTTTATGTATGTGTTTGTATGTCTATGCATGTGACATGCAGTTATGTGTGCATATGTGAATGAAACCTAGAGTTTTGACATCAGATGTGGTCTTTAAATTTTTTTATTCTTTGAGACAGGATTACTCCCTGGACTTGTCACCCATTGATTTGACTAGGCAGGCTTGCCAAACAGTTTCCTAGATCTACCAGGCTCCATTTGCCCCCTCCAATCAGTGATAAGATTACAGATGTATATTATGACCATGGGCATTATAAAGGAATGGGAATCCAAACTCAGGTCCTAATGTCTGCCCAGCTGACACCTTGCCGACAGACTCATCTCTCTAACTCAAACCTTTTCATTTGCTGGGTTTGCTTTGGATATCTTCTCTGGGGGAAAAATAGCCAAGGATGAAGTCACGTGTTAACCTCAGCACATCGTCCTAGTGACTCACCCCACCTAGGAGTGGTCTTGGGTGTCCCTAGCATGCACATCATCCAGTTTGATTCCCATAGCTTCCCTGTAATCTAAGAGATAAGTTCAATTTTTGTAAGGGCTAAGGACATTAGAAAATATTAGATATTCAAAAGGGTTATTATCAGAGTCGGAACACTCCAAAGCCCGGGTCTATGAGTAAGCCCCATACTGCTCATTGGGATCATAATCCAGTGTTGCTGGCAGAGACTGTAGTAGCTCTGCATGGATACTCATCACTCTGTCTGTCTGTGACTCATCTCTTAGAGTAGCTCTCCTTTCTCAATAGGATGAAAATAACACAAGGGCAGGATCGCACTTGCATTGATGAATCTCTAAGTGCCTGGTAGAGTCCCTCACACACATTAAGAACTCTATAAATATTTCCTGAATGACTTAGTGAGTAGTTGGGTGTTTCCTGCATAGTTCATTTTTATTGGTACCAAAACCCCATGAAGCCAGGCAGTGCTCAGACTTAAGCCATTTTAAAACTGGAATTAATCCGGAGGTTACGTGTTACAGATTGGCATGGTAAACACATAGTTTATCTATAGTTCAGGTTCTTCCTATGCATTTTTAGTATATGTTCTCTTTAATAGAAGACAATCTAGCTTGCAGTTTTCCAGGAGCTCCTTAAGAATGTGCCATTTACACGCAAGGTTTTACTCAGTCACTAGGTTATTAATAGGAATGGAGTTTTGCTTATTCATCTCAAGTCTTTCATAACATGTAATTTTCATTTTATGTGACATATTACTAGAAAAACATTATGGGGTACACAGCAGTCCCTGCTGATCCATTTTCACTTGGTAAAATTTCAGTTACTCATAGCCAATTATAGACTGAAATTCTTAAATGGAAAATCCAAAAGTAAACAAAAATCATAAGTTTTCAATAGCACACTGAGCTGATTATTATGATTATGTGTTGTGCTGTGGCTGACCTAACGATGACATGAGTCATGTACTCTTTCAGTTATCTGAATATGGGTGGATATATATATATATATATATCCACCCATATTATATATTATAATATATAGTTATATATTATAATATATAATACTCAAATTTGCAAATTGGCATTAGAGAACAAGTGGCTTACTCCGGGTTTGGTACAACTTGCAGTTTTAAGAATCCTTTGGATCTTGAAATATTTTCCTTGTGTATAAGGGAAAGGCTTCTGCTTAAATCAAAACCACAGACATCTTTAAACCCATAGATTTTGCTGATGAGGTGTGCTGAGTCATGTCTGCCCACATCAACACCCCCTTAGCCCATAATCCAGAAGCAGTAGTATTTATGTTTCAGTTAACATGATTCAAATCTCAGGCCAGGTGAAGCACAAAAAGCATCCAGCACTAACCAAACAGCCTGGGATCTCAGTGGCTCTTTCCACTAAGCAGCAGCCAGTATCATTGAAACTGACTAGAGCACACCGCAAAAGTGTTATTTATAATATCATGAACTTGAAATAACCTTGGCTATATGAAGATTTTTGTAAAAACATATACAATTCTTGAAAGCAACGGAAACGTGCTTTTTAAATCTTCCTTGGGCTCTTCCAACCGAACCAAATGTTTAGTTCAATTTATGCATTTTTCACTCAAGAATGAACCTAGGACCATCAACTAGATGGCTTCCATTTTTATTTATTTTTCAGTAATCTCTAAAGCAAAGGAAACAAGACATTTTATCTACACCCACGTCTGCATGTGTACACTTATATGCACCAACCTTTCAGAATGGAGTTACAAAGTGAAGAGCCTTGGTAACATTACCTATATGCCTTTAAAATAAGTAATCGATTTCTGCATGGCGAAATTGAATTATAACTGAACATGCATTTCTGCATTTTGATGGAGATGATTTTAGAAACCACAGTGAACTTGGCTTCAGCTCCAAATTGTAGAAAGTGAAGTCTGGATAGATGGAGTTACCGACTGGAAAAAAAAAAGTGGGGAGAGAGGCCACTTATTGCTACTTACAAACGACGTGCAGGAAGAGGAAGGCTGTGTCTGAGCCAAGGTTGTTCTCTGCATAAGCGGTCACCTGGAAGATCCCTGCGCTCTTATACACATGCCTGATGCCATCCTCAATGGGGCTGAAGTTGGCATAGGACACAGCAACCCCATCTCCAAAGTCAAGCTGGATGTTTGTCCTTTGGAGGTCACCCTGCAAGGGAACAGAAATCGGTCTGGTCCCCTTCACAAGCTTCTGATGGACTTTAATCTGATACTAATTCTCAAAGTGTCAACATTACCCAGAAACCTTCCAGTGCTGTCTCTTTACCACAAATTTCTATGAAGAGGTGTGGGCAAGGGCTGGGAACCTGTAGGCCCAACCTTGGGGCTGCTTGATTTGGTAGGATGCTGGCAAAAGTGATAAGGAAGAGAAGTTCCAGCGGGAAGACCACACAGGCCTGACCCCTCATAAGCATGGCTTAACTCTTCTGTGGGATGATAATTACAGCAACAAAGTAAAGTTATCACTTTATTGTCACATGGTTTCAGCAAGCCAAGCAGTTAATCCCTCCAACTTTATATTGTAGAAAGCTTTGATTCGAGTGCTCTATCCGTTCCTCTGGACATGTGTGTATATATGAACATTCAGAGAAAGGCAATGAAAATTTTAGTAATAGAAAGTATTACTTTCTATTTATAGTAATAGAAAATGTTACTGTCCACACTTTTAAAGTGGGAGTATAATGCACACAAACATACTACATTAAAGCCATATGGCTAGCAGCAATAAGAACCAAGTTTTGCATCTAGACAGCCTCCTTTCAATACTAATTCCTTTACTTACCAGACCATAATTGTCATTATTCTTAATTTTGGGTATCTTTTATTAAATTTAAAAAAGTATTAGTCACTCAACATGTATTTAACACCATCTTCAAAATAAAATTGGAGGTAGATCATTATTCCCATTCTACAGATGAATACTGCATGCTATCTAAAATGACTTTCCTGCTCTTGCCTAGGATTTCCTAAAACTGCTTAAGCCATGCTCTCTCTCAAGGTGATTCAGCCCACAGATGTCTCTTCCCTTGGAAGTCCAATCACACCTCTGAGATTGCCTCTAACATTATATGCATTGGCTCATCTGAATACACTACTACCTCAAGCCAACAGTTAGCCTCTCAAAGTTAAGCCTCATACTTATTACACACCCCAACACTGCATCAACACTTTGGATAAATGTATAAAACAGATCATAAAATAAAGGTTCAGAATGAAGAAGGTTTTTAAAACAAATATCTGTTTATGAATATGTGGCAAACAGACCATGGGCTGAACTTTCTGAATCTGTGACCTGGAAAAATCTTTCCTAGATACAAAGCAGCTGATTAACGTACAAATCAAAAGATTGTGCCTCAAAATTGTGCGCCGGCACAGCGTCTCTGTACACCTCGCCCGTGCCCGCCATGGCAATGCAGATGTGAATGGAATGCTGATGGATGCTCTCTTGACCCTCTCAGGATGTCAACTACCCTCGAGTTTACAGATGTAAATGAAAGTGGAAATGAACTGCAGGCAATCGAAATGGATAAGATCATGGCTCTTCACATCCATTTGAGAAAGTTTTTATAGCTCTGGTCCTGAAAACACTCTAGTGGAAATGTAATAATGACCTCCTCTGTGAATCTTAAAGCTCTCTAATTCAAGCATCAGTGTGAGGGAAGGCTGAGGTATCTGCCAGGTCAGGATAAGAAGTCTGTGCCTTTCCTTGAATTACAGTTTGGACTTTAAAGACTCTGAGGTGTTCAGACTAGTGAGAAAAACCTCCTGGCTTGCTTTGCTCCCTTTTCAAGATCTCAAGAGCCCAGAGCAATTTGCATATAAATTTAGAGGGCATCGTCAATCAGGCAAGCATTCCAGTTCTCCCAGTCCAGCAAAGAGTGCTAGGAAAGTCCCTGGTTTGGGCAGAAGGAACACAGCACACAGGGGACAAGAAGCAGATGGGTGGAGGAGAGCAAGAGCATGCACTCCAGTCTGACTGCCTAAGACACTAAGTGATGAGTTAATGAAGCCAGTTGCTGATGGAGAAGCCACCCATGCTGCTGTGTTCCATATAAAGTTAACTTTAACATGTATTTCCGTCATCTTCCCCGTCCTCACATTCATAGGTTCAAGACTCTTTAAAGGCTTGTGGGCTTTTCTAACTAGTGAGGATAAGGGTTAGAATAAAGTGAGAGAGGCTCAGAATCAACAGCTATGATTTGAATATCCTCCCCAGCACTCAGAGTTTATAGGCTGTATCCTTATGGTAATAAATATTTCCAAAGCAGCAACTAAGGAAAAGTCTTCAGAATTTATCCAGGTGGGTCATAATGGCTCAAGTGATAATCCCAGTACTAAAGGCCTTCGAGTATGTGGAACACAAGTTTGAATGCACTGTGGGCTGTGGGCTGCACTGTGACTTCGAGTCAGGCCTAAGGGAGTTCCTGTGTCAAAAGAGACAAGGTGAGACTGTCTGAAAAAAAAAAAGAAAGAAAAAGAAAAAATCCAAGGCTCTAGCTCAGAGCCAAAGTCCTAGTACAAAGCCAAACATAAAGGATGTGGAAGGGGAGGGATAGAGAGAAGAGGGAAGGAGTGAAGAAGCAAGCAATCTCTTCCAGAGGCACTGTGGGCTGGGTCTACCTTACAGATGACTGGAGCATTACTCCCTCCTCTCCTTTTCTCTTGACAACAGTGTGACAGCTGGGCAGCTCATGAGAATGTTAGATTTCTGTTTCCTTCTTTTCCTGAGATCAAGGAATTATCAGCTTGTGGTTCTGACTGCAGACACCCAAGTGGTCACCTACCTCCTCCATTAGAATGATGAAGGTTGCATTATGGCCCTGTTCTGCCACCAGGCGCCCATCATTGGTCACCACATGGAGGCCCCGAGGAGCTTTTCCAGGACACAACTGAGTCTTAGCAGAATACTTATCCCTTAGCCCATCTGTGCAGTTGTTGGATACAATCCTCCGGTACCTAAAGAGATTTGACAAAAGAACAGTTTTGACAATGGTATAGTTTGTAGCGTGTGTGTATATGTATGTGTGTGTATGTATGTGTCCACATACATATTTATAAGCATGTATGTGTTTATGCATGTACATGTGTTTATGCATGTGTGTTTGTGTGTGTGTGTGTGTATATATGTATATATACATATGCTTGTTTGTATGTATATGTGTATGAACATGCATAAATGTGTATGTATTCATGTGTATGCATGGGTGTGCTTATGTATACAAACATACACACACACATACATACACATGAATGTGTATGTATGTGTGTGTGTATGTTTGTATATATGTGTGTGTGTGAATTTATATGTATGGCTGCACACACAATATGTGTTTGTGTGAGTTTATGTATATGTGTATATGTATATATATATTATATATATGGGCATGCTTGAGTATGTGTGTGTGTATGCATTTATGAGCATGAAGGGGTGTGTTTATATATATATATATGTGTGTGTGTGTGTGTGTACGTTTATGTATGCCTTCACACATATGTGCATGTCTGTATTTATGTGTGTATACATGTGTTTATGTGTGTTTATGTATATATGTATGAACATGTTTGTGTGTATGTATATTTATGTGTATGCATGGGTGTGTGTGTGTGTGTGTGTGTGTGTGTGTGTGTACATGTGTGTTAGGCAGGGAGGAGGGAGGGCAAGAGAAAAGAAGCAAGCAAAAACACTTCTCACAGTTACTCATAAAAGGCAAGTCTCAAAAACCACAGCTACTCACACAGATAAACAACGCTCGGGAGCTGCTATCCCCACGTCTCGGGAAGGCTGGCTCCTTAAACATTAGTATTGATCCCACCTAGAGCACCAGGGATCTGATCAGTGTCTAAACCAGCCCAGAAAAATCAATGTCTGACTCACACACAACAGAGGAGGCAAGCACTGGACTAGAGAAGCAGGAAAAGCAAGTGAGTGCACCTCTGTCTGTCAGGAAGGGTCTGCTCTATTTCCCCAAGGCCGCCTCCAACTTTCTCTATACCATGAAGCAGTTAAAACATCAAACTTTTAACTCCCCATAATCAGACAGTTTCTCCCTATCGTCTCTCCATGCCAGGGTGTCATTAATAGAATGTCTAGTGAAAATAAAAATAAAAATAAAAATCATAACTTTTACCCTGGAGTCACTAGGCCATTTTATAACATATTTTCTCTGTTTTCTGAAGCATTAGTTCCTCAACACAAATATCATACTAGAAGCACAGTTTTTAACTCCTATTCAACTCTGCTGTACTAAGTCAACCTTACTAAAGGGGTTTTCCTAGGAAACCTCCCTACAAAACACTGGCAACTTCAATGGTAATGGCATCAAATGTGTGCCAACATCCCAGAAATTGCCTTGACCACTTACCCAAGTGCATGCCTTGAACTCTGACCTGCCACATAGTTACTACTTCCAGAAAGTCCATGATCTATGCATCATCACTAAAATTGATGTTCTAAGAAAACCACATAAATCATCCCAGTATCACCACATTGCATTACCACCACTGCCACCATCACCACCATCACCACCATCACCACCACTGCCACCATCACCACCATCACCACCATCACCACCATCACCACCACTGCCACCATCACCACCATCACCACCATCACCACCACTGCCACCATCACCACCATCACCACCATCACCACCACTGCCACCATCACCACCATCACCACCATCAAGTCTTGTCTTCCTTCACCCTCTCGAATAAGCAATTGATCCATGGTATCTTATCCGGAAAAACCTAAAGCCAGGAATGTCTAGATAACATCAGTCATCCATTATATCTGGCTTTTCTTTCTTAATACTGCCCCACAACTGGATCACACCCAGCCTCTATTGCTTCTTCTAAGATCACATGCTGATGCAAATCAAATGTTGTAGATAACTCCTGGCTCAAATGAAATTATAATACATAATTATCAACTGTCTACTGAAATATGTCTGTATCATTGCTATGCAGTGTGGCAGCTGATCTTCACACATGGCCATCAAGGTTTGAGATGTAGTTAATATAGCCTAGTGAAATGACAATAGTCATGTTTTATCACATTAAACAAAGTACAATACTATAATTATTCTCACATTTTAATTAGTTTAATATGAGAAATTAGTTATATACATTACATTACATTACACTTACACACATTATATATATAATGCAGTCCTTTTGATTATCATGGATTTAATTAAATCAAATTATTCTACAATAATATTTCTTGGCTATTTCTACTTATAAGATAGTTTTGGTCATGATTAACATCTTAGAATTATTGTATTATAAGGCAAACTTTATGTTAAATACTTCCATTTATATGGCTACAAAGAAAACTCTCTTGGTAATGTATGATATTGGTCAAAGTTGGGAAATTTTTGTTTTTAGTTACCTATAAAATATCTTTCAAAGAAAAAAGTGAATAGAATTTTTTTAAATCTTTTTCTGACTTAGCTATTTCCTGTTTGCCTACCTATGTTGCTTAAAATTGCATCTAGCTCCAGATGCCATGTGCTTATATGATATTCCCCTAAGAGTATTCATTTCTAATTGTTTCCAAAGGATGCAGAGGTAGAAGCTTCCTTTTGCAGATGGTTCCATGTGACTGTTATGTTTTCTTGTTCTCCTACAGTCCACCTCCTCCCCTTCAAAGTGTTCAATGTGCATTAAATTATTTAAATCTTTAAAACATATTCTTACAGAAACACTGCAGTAAGTCACTGAAATGCAGCCTAGCATCTAGGAATACCCCCACCCCCGCCACACACACAATCAACTATTTACCTAAAAAAGCAATAGTTTTAGAGTATTTCAGACTACTCAGCACACCTATCCATGTTTAAGGTTCCTTAGCAGATGGCAGATATTTAGGTAGTACCCACTACTCTCTGAAACCATCCAGGGTTAAAGTAAAGGAACTGGACACCTTGGCTAATACAGTAGAAGAAACACAGGCAGACATGAGAGTGGAGGTCAGAGCACCCAGGTCTTGCATCTCTAAAAGTGGTCTGGAACACCTGAAACCTCTCTGCTCTGTGTGGAAAATTATTACAAATAAAGAAACAAGCTTCATTCCAAATGTTCCAAATCAGAAGCTGACTCACAGGTAACCATAAGACCCATCAGGTGACCATAAGACCCATCAGGTGACCATAAGACCCATCAGGTGACCATAAGACCCATCAGGTGACCATAAGACCCATCAGGTGACAATAAGACCCATCAGGTGACCATAAGACCCATCAGGTGACAATAAGACCCATCAGGTGACCATAAGACCCATCAGGTGACAATAAGACCCATCAGGTGACCATAAGACCCATCAGGTAACCATAAGACCCATCAAGTAAAACACGAGAAAGGTGTCATGGTCCTAGCTTTCCACTCTCCACATCTCTCCTGGGTCACTGAAGCAGTAAAGAAAAGGATGATTATGTGATTTCTTCCCTTGAGTTTGTTTATATAGTACATTATATGTATGGATTTCCATATACTGAACCATTCTGTATCCCTAGGATGAAGCCTACCTGATCGTGGTAAATTATTGTTTTGATGTGTTCTTGGATTCTGTTCATGAGAATTTTGTTGAGTATTTTCACACTGATATTCATAAACAAAATTGGTATGAAGTTCTCTTTTTTTGTTGGGTCTTTGTGGGGTTTAGGTATCAGGATAACTGTGGCTTCATTGAGTGAATTGGGTAGTCTTTCTTCCATTTCTATTTTGTGGAATAGTTTGAGAAGTATTGGAACTAGGTCTTCTTTGAAGGTCTGATAAATTTACACAATGAAATACAACTCAACTATTAAAAACGATGACTTCTCTGAGGTAGTGCCTGTCTTTGTCACTGAGGTGCATTTCCTGTATGAAGCTAAATGCTAGGTTTGTGGAGGGGAGACAGGAAAGGGGGACAACATTTGAAATATAAGTACATAAAATAATCAATTAATTTTTTAAAAAAAGAAAGAAAAAGAGAGAGAGAAAGGATGAAACAACTGATCTCCAAGAAAACCTCTGCGGAGTATCTGAAGGTAGCTAGATGGGCAGTGAGAGATAACAGACTACTAGACGATTACTGAAAGTGTCCTGAGTGTCCTTATCTTCTTCCAGATGTGGTTAGGGTGGGGCTTGTGCATCAAGTGTTAGTGTTTGAGAATGTGCATTGATCTTCCACTAGGGAGCGCTATAATATCTACACACTACAGTTGAAGGCAGGCAATGGAGGTTTGAAAAAACACAACAACTATAATTTTCTAGAGATCAATTGTATATGGTATTTCTGGCCAATAACTTCTGATGGTTTCTAAACAGGCTATCCTTGGTAAACCTTTCCTCAGTTTCCCTCAAAAGCCTCTTGATATAAACTTATCTAATCAATGCTCATCCTTTTCAATAAAGGTACACTCCCTTTCATTTCATCATTGTGAATAGACAACAATGAGTCGTGAAGGAACAAGTGGAGTTCTGTCATGCATCGGGCTTACCCAGTGCTGTTAAGGTAGCTTTGGCCAAGGCTGCAGTCCTTTGAAGGGGAAGCTGGGTTGTACCAGAAAGCTGGGACACACTGGCTCTCTCCATGTCTCTCATAGCCATAGTCACTATCAAGAAAATAAACATGGTAGAATGATGTGTGTTAAGAAATGTTAAAACACCCAAAGGTATCCATAAATATACACAAGTCCCTCTTCCTCCCCAAAGTCATAACTCATTGTTTTAATTAACCCCGGCAGTATGCTTTTAGAAATGGTGTCATCATTTAGAATTACAGTCTAGAGAGAAAAATCAGATCATCAAAAAAATTCAGACTAGAAAGCACATGAATTCAAGCACATGACGGGCACAATGGCTTGGAAGTGAGATCTGGGGACAGGGGGACACTATACATTCAAAAATCATACTTCGAATCGCAAAATTAATTAAATAAGTAAATGGCAACCAGGAAGATGTCTTTAAAGGTCACAGTACATTTCTATGTAATGATCCAATATGTAATGTCTGAAAATTGATTTCACAGAATTTAATATTCATTTTTACTTTAAATTCAACTGCTTTCAAGCTTGTGTGTGTGTGTGTGTGTGTGTGTGTGTGTGTGTGTGTGTGTGTGTATTCACATGTATGCCCACAGGAATTCAGACTTCTTTTGTTAAGATAGCCTATACATCCTTATATATAAAACAAAACCAGAGTTATTTTCAGTGCTCCTACAGGATCATAGCCACAGCACCTGAGGCCAAATAGCATACCCCTCCTTCTTAGAGTTTTATAAGGTTTTCAGATGTGTAAATGTCAAAATATAAGAGTAATAAAGTGGGTGGAGGAGATTAAATTCTTAGAACCAGCCAGAGCTTGTGCTCACTGAGAGCATCCTCTCTTGGTCCATGCTTCCGAATTTCACATCAAGAGGATGCCTGAAACACAGACAGCACGGCCTCAATATGATATCAACCCACTGGGGATGAAGGAAGCACGGGAAAAGGCAAATCACTCTCTGCCTTACATTGATATGCTTTCTTTCACTTATTACACTGTCTATGAACTAATGGTTTGTGAAAGCCCACTGAGAACATTGGAAAATTATCCAAGTGAATACAGGACAGGAATGGAGGAAAGACAGGTAGGTATACAAACGCAACGATGACTTGTTTATTGTTCACTGTATGCTATGACCCATCAAACAAATGTGGCAAGATCTGCCCTCAATTGTTTCTTCATTTCTTTGAGGATATATCTCACACTCTAACCAAACCTAAGGCAGCATAAAGAAGTATTGACTGATGAATGACATCGTGTTCTTTACTATCCACATAGTAAGCCAGCCTAATTCTAGGTAACCCTTTAGCTTCCTTCCTTCCTTCCTTCCTTCCTTCCTTCCTTCCTTCCTTCCTCCCCCCTCTCTCTCTTTCTTTCTTCTGTATGGTATGTAATGGGCATGGATCACTACTCTTTTTTTTTTCTGTGTTTTGTGGTTTCTTCCTTATTCTTCTCTAATGTCTAGGTTATATGAGCCTAGCACTAGTTTACTGCATGCAATTTTAGGGGCTATCACATGTTGGAACTGAAATGGAAATTATATATATATATATATATATATATATATATATATATATATATATCACTGATTTTCAACAATTGAATCATCTATCATAAGTGCTATTGAGTAAAATAATGTCATAGGTGCAGTCAAACACAATCTTTCTAATCCCGATTGAATTGTGTCTATTTTTGCAAGAAGAGAGTCCTGTTGACCAAGATACTGGAGGGTTGACTGCAGAAAGTATCTCCAAATGCTCAAGAGATGAGTGGAGTGGATGTGAGCAGAGTTGCCAGTCAACAGAAAGGCAGAATCAAGAGCAGCTTTGATATAACTATGGTTCAGTGAAGCTGGAAGAAAGGAAAGTGAAAGAGACATTTCTGCCAGGTGACTCCTTTGGCAAGTGGCTGATCCACGAGAAGAGAGTGTCTGGCTTATAATTGTTCTGGACTTAGTGTAGCTTGTAATAGCTCATGAGATCTGACTTTGAAAATTGTGGGAATTTTGCAAGGTAATTAATGGTTGTTAAAGCCGCTATTAAAATTTAAATTATATGGCATTTCATTCACATTAATTATATTTAAAAGTCAATAAATACACAAAACATAATCCACTGCTTTACTGACTGCATTTTAGCATCATATAATTATAACATTGTATACATGTTTTACATATGCAACATATGCTAAGTAACATATGAATATTGTTACTTTGTTTATGTTCCCAGGGTCTTTTATACCCATGTATGTGCTCTGTAGAAATACTATGTAAAGCAGAGCTACTGGCCATGTCTGCTCAGTTCTCCATTCATTAGTATAATGCTGAAACCAGCCACTGTGGGAAAATGTACAGCATTCAGTGTGTGTTCCCAAAGAGTTAAACATTTGTCAGCACACCACAGAATGTTGAATTTCAAGCATTATTTATGCATGGAGACACTGGGCTCTGGTATGTGTATACCACTTCTCGAAAATTCCCCTATGCCTTTATGAGATGAACCTGTTGACCAGTCCTGCTGACCCTAGAAAATACTGGGAATCTGGGAAGGAAGGATGCTTCTCTTAAGTAGCCGTGGGGAGGATAGAAATGTTTTCAAGGTTCTTGGCGAAATGTAGCCATCTTCAGCAATTCTGTTCAGCTCTGCTACCTGTTGGCGCAGCAGTAATTAAAAAAAGGTGCATCAAGCATGCTGCTCTGCCCCAAAGAGCAAAAGCACCTCATTAATATTTAACAACACTTGCCGAAACCGGCTGCCTCCAAGCTGTGGACTTCTTCATTAATTTCTGCTAAATGCATATTAAACTCTTGCACACTGTCCAGCCTTCCTCCCTGCTCATGAGTCTGCAGGATTTAAACAAACAAACAAACAAACAAACAAACAAACAGCCTGTGCTCCAGCTTCTTCAGAAAAGGTGGGAGCAGATGAATTGTGAGATCTGAACAGAATACACCAGAAAGACTGATTTGCGGCAGGGAAGTATGCTGTCAGATTCTACATGCACACAGGCAGTTCACTTTGAGACATAATTTGCCCCTGTGTGGTGCTTGATTATAAAAGCAGTTGAATGTCTACCTGTATAGGGCAAAAAAATCTGTCTATTTCCAACAATACACATATGGTCCAACACCTACCCCCCATCCCCTCAAGGAAAAGCCTCAGATTGAGAAAGAGAAATGGCAAGGACTGTTCAGAAATGGAAAAGTGTGTGTGTGTGTGTGTGTGTGTGAGAGAGAGAGAGAGAGAGAGAGAGAGAGAGAGAGAGAGAGAGAGAGAGAGACCATAGGAAGGGTAGTTTGTAGCATGGATTCAAGGATCCAATGCCCTCAGCTCTGGACTGTAAAGAAACATGAGAAGATGAATGTCTTACCAGACATTGCACCAAGCTACTCCTGGCAATATAGTGGTCATTAAGACTGCTGATTTGTGTCTAACATTAGCATAGTCCTAAGGGTTACCACTTAATCACAAGGTAGACTCTGCCCTGCAAGAACATTCTGAAACTTAAACAAACAAACAAACAAACAAACAAACAGAAAGATTTCTTTTATTTTTAAGTGTGTGTGTGCACACATGTGCATGCATGAGTACATGCATGCATGCATGCACATATGTGTGAAAGTGCACATGAGTGCAGTGCCTCTGGAAGCGTTGGATCCCCTAGAGCTGGAGTTGCATGTGCTTGTGAGCTGTACAATGTGGGTGCTAGAAAATAATATCAGCTCCTCTGAAAGAACCGTGTATGTTCTTAACTCAATACTTTATAATATTAATAATAATTAATATAATATAATATTAACTGCTAAGTGCCATTCTGAAACTCTCTACCAGTCAGGAAGCCAAGGTTGCTTCCCAATAAGCTTAAGGGTCTATGTGCATGTCAGGAGAGGCATAGGCCAGTCCAGTGTCTCTGACCCCATCTTCCCTCTACTTTTCCACCTAGCAGCTGAGATTGCAGAACATATACCAGACAGATGCTTCGATCCCATTCTAGGGTTGCACTGGGGTAGGCTTGGGATAAGGTGGCTCTTCTCAGGCACAGTGGGATCACTCACAAAACAGAAGCAGCTACCACAGAAATAACATTCACCATACTCACTGGGTAAAGCATGAACCCAGGCGCAGCCATAGAAAATGAGACCATTGTATCTTTAGCAAAAATTACTCAAAAAAACCATACAACCATCCCTTAAGCCTTTCTTTTGACCTAATTCCACGGTGGTGGCCATCTGCCTTATCCTTCCTGCTAACAGGTTGCTTATATATCTGCTTTGTTTAAATCAGTCTGTTGCTCCCCTCCCTAAAGATGTGCTTATTTTATTTAGTTAATTGGAGTAGCTCCATTACTACTCACTGAGAGAAGCCATCCATAATTACACGTGATCTACTTGCCCAATGATCTCTTTGCTCTAACCACCTTCCCACCAGTGATAAAGCCAGCTCTGTCAAACCAAACCCTCGACAGTGGAAATATTTCATACAGCTATGCTCCATTATGATAACCACTAACCAGAGCAGCTAAGAAATTGCATTTTAATTTAATTTTACTTTAATGCAAATAATCACATGTGACTAGCAGCTACTGTAATAGACTCAGTACTGGATCATAAAACTTAATACTTTATAATATTCTTTTTCATTTTCTGTTATGTAATTCTCTGGGGCAGTAACTCTTTTTTACACATTGTTTATTGCCTTGTTTATACTTTAGCTTGTCCACTATAGAAAAAAAAAGCATGCTCATTTCTATTCCATATGCATAAAACCACAAGAGACTGTAAGTACACCTGAAATTATATGTGGAACCCTAAATCTCTCTCTCTATGTCTTTTGCCTCTACACTGGATAAAGTCATCCTGTGGATATGGCTCCATACTAAACATGGAAGAAACTATCATGACATTCTAAGTCAGAAATTAGAATATTATTGTCTTGAGTGAATGAAGGTCTGTATGTGTCTGTTTCCATCTATAAAATGCCTAACTCTTCCTAAAGCTAGATAAGAAAATTAAGATTATTCCTATAAGACTATTACAACACTGGGTATGTAATAAGTACTCAACCAAAGCTACTGTTGAATGAGCAAAAGGAACAGATAAGAAAAGGGCATCTGCTTCTGTTTTATGACTGACAAGTACCTTCCTCTCTAAGGGAAGCCCTCCCAAGGCTTTAGAGCAAGCCGCTCTCTAGCACCTGAGACTGTATCAGAAACCTAGGTTCTCTTCTCAGTGGGAATTTGTTCCGGTGACTCAAAAGTGTCCTGGTGGAGACTTCACAGCATGCTGTGAAGAGGCTGGGGATCGTTTAAGCGCCTAAGTAAAAAGCCCAGTCTTCTGTGATGCTTACACGTTTTACCTAAACCTTATGTTCTACAGATAGATACTTCTGAGGCTCAGTAAGTATCCCCCCTTTAAGCAAACTTATCTTCCCTTTGTAAACACAGGCTGTGTCCTTTAGCTCTTGGAGATATGGAGATATTCAACACACCACTCACAGCCTACAACCTTCCTAAACTTATTAAAGTAAGTAGTACTCTCTGTTGCCCTCTGAGCCTTACAGGTTGCCTGGGGCAACATAGAAGCCACCTGCTTTGGCTAAAGGGCACACCTGAATGGAATTTGTGTGATCATGGCTGGAATGACTGAATTAGGAGTTCTCACAAGGGGACCCTAGGAGTCAGGCTATCACACCAGGTTCACATGCTGTTCTCCAAGATTAACACTAAAGACCAAGGCAAACTAGACTCAATGAAAAAAAATGTATTTTATTTTCCTTTGTTTGACTTTGTGTTAGTGTTTTGCTTGCACTCATGCATCTGTGCTGTGTATGCACCTAGTGCTTGTAGAGGTCAGAGGAGATCATCAGTTGCCCTGAACCCCAGTCCTCTGCAAAAGAAACAAATACCCTAACTGTTGAACCATCTCCCTCAGCTGTGAAAACTGAATCTTTTAAATTTTTTTAATTTATTTTTTTTAGGTTTTTTTTTTTTATGGAGTTTATTTAGGGCATGAGAAGGGGAGTTGGGAAGGGAATAGAGACAGACAGATAGACACACGGACGGGGGAGGGGAAAGCCAGCTAGAAAGAGGAGGGGGGGTGGAAGGGGAGAAAGGGGTCTGGAGAGAAGAGGCAGAGAGTAGGAGTGTGAGAGAGTAAGAGAGGTGAAACACTATCTTAAATCCAATACTGATACTTGAGAACAATTTCAAACATTTACCCTAAAACCAGTATTAATAATCCAAGGATCATCATCAAAAATTGCTGCTTCTATACACAGAAACAGTACAAGAACACAGTTAGGTCACGTGACCTCTGTTGTTGTCAAAACTAGGTCACTCCTTTTGATTGGTCCTGTGTCAATGTCAAGTGTTTTCTGTCTTCCTTATAATATAAGGTATGATTGATATAGAAATGCAAAAATCCAGTAGCATATATATACATATATATATATATATATGTGTGTGTGTGTGTGTGTGTGTGTGTAATTTTACAATGTCTACTTGGAGACCTTATACCTATTACAATTCCACTAGCAATAGTAATTTTTTTATTTGAAATTGTCTTTGGGGTTAATGAAATAGTCTATATTAAGTTTCACTTAGAGCAATCAGCTTGGGTCATTTGGAGATGAGCTTTAATTTGAGAGGAACTAAATGTAGAGACTCTATTCCTTCTCAAAGAGAAAAGAAATCTCCAGTAATAAGGCCTACATGGTTTCCTGAGCGACAGATGACACAGAAGCAGCAAGATGAGGTTTAGCCAGACCTGCATTTAAACTTCACCTCTGCCTCTACCAATTCTGTAACTATAGTTAGGTAACTTCTCAACAGGCTGCTCATTGGCTTCTCGTTAAGATGGCCATGGCAAAAGATACTGAAGATGTCACATGGTGAAGATACTGAAGATGTCACAGTGTCTTGAATATGGGTGAGACTGGTAGCAGCACAAATTTAAGAGCCACAGAATGCTTTGAAAGGGTTCCCTCCTCTTCCATACAGCCTGTTTTACTAAGATTCTGACAACAGTCCCCAAAGAAGAGCTCAAAAATACTTTAAGCATTGTCACTAGCATTAAAATAATTGTATAATACCCAAAGGTATGGCCTTGAAAACAGTGCTCACTCGGTCATATCAGCTCTGATTTATGAGATATGAATCCTAGGAGATCACTTAAACTCTGGGGTACAGATCACAACTCTAGCAGCTGCAACAATTACCATATGTTGTAGGTTTATGTTGTAAACAGCTTGGGTAAGCACCTTATCTATATTAATGATCTACCCCCATTCATTTACTAATTCATTTATTTCTCCCTAGGACCTGATAAGATGCATATTATGTAATTTTATTTCAAGGCCAAGGAAATAAAGGCACAGAAATTAACAAAATTTCCCAGAATAAAACCTTGTGAATGTAAGTGTTGGGATTTTTATACAGGCCAGTAAATAGAATCAGTTAAGGAAAGAAATATTATTTTATAGATATTTTAACCTTACTCATGAGTCCTTCTAGCAATGGGTGAAAGTACACTTTGGCTTCAGGAAACACAGTGGAATCTGTAGTACGACATGCTCAAAGGGAGTGGACCTCAGAGGACTCTGCCTGAGAATGACTGGAGGTACTCTGAAATTCATGGTCTGAATACATTGATATGTATTACGCTTTGAATATGAAATGTCACATAGGCACATGGGCTTGAACATTTGGTTCCAAGCTAGTAGTGGTGTTTTGGCAGGCAGTGGCAACTTTAGGAAGTATATCTTCTATGGAAAAAGTGAGTCACCAGAGGTCGGCTTTAAGAACTTTACAGCCCGGCCTGACTTCTTGTCTGCTTTCTTTTTTCTGCCCTCCTCGTATGTGCAGAGACTTAGTGCATATTCCTGCTTAGGATGATGAGCCCTGAAAACAGCTTCTTTATAGTACCTTCTTTCAGACATCTTGTTACTACAGTGAGAAAGCAGGAAAAACATTGTCCACATTATACTTCTAAGGAGACTACTATGTCTACTTGATCTGATTATATGATGGTCTGTGGTTCCTAATTAAACATATTTTTTTCCAGCCATGAAAATATTCTTGCTTTCAAAGATCTTCTAACACAGAAGGGACACTGATATTAAATTTTAAATTCCATTTGTACATCTTACTTTAATGAATCTCACCTAAGCCAGGTTATGAAAGAATGAAGAATGGATAGGGAGGAGGCATGATCACGCTGCACAAGTGACTTCCAGTTATCCATTAGCATTCTAGTAATTCAGGAATGAAAAGGTGGCATCTAGACCATAGCTAGATAAAATGGAGATGGGAGAAGGGCGGCTGCTGTGTAGGATTAGAGGCTCTGCCTACTGCAGTATCTTTAGCTATTCTGTAGCAGAGAACACCAAACCCATCTCTGGCACTGCCCCATCTCCTGCCTTGTCTAGGAGCTGATGTCTGAACACTAGCTGTTCCTTCTAGCCCAGGATAATCAATATACATTATCAAACTCAGCTTCTGACTGAGTACAGAGGCAGCTTTCATCTACCTGAGGCCAGAGGGAGAGACACATATTCCCAGAATGGTGGAGGTTTTGACTCTCTTAAGAACAGCACTCAGAAACATGTCCCAGCTCTTTATTGAAGGTTTACTGTTAAGTCGGCACTGGGATTTTAATAGTGACGGAGTTCAAAAGCCCCTGCATTTGTAACACTTACATTCTACTGGGGAAAGACAGATGATAACACAACCTTCAAAAGCACCATCACTTCATAGGGTGAAAATTAACAAAACAAAACAGAATAGTGTGCTAGATACATGGGACAAGGCATCTTCAGCATTGTGAAGAAGCTAAACATTTCGAAGAAACCCGAGTGACTAAAATGTGTCGGCCACACTGAAACTTTTGTAGTCTCCATTCCCTCTCCCAAGAATGAGCTTGGATTAATGACTGCATTTGGTCATGTGGCTTTAATAAAACAAATGAAGGAAGATCAATAAAAAAGTAGATTAGAGAGAAAAGGACACCAGGCAAAAGGGCCTACAACAGTACAGTACCTTAAGGGAAAGAGGAATCCATCAACTTAAGTACAGGGATAATAAGATCTGATTTGGAATTAAAAAAAAAATGTACCTGGTCCAGTAGCTAGGCCTGCAGACATGCATCAAGGATTTTAGGGTTACAGTGGGGAAATTGAAGTTAGAGTGATAATAAGAGCAATAAGAAGGGAGAGAAATACTTTTAGGAGCAGTGTGTTTTGGAGGGAGAACCTAAAAGGGCTCAATGATGGACTGGACCTACAGGCAGGGAGGTCAATCTCTCCTGGGACTTTTATCTCAACCACTGTATGAGTGGCTCTGGGACTACCTTCTAGTAAAAAGGATCCTTCAACCACACTAACTATACTATTTTTCTTAGAAAACCAAATGCATGTCATATAGATTAAACAGACTTATCTCCCAGGGGAGAAAGAAGCTGGAAGCTGGAGGTTAGAAATTTTCATATTTGGGACTCATCAGATGTAGGAAAAATTAGATATTAGAATTATACACACAGACACACACATATACGTGTGTGTGTGTGTGTGTGTGTGTGTGTGTGTGTTGCACTTTCCCATTGTCATTAAAGGCAGAATTGTAATATAGAACTAAAAGAATCCAAAGAATTCCAACACAAAGAACTGACCAACTTGCAAGCAGATGGAGATCCTAGTTAACTCTACATGAGCATTGCAGTGTTACTTGTACATGAATGCTGTCCTGTAAATATATGCAAATATTATATGTAAGTTAAAAATAAAAATCAGAGGAAATGAAGACAGCATGCTCACAGGTAGGAGTGAAATTTGAGAGAATATGTATGCAGGTAACTGCCTAGGACAGTAGCTCTCTAAGCCACATCAGTGTCCTTCCCCACTCCTCCAGGACCATCTAATCCAGCTGGGGAGATACAGGAAAGGCTGTAGGAAATGCTGCTCAGAACAGAAGCACTGACATTCCCTATCAATGTGCCCCAGTCTCCCCTTCAGGGGATGCAGAATTCCTGCCTGGTCCATCATCTAAGAACCACAGATGTACATCCTATATCTGTGTCTAACGTTCCTAACTCCACCAGCCCCACCCACAAGCAAGTAAGTATCTAGTTGTAACTCAAGATGAAATTTCAAAGGACTCACCATTCGAAGTCCCAGTCCGCACAGACACAGGGTTCTGACACCACCGACCCAGAGTACTCTCTGCCAAGGGCACACTGAGCTCCTGGCTTCCGTTTCTTGAATATTTTCCTTTCCCCCATGACACAAGGCTCTCCCTTAAAGAGAAAGACCATAGTGAGACAGGCAATAAAACACACAGGGGATGAAGAAAGCTAGTTGGTCAACAAAACACTTGCCTTTGGTATTCAGTGTAGCAATCTCATTTCTCAGTAACCAGTAACCATGCAGGAGTTTCAAGGACAAAAGCGCTAATCTTTTATGGCCCAATGAAAGAACCATTATGGATGGATGGCCCAGGTCCACCCCTCTACACATCTTATCTGTGATGTCTGTGTAATATTGTTACTTCTCCAACTTTGTGGAGAACACAAATACTTCAGAGCCTACAGGCCAGTACATCATTATCCAAATGGCTTTGGCAGCTAAAGGATGAGAAGACAAGTTCTGGTATACTGTTTTTACTGTTTATATTATCTTCACAGTAAAATTGAGGTTGATCTCATCTCTTTAATTAATCTCTCTCTGTGTCTGTCTTTGTCTCTCTCTGTCTGTCTCTCTGTCTCTCTCGGTCTCTATGTCCCTCTTTCTCTCTCTCTCTCCTCCCCCTTTACTTTCATAAATGATTATACTAGAGTCCTAAGTCTTAGACAAGGCAAAAAGAATAAAAGATGGTATAAAGTGCCAGGACCCAAGGGTTGGGAAAAATAAAGAAATTTGCCTATTCTGCATGATGACAAATATCTGAATCACTAGACCATGCATCTCTTCTCAGTATCCCTTTGCCAGGTGCTTAGGACCCTGACTCCAAGCTGCCTGAGACACACTCTCACCTTCTAAAAGGGCAGGACAGATAAGCATACTTCCTTCCTAACTGTCTGGTACTCAGTTCTCTGCCAATTAATGTGACATCCTAAGTTATTACCAAACCTTACCCTCCAGGAAGTTCAGTGACTTAATGAGTATGGACTCATTACAATCCTGGGATGTATGTTATCTACCCCTGTTGGGCCTAGATATTTACAATTACTTCCCGCATAGTCACATCCACATGTTCAATCGACACTCTGCCTCCCTTTCCTAAGATAATTAGATCACAGATGACTTAACCCAGATGGTAGTAGTTATACGGCTAGAGAGGCCAGCACATCCCACTGGAGGGGTACCTGATTGAGCAGGTGCCAAGTCTCAAAGTCCTCCTTGGTACAGCGCCGGCTGAAGATAGACTTGTAGTCCACTTTCACCAACTGCCATTCGGAGCGCAGGCTGAAGTGGCCAAAAACTCTAATTGTCGAGGGAAAGGATGTGAAAAACAAGCCCAAGGTGAGTGAGTGAGAAAGCAGACTCCAGAGAGGGTTATCAGGACAGCCTAGACTAGCTTGATCCCTCCAAAGTGAGGTCCTTAAGAGAATGGTCTCACCAGTCAATGTCCAGGGGGTTCACTACTCCAGCCAAGTGGCTGTCAATCTCAGTAGTTTAGGACCACTCATTTTTATTGAAAAATTACTGTGTGTGCTTTATAGAAAGATTTAAAGTAATCTAACACCCACATGAAGCCATTCTTTGCATTTTGTATTCCAGAGATTTTACATTTCTTTGTATGGACTTTGTCCACCCGATGTCAGGAATAGTAGTGTGTCTACTCATGTCCAGGGACGGAATTGTTTCCTCATCTATAAAGCAATGTGTGTGTGTATGTGTGTGTGTGTGTGTGTGTGAGTGACAGGGAGAGAATGTGTGTGCATGTCTATATATTTGCTACTGAAAATAATAAAATATATTTACCTAACTATGAGCCTACCAATGCTAAAATCCTGTGACCATCTCTGGGCATTTTAATTGAAATTCCCACTCTATAACTCATGTGAATGCTTATTCTCTAACTGCCTCCCTTGGAAAGTCATAGCATTCCAATAAAAGAAAGTCATATTTACGTACAGTAATGAAGAATGCCATCTGAGTGGTCCAGATAATCAATACTGACCTTTGTAAAGCCCAGTTGTTGATAGGCCTATAAATATGAATGATCAATCATTCTAGAAAAAATGAAGAAGAAAAAAAAAAGACTGACCATCAATTCTCCACTAGGGTGGGATGTCATGAGATTATAGTGCAGGGCATCTATCACTGTGATGGAGAGGAGGTGAGGCCAGTCATGCTGGGAGCTCAGAACAAGTGAAGTCTTTCAAAGAACTGGAGGCCATCCATCCATTTAAGCAAGCTCCAGTCACATTACCAGCCGCGCACTCTCCTCTGCCCTCACTTAGATATTCTTATCCTGATAACCAAGGGACTTCTCCTTGGGATGTTTCCTTTGACTTTCTGGAAGATGAAGATGCTTGCAGGAGGGCGGTGAAGACTACGATAAATTGTAAAATGTGGGGAAAAATAAGATTGGTTTTGTAGATCATCTAACTTAAAATAAATCATGGGAAACAGCTTTGAATGTATTATCAGATAAAAATTAAATGAAAAGTTTACAGCCTTATCAAAAAGATTAAACAGACTTTGAGGGAGAAACTGAGGGCTATGCTTTATCAAGACTGCTTGTCTTTTTAAAACCTTAGCTTGGTTTAGAAGTCTAGAAGTTTTGAGCCTAGAATATTCCACATATATAGCTAATACTCTTTTTTTTCCCTGACATTTTTATGTCTTTGTCCTTTTCATTCTTGCTAAATACATTAGTGTGTAACCCAATAATACAGAGACATAATGCCATCCACCAAGGTATCCCATTATGTAGTTCTGAATCTATTCAGAGGGTGCAAGTTAGCCCATTTACTTTTTTATATATTTTTTGGATTGTTTGTTTGTTTGTGAGGCAGGGGCTCATGTACCTCAGACTAACCACAATCTATGTAGCCAATAATGCCCTGAACTCCTGATCTTACTTCCTCTACCTCCTGGGACTATAGAAATATGCCATCACATCAGCTCCATTAAAAATTTAACAAAACAACTACCACTTACAAAAAGGTTCTACTTGCTTGGCAATAAGAGAGCTAAATTAATAACTGGATCAGTAAAAATACCTAAAATATTGAAGATGATTTTGACAAATATCTCTTGTCTCCTCTGCTTAGATATCAAGATCCTCTCCATTCACACCCTATTCTCTGCATTAAGCCTTCCTGGCTTGGAACTATCTGCTTATCAGGATGCTAGTCATGTTAAAGCAAATCCTTCTCCTTACTCTAAACAGTTATTTCATGGCTCACAACATACATCATGTCAAATTAATCCTATTTGTTTCTATATGAAGATTACTAGGCAGAAAGAAGAAAATACAAAGTACATGATTTACCTGGATGTCAACAAGGCAGGTGACAGGGTCTGCAGAGCAGCTTTGAAGAAAAATTTTAAGATGTGAGCCAGCTGCTAGTAAGGTGATGTGGTGGAACAACACCTAATTAACGTATTGAAACCAAGAGGAAGGAGGTATGCGTAGTCAGCTTGCAAGGTTCTGTTGGATGCTTTTTCTTCATCATTCTTATTAAATGGCTTAAAGACATGATAATAATGCTGCTTATCCATAGAAACCTAACTTTCTGATGACATACTAGAAATAACAATCAATAAGCCTTATTGTAGAACCAGGGTCCAGTAGGTTCTGACAGTCTACATACAGGTAGAGTTTATTAATATAAGCTGTCATAGGGAGTAGAATCAACTCACCCTTCTGGTACCAGCATAAAGACTGGATACCAGATATTAGCTTCAGACAGCTGAAGGTATATAATAGCAGCCGTTACAGGGTTTCTATCTATATGCATGTGGCTAATGTAAGTGATTACTTCAACAATATTAATGATACTTTAGATGATCCAGAAATAAATTAACGAGATTTTGTATGTTACCTAGAACAAAAGAGGCAACACCCAAGATTACTCTACATTAGCTTTATCACAAGGAAAAAAATCACAATTACTGTAAGTTGTTCTAATTTTAAAAGGACCAAGACTATGTTAAAGGAATCAACTTCAGCTAACACATAGGCTGCTATTGAATAATCTAAACTTTAAACAAAATCACATATTTATTATGACATAAATATTTATTTCTGTGTAAATAATGTATTTTATCAGACCATCCAAAGATCTCTGTAGTTGCCAAAGTTTAAGTATTATTGAAAAGAAGTAAGAAATATAATAGGCTGGATTGAAAGGTGGTCTTCAATAGAATATGAACATGTCCTCATCCTTGAAGCTATGATGAAACTTCATTTGTGAGAAGAGGCTTGCCGACTTAAGTCAACAACAACAAGATGAGAGCATCTTGGACTGAGATGGACCCTACTGAGATAGACCTTAAAAGCAGTGGGAAGTATTATGAAACAGATAATAAAGACTGTCAGGGAAGTGCAAAGTCCCTGTGAAGACACAAGTATAAACTGGAGGTAGACAGGCATAAGCTAAGAGACACCTGGCATCATCATGAAGGGAAGCTGAGATGAAAACTGTCAAAGTGCATGATATATTGGTAGGAAAATTCCTATATGGATCCCATACTACGCATAAAGATCCAGCAGTAAAATCTTGTGGCTTGAAAAAAAAAAAAAAAAGAAAGAAATAGACACAAAGAGTGACTTCTCCTGAAAAATCCTTTGATTTTGAAAGTTGGCTTCTGGCATTGTAAAATAATAAATACTGTTTTTAAAGCCATCTTGTTTATAGTTTGTTACAGAAGCCATAGGATACTAACATGGCTGGCAACAGGATTTATTATGGTCATCTCCCATCTTAGGGTTGAAAATGGTGTAACCCCAATACATCTTGGGAAAAGGGAGAAGAAACAGTTTGCCTTTCAAGGAAGAAAGTTTGCAATGTGTGCGGTGACTCATAACAAACAGTCATGATCAAGGGGCAAAGGGTGCAGTCGTTAGCGACCGTGAGGCTGCAAGCAGGGCTTTATCATTTCCCAGGATTGATGCTGAACAGGAACTGACACTGGTCCAAGCACACAGCCTATGACAAGGTTGACTACCAAGGTTCTCATTAGCACATCCTGGTTACCTAAATACCTGCATTTCCCTGATGTCCCTGATGATGACAATGCTGTCCTGGAACCACACTTTGAACTGTAGATAATAAGGAGATTGTGAATTACATAGGAAGCAAAGGGATGCACGGGAGGAACTGGAGGCAGCCAAGGGAAGCAGGGAAATTATGCCACTGCATTATAAGTTTTTAAAACAAATATTCTAAGAATACCCTCCTACTTTCACACCTCCACACGGGTCACAGCCCTGAATCTGAGGCTCATGAATGAGTTGACAGCAGCAAAAGACTTGTGAGTGGGTGACAACTAGAAGGTAATTCAGAATCAAATGTATAGTGCATCCAAGGCCTTTCTGGAGGCATTTAGCCTGTAGCCTTGTTTTTGAACATACAATGTTTGTACTGAGAGTGTCATCACACTATGCAGTAACAGCTGCAGCAATGCTGCCCCAAACACCTCAGTCCAGATTCGCAACTATTTCCCATCATCAACTGAAGTGGCTTTGCTACACAGAGTTTTCTGACCTTGCAACAGCCTAACACATTAATTAAAACAAAAAACAAAGACTTTTAATGTTCTCCTTACAATCATTTCTCAGCATATCGGTATCACGTTAGTTTATCTATGGGTTATATTTTGATAGACACTGATTTTAGATATTACCATTGGGTTTGAGTTACTAAAGACTTTCATAAAAATTTGAAAACTGAATTTTTTGCTTGGGTTTGTGACAAAATTTCCAACAGTTTCAGAAATAGCCCTAAATGTACTTCTGACATTTAATTCTACGTATTTATGTGGAATAACATTCTCAGCCTTGAGGATTATAAAAGCAGACTACCAAACTCTGGAAAAATGCTGAAGGTGTAGAAATGCCTTCTGCATCCCGCAGTGTAAAATTTTTCAGTTAAGATTTAATTCTTCATGTAAAATAAGCACCATATCCATCTCATTAGTAGGCAAATTTGTTTTTATCTCTATAAGTGGTAAAATTATATGTATATCAAAGAATTGTATTAAACTAAATTTATTCTTGATTTATTATCAGCAAATGCTTAATTTGTACTCTTACTTTATGTGCCTATAAAGCAGAGTAACATGAGAGTATCTCATGGCTTCTGCATTTTCTGCTTTTATTTTTTTTTTCACTGTTTACATTTTGCATTTTTACTCAAGGTTGTTTGTTTGTTTAACTAAATAAAAACTTTTAAAGGTTGGGGTGCCTTACAGATGTATTTGTCTTCTATAGAAAAGAGCAGGTCCTGGCAATACTTGTTGGATAAGGCATGGGAAATGGATTGTTGGGTTGACTGGAGGGACGTGAGGGTCCTGCAATGGGAAGTTAATCTTCAAGATTTTTGCAAAAAGAGCTGGTCTTTGTCATCTTATGAAGCTCTTTTATCTTGGTTGAATTATGATTAGCTCCCCAAACTAGATTCATTTGGTTTCCTGAACTAAAGTAAAGTGTTTATTTAGACTCCTGCCCTTCCTGTTCTCATAGATCGTCCAAAGACAACCTGACAGCATGTATTGGGGCCTACACACCCATCAGGTAGCACGTGACCTTCCATTCCTCCGAAACACATAAGAAGGGACTTCCATCATGTTGTGTAGTCCTGATCACTCCTCAGAACTCCATCATATGTAACATGTATGTCTGTCTGTATGTCTGTCTGTCTGTCTGTCATATATGCATTATAGGCTTTTTAAAGAGAAAGTAAGAGAGGGAGAGAAGATAAAACTGGGGTAGAGAAGTTGGAGGACTTAGAGAAGAATAAAAACATAACCAAATAACTTGTATTAAAATTTTGTTTTCAATTTTAAAGTTTTTAAAAAGATTAAGCAAAGTTAATCTGCTTCACTCTTCCCCGTGAGTCCTAAACCTGAATTTTTTTTCAATTTCCAGCTTGGCTAAATTCACTGCTACCAAGAGTGACTTTTGTGACTTCCTTACAGTTGTCACAAAAAAACATTTTGAGACCCCTTCTTCAGAATTGTATTATTTACCTCTTTTTAAAAGTACCTTTTAAACTACTGTTATTTTTATTATCTATTAATTATTAGTATATGTTACTAATATAATCGTTATTTATTATTAATATTATTATTATCATTATATTATCATTACATGTGTGTGCATACATGTACTTGTATATGTGCCTGTGTGAGCAAGCAACTTGCAAAAGTTGGCTCTCCCCTTCTACTATGTAGGGTTCATAGAATCAATCTTAGGTCACCATACTTGGTGGCAAGCTCCTTGACCTGGTGCACCATCTCACCAGCTCCTTGTCATCTTGTTCCTTTTCTTAACTCAAAGAAACATAATAACTAATACAGTCTTAGCTCTCATTAAGTTACATAATGCATGTGAAATCTTTAAAGTCCTATAGACAACAAAGGTGCATTTCCATCACCTTTCTTCTCATTGATAGAATTTCTACAGATTCACCCAATGTTTAAATCAAATGTTTCATCAAATGTTTCAATAGCCTTGACTCACAATCTGTTTTCCAAAGAATGCACTATCTCCAAATGTAAGAATCTTTTTTTTTCCTTCACACTGAACCTTGAAAACAGAAGACACCTCATACATAAATATAGATGACTGCCTGGAAAGAGGTGGCCTGCCCTTTGGTTTCCCAAGGAAGTTCTCCTAACCACAGGAACAAAATAAATGAATCCACCGAGCCATTTCTCATTATATGGATTTTCAAGGGGGAAAAATCAATTAAAATTTATTACTCCCGTTTTCCTTTTTACTTTGCCACATGCATTTTTTCATGTGTTTGTCTCTCTACTTCTGATTCATCTTAGGCTCTATGAACCTAAGAGGCCAGCACAATCTTTGTTATAAACTTCTGCCCTGCCTAATGTCTACACTGCTAACAAGACACTGGTCGCAGTCATCCGTGTGCTTTGCTGTCTGTGTCTTTCAGAGACATTAGAAGGACTGATTTTTTTCTAATATTTCTTTGCCTTGCAATTAGCTACATGAACTTGAACAAATACCTTACTGAATTCTTCAACCTTCTTTTAAAAGACGACTCTTGTTCAGTAGACTAAACTCGAAATGATGGGACTCAGATTATGGTCCTCTAAAGATAACTTCTGAGAATTTATTTCCTTCCAGTCTTTGTGTATATCTCTAGACACACAACTTGGACATCTCCTGGTAAACTTCTAGTCAGTGGATTTGTCTATCTATTATAGTCATCCATCTTTGCATTCACAAGTACTTCTTTTATATAACAGGTACTAAATTAATACAGTCGTTGGTTGATTAATGAATAGCATTAATCACACAAAATCAATCACATTTTTCAATATTGCTACCATAACTTTATCTCCTTTTATTTCTGGGTCAAAGAATGTGATTGAGTTCAATGTCCCTTGAGATTTAGAAGAATTAAAGCAATCTTTGGAGGAGCAGGAATAGAAGCTACTCTATCTCTGATCATCCTAGACTATGTTAGTGTTTCTATAACAAATGTAGTTTCCTGGGACATTAAGTAACACACTTTGTTCAATCCACCATCCAGAAGGAGTAAGCCTTTCTGAAGGGAAAAGGGTGATTAATTTGAGGAGGGAGGTGACTCACAAAAAGAAAAGACTTCATTAGAATTCCAAACACACTGGGAGTTAGCTACTCATTAATTAAATGATTTCAAATGGGATCAGGGTATATAATTGCTATAATTTAGATGGAAACAATGCCACAGTAAATGTAATTAGAGAAGTAGGTTCTATAAAGATGTTTACCTCTTTTCTGGAGAAAAGTTCTGAGTCACCTGCTTCTTCCCTGCATAGGCATTTGGTACATTTGGATCTCTGGTTAAAAGGACTTTTATTCATAGTTATAGAAACTGAGAGAAGTTTTAAGACAGTGGTTGGCCACAAAGGAAAATAAGACGTTATAACCAAAAGTGCCTAGAAATGTTCAAATAAAAGAATTTCCTTTCAGAGATAATACTTGGCAACTTAACTGGAGTGACTTTTGGACTTACAACTGGATATCTTTTTCTTTCAAAGGAAGTTTCATCTTCATTATGAACACTTCTGCCCACTAAATCCTACTTTTATTTGCCTGAGTAACATATTAAACAAAGCATTAAAGGTAGTTCTGACTCTGTAATTTTCTCTTTTCTTAATTGACTAAGTTATCTATTCACTTTACATCTTGATTGTAGCTTTTCCTCCCTCCTCTCTTCCCAGTCCCTCCCTCTCACCCCTCCACACCATCCAGCCAAACTCCCCTTCTTCCCAGAAAAAGGGAGGCTTCCCTCAGGCATCAAGCAGCCCTGGCATACCAAGCCTCAACAAGAGTAGGCACATCCTTGTCGAGTCCACTGAGATTAGACAAAGCAGCACAGTTAGAAAAAAGGGATCCAGCTAGAGACATGAGCTCAGGGGGTACTAGTTAGCCCATGGTTATTCTTCCACCTAGAGGGTCTCTAGCTGCATATATAGAAGAGGATGGCCTAGTTGGCCATCAGTGGGAAGAGAGGCCCCTTGGTCATGCAGACTTTATATGCCCCAATACAGGGGAACACCAGGGCCAAGAAGTGGGAGCGGATGGGTAGGGGAGCAGGGCCGGGAGGGGGGAGGGTATAGGGAACTTTCTGGATAACACTTGAAATGTAAATGAAGAAAATATCTAATAAAAGTTGAAAAAAAGAAAAAAGAAAAAGGGGATCCAAAGGCAGGCAATGCTGGCCTCTGGTCTGCATATACTGCAGAATGTCATCAATAGTGGGGTGGGCTCCCTTTCATGGCATGGGTCTCAAGCTGAGCCAGTCATTGGCTGGGCTTTCCCTCACATTCTGATCCATCCCCTATCCTTAGACGTCCTGTAGGCAAGACAAATTGCGGTCTAAGCTTTTGTGGCTGAGCTGTCTTCAAAATCACTCCATTGGAAATCTTGCCTGGTTATAGGAGGTAGTAGTTCAAGTTCCATATCTCCCATTAGCTAGGGTCACCTTCATAGATTCCTGGGAGTTTCCATTGTCCTGAGTTTATAGCTGGTCCCAGAGATTCCCCCTGTCCAATCTAGATGTCTATCAATCTTTTCTCCCTCCATCCTCCTTCAACTTCATCCCTCCTGTTCCTATCACCCACCACTCAGTCTCTTCCTTCCATTGACTCCAATGTCTCATCTATTTCCTCCTTTAAGTGATATTAAAGCATGTCTACTTGGATCCTCCTTGTTACTTAGCTTCTTTGGGTCTGTGGTTTGCAGTATGATTATCCTGGACTTTGTAAATAATCTCCACTTATAAGCAAGTACATACCATGTTTGTCTTTCTGGGTCTGGGTTACCTCACTCGGGATGATCTTTTCTACTTCCATCCATTTGCCTTCTAATTTCTGGTGTCCTTGTTTTTCAGTGGTGAGTAATGATCCATGGCATAAATGCACCACATTGTCTTTATTCATTCTTTGGTTGAGGGGCATCTAGGTTGTTTCCATTTTCTGGGTATTACAAATAATGCTGCTATGAACATGATTGAACATGTGTCCTCATGGTATGGTGGATCTTCTTTTGAGTATAAGCCCAGGAGTGGTGTTGCAGGGTCTTGGGGTAGATTTATTCCCAATATTCTGAGAAACTGTGAAATTGACTTAGACTTTCTCTGTCATTTACTCAGTGAGTTCTCTATCAGGCTAGAAATCTCTGTATCAGGAGAGAGCCAGTCCTCAACTCGGTCTTCTCTGTTAGTACTAGATAGATTCTTTTTCCTTTGGTGGGACTTTTATAAATCTCCCATACTCTTCAGCTACATGTAAATTCCCTTTGATTTCTTAACCAAAACAGTGGTTGCTAATCTCATTTCTATCCAGAAATTCAATCTCTATGTAGGAGACTCCAAAAATAGATACTGTCACATGACTTAGTCACAAACTTCATGCAAACTTATTAGCTTGAGCCTCTGAATATTAGTCTCCATGTATCTTCGAGTGTTGTAGTACCTTTCACTACCTTGTACATATTATAATTCTATTTCCTTGACTAAGGGAAGCACGACTTCCTTATCTTGTTTTTCCTCTATCTAGGATAGTTTATCAAACTCCTCTAGGGATTTATCTAAGTCTCTATAAAGGTGGAAAAACTAGCCTCAGTGCTTGTCATGCAAGTATGAAGCCTGATTTAGATCCTCAGCCCACATATAAAAAGCATCTGGATATGGTAGAATTCACTAATAATCTCATAAGTGGGGGTGGGGGGGGCACAAAGGATCCCTGGGGCTTGTTGGTCAACCTACATAGCATGCTTGTTAAGTTTTTGACCAGAGACCTTGTCTCAAAACAGTATGTGGATAGTATTGGAAGAATATCCATAGAAAGTTGACTTCTGACCTCTATGTGTATTCCTTTACTTGTGTAGCCACACAGAGACGTACACAAATACATAGCAATTATGGCATGATAATTGTGACTATTTAAAGTATCTATTTGGCTGGATGTCTAAGGATTTAGGAGGCATATAGTACACCAATATATATGTATAATCTCGTATGTGAGAGTTTAAGAACCCCGAATAATCAGCAAAGTTCAACCAAATAACAGTAATTATGCCAACAAAAAGGAAGACTTATTGAACATTTGGAATATGATAAGCACTTTGTGTGGATTACCTCATTTACTCCTGTTTAACAGAAGAGGAAACTGAGATGGAGGGAAACTAAGGAGTTAGCCAAGAATGCACCACAGCAAACAAATGACAGAAACAAAGCATGCGCAGTGGTCTCCATTGTTCACAAATACTTCCCAGCAGGGTTTTGAAGTGTTTGGTTACTAATTAGCAGCCATTGGACTGCACAGTGTGGTGCACAGGCTTGGGTGAGGTGGAAGCTCTTACCTCCAGCTCTAAATTGCCTGTTTGCACAAAAGGCAGAAAAACCATGGAATTCATAAACCTGAAAGCACAATTGGAAGAAGAAAGGAAGGAAGGAAGGAAGGAAGGAAGGAAGGAAGGAAGGAAGGAAGGAAGGAAGGAAGGAAGGAAAATAAAAGATTGAAGGAAGGAATAAAAGAATGAAAGAAGAAAGGAAGGAAAGAAGAATCTATAGGATGTTTATAACTAGAAAGTCCCAATTATGATCCTATTTTTCTCAAGGTCTAAAACCTATAATGAGTGCAGAATTTCACAACTGACCTTAAACTATGGTAGTCACTATTGGCCATGTCTCCAGTTGGGAATCCCTGAGGCATGAAAGTGAACGAACATGATTATAAAGTGCTAGAGCCAGAACGGTCTTAAGAGATGAATGTTTGGCCTAATCTCTTCATATAATAGAAAGAAAATAAGGCCTGGACATCTCATATAGAGAACAAGCTAGAAACCAAGTCTTCTGACGTCTAATTCTTGCCATGATAAGGCTTTTCATGAGAGACATTTCCATCTCTCTGGTTGAGTCACAGATATACATTGCCACAGCACCATGGGTGTGTGCTTCAAGAGGAGTGAAGAAAGGCTATGTGACTGTGTCCAGGGCTTCCCACAACCCCAGAAGCCTTCAGCTAAGACCTGCTTTTACAGTATTGTTGCTTATTCCCCCAGCCTCGGGCACTTCAAGAGTACCCTGAGATTTTCAAACTCTAGTTTCCTTGCAACTGCAACTGTAAACCATAGTCTCTTCTAAGACAAAGGATCTTCTTGGATATGCACAGTTGCAGCATTCCTCTGTACCGCTTTTCTCTTAACCCTGTTAGAGCGAGTAAATAGACCACAGACAAGAGTGTGTTCTGCTTTTAGGGGAAATGAGAATCTTCCCTTGAGACAGCTTAGCTGTTCCCACTGAGCTTCTGCACAGGTTCAGACATTGATGAAGTATATTTTGAGCTTCCCAGGTGAATAGGAAGATGAGGGTTAAGTGTACACCCCTCCTTTAAGGGATAAAAAGAAATCTCCGTACATTACACAGAAGAATGGGAGGGACCCAGTTGGTTCAGACCTTCCCTGCCACTCACACATGGATAAGTGTGCCTCAAATGCAGTAACCCAGTCAGAATACATGCAATTTCTTCCTTATTGACACACAGGATTTATTTCTCATTCCTCCAGGTAAATATTTAAACCTGCTGTAGATTCTGGTGAGTCACACACACTATCTTCTCCAGCACCTCTATCCAGGATTCAGAATTAGTCATTGCTAGGAAAGCACAAATCCCAGCACAAGCTTGCCACCCAGCCTCGACTCCTTTCACTGCCTGGATGTCATTAATTTGAGAGCAAATTATTAGAAAGCTGGAAAACAATTCTGAAATGCCTGCAGATTTATTATGAAGTCATTCCACAAAAGGTCACAGGCAACCGTGCCATAATTAAAGCTTCCATTAATTTTTAAAATATACAATAACTTACAAATGCAGCATAAATTAACCAGATGACCTTGAAGAAATTATTTAGAGCACAGCTTCATCAGAAGGTACTATCTAGGGACTTCCTGAATTTGTATTTTTGTGAGTAGGATTGATCCATTTTTCCATTCTTATCTTTTATTGGCTGCCAGCAGAATGTTTATCTGAAATTAGGAAGTGCTAAGTGTCTCCAGGCAATGCTTAGCACAGGGTGGAGATGGTACCTAGGTGAGATATTCCCTTCCTTTGCATCTCAGGCTCAAAGGTGAAGCAAGAATAAACCACAGCATCCCAGGTACTGGTGCGAAAAGTAGCTCTTCCCTTTTGCTAGCTACATGATGCTACATGTACAGTTTGATAAATGATTTCCCTTTTGTTTATTTTAAAGAATTTGTTCTTATTATATAAACACTTGAAAGATGTAAAAAATATATATAGATGAGAATATAAATCCCCACTGGAAACCCTGTTTTCAATTGTACGCGATATTTTTTTCCCACTTATTTATAATATCACCCTTTCACTTTCTAAGATGCTAGTGAGAAAGCACAGTGAAGACTAGAATCTTCAAAGGGCAGAAGTATTTTGAAGGCCAGGGTAATCACAAGACACCCTTCTATCTAACTTTCTGTCTGTCTCTCTCATTCTGTTTCTGCCTCTGTCGGCCCCCATTCCCCCACCCTACCAACACCATTGCCACCGCCAGCAGCAGCAGCACAGAAATTCAGAAAACAGACACAATCTATCCTGTAGATGTTGATCTATCTTCACAGAGGATAGAAGAGGGGTGAGAACATAAGCTTCCACTCCATAGTGGACTGACTACTTATGTGCAACTTGCCTCTAGAACTTTTAAACCATTGGTTTATTAATAGTTGGCTATCAATATATATGTAGTCACATAAAGCAATAACAAGTGTTCTTGCAACAATAGCAAGTGTATTCACTCTGCTAAATGTCCTCTAAGAGTTCAGTTCTCTCAGAAAGGCATGGTTCCCCATGTGTATTCTTGCCTCTTGCCTGGAGAATCCTCCCCCCCCCCAACTTCTGTGAAGGAAACAGATGAGAACAGATTTCAAATCAAGGACGATCGGTGTTCTGGGAAGGCCAGCCATCAGTGGGCAGCAGCTACAGGTTTCCAAATAGTCAGGCAGCTTGGCTTTGGTGTGCTTGCAGGATGCCTGATTGTTTTCCCATTAGGGTGCAGATGGGATTAGTGGTAAAGGAGGTCAGCAGCTACCAGGGAAATTGTATTGAGTAAAAGTGAGACATGAACTAGATCTTAATGGAAAGAGGCAGAGGATCAACAGCACATACCCTGCAAGCAGAGTCTGCCTTGGCTGCTGATACAGTGTCAGCGAGATGGTGGAGAGAGCGGGGAATCAAAAGCCTTGAAAATAGAAATGGGAAGAAGTAGAAGGAAGGGCCAATTGGGAAAGAAAGCTAAAACCATTGGAACTGGCACAGCAAAGTAATAAAGCTAAAGAAAATGTCATGACTTTGAGGAGGAATGAGGGGATATGTCAGGAGATAGGGGGGCAGCAATGTTTTTAAATATTATAGTCGCATATGAAATTCTAAAAAAGGTGCATTAAATTAAAATTTTTAATTAAAAAAATTTAAAGAGCCAAATTTCAAAACAGGAGTTAGAGGGAATCATTGACCAAACAACTCGATTTTTTTCCTCAAAACTAAGACCTTCTGTGAGTTAGAATAATTACAGTCTATGATGGTGACTGAGAAATGATAAGCCTGTAAGACTTAAGTCAGGAGCCAAGGGAAACACTGTGCGGAAGGACAACGGGGGACAATCAAGGAAGGATCTGAACAAGGAAAAAAAAAAGACCCTGAGCTCAGAAAAGCCCGGAGAGAGGAGAGCAAAAGGGACAGCTGTTTTTCTTTGTGTCATTATAGTTCCCCTTTTGTGTCAAACCCTGAACAAATAAAACAATAGTAGCATCAAAATGTGTGGAAAGCCAGCGCTTGCTCCTAAGCAGTCTCCAGTCCAGTGTAATAGCATCACTCCGATGTGCGGTCATGCTCACGGCTGTGGGGGAGGGAGGGTGTTAAGATTGTTGCAAGCCTGCCTTTCTCCAACAGAAAAAGGCCTCTCCCTCTAACTGCAAAGGCAATAATGAGGAAAAATGCTGTGTAAGGATCACTGTTGCATGGTCAGGTCACATTAACAGTGCATTCGTGGTGACAGTGACTCCGCAACTCCACCTTTAAGTTTGTGAGGAGATCGTAAATCGTCTTCCATTAATTTAACTGGAGGCATGTGCAAAGGTAAGGTGCCATTTGCAAAAGGACAGAACCAGAAGCAAATGTATAGTGCAATGGATAGCTTGTGCATATTCATTTAATGGGCAAGACAGCATGTAGCATGGAGGATCCTTGGACCATATGAACAGGCCCCAAGTTAGACAACAATGATTGAAATAAGCATATAAGTCACTACTGTTGCTTATATGAACTATATTTTAAAATATATAAATGCAATGTGGACTCACATTCTCAGAAATTACCAAAAAGTAGAAAATAGATATATCAATATCCCATATATAGTTAAGTATAAAAAGCATCAACACTCACACTAGAAACGTCTATGGAAGCAGCAAGAACGGATCTGAGATTGGCAATAAATGCTCAGCTCCGAATCCCAAGTGACAACAAAGTGAAACTCCTGAAGTTCAAGTGCTAAGTGAACCAGACCGTAGACTCTACTCTCTAGACTTTCCTGTTTGTAAAATGAAGTTAAAAATATATAAAGTAGTTATGAAATTATAGAAGTGAAATCTAAATTCCAAATCTCACCCAAGCCAGGAGAGCAGCTTCAGAGGACTATGTGCTGAAATGGCTCTACTGGAGAGAAAGAGAGAGATGAAATAGGAAAGGGTAGCTTCTAGCTGAGGAGTTTGTCATGAGATTCTAGCATGTGTTTATACTGTCCTCATGGAGTCTCAATGCTTGCTGCAAACTCTTTTAGGTGTGAGACATTTGAACAAGCATGGCGGCCTCTGCTTACAATCCCAGAATTTAAGATGCTAAAGCTGGAGTATTCCCATGAGTTCAAAGCCAACTTCGACTCCATAGTAACTCCTAGGTTAGGACACTGGTCTAAAACATAAAACTGTCTCAATGACAAGCAGGTAACAGCAACGGCAATAAAGAGAAAGCCTTTATTTTAATGACAAATGTGCTTTACACAGCAACTCTCTAAGAATCTAGAGGACACTATGCTAAGTGAAAATTCCATCACAGAGAACTCCTCACAATGCCATTTTGACAGATGTCAAAAACCATGAAGCTCATAAAAGAGAGAGAAAAATGGCCAGTGCCAGGAATTTGGAGGAAGAGATTGGAGAATTAGTCAATAGGTATAAATTTCAAGTTTCCTTAGGCAGGATGACTGAGTTCTAGAAGCCCATGTAATACAACATCCACGCAGAGTGCCTAGAGGTAGAAAATGGTTTGGTGTACTTTAGATTATGTCAAGAGTGTAGATCTCATCTTAAGTATTCTTCCCTCAAAACCCACAGAACATTTTTGTAGGTCATATATAATAATGTATAAACAATAAATTCTTGCAAAGTTTGGTATATAATTTATACTTTGGTAAGTTTAAAAAATAAATGAGGCAGATTCTCAGTAGTTTCTGGGAAGTATATTTTTAGTAAGGTGTAAGGAGACACATTGGAAGAAACAATTTAAAGGCAGAAACGGTGTCTGGTTAGTTAGACTTTTTGACACTGACAAGCCAACTGAGTGACGATGTTTGAGAGCAAAGAACTATTCTGTCTTATTAGTTGCAGAGCTATCAGATGACGGCAGGCTCAACTGGCTTGAGGTAAAAAATACAGCATGGCAGAAGAGCTTGGTGTGTGACTAAAGTCATCCATTTCTTAGTGGAGAATAAAGAGAACAGGCAAGAATCTAGGGGTAGGGGTCATACCTTAGGGCATGCACTCCAGTCCCTCTGCAGCCAACTAGACCCCTCTTCCTCCATTTCTCCACCTTCTAATGAGCCATCAAATTACACATCGATGAATGGACTTGCAGCCTGATGAAGTCCTCACGGTTCAGTCACTTCTCACAAACACCACGGGCCTCTCCAGGAGAAGCCTCACACCACCACACCTCTGTCAAAAGCCAAGATGCTGGTTTCAAGGCAATCACCTGGACAAAGTTCCCAGTGCACACTTTCTCAGGGTCAAATCACAGCCTGCGGGACCCCTCGGCTTTAGTTAGTCTGCAATGCTTTAAATGTTAAAATGAGTAAAAGCATACGAAAACAATTTTACTTTATGGCACATGAAAACTGTTTGAAATTAGATTTTTCCCCCTTAAGTTTTGATTGGCACCCACTGCTTCCCATTGGTCTCTGTGGCTGTTGCCATAAAATGACCTGGAGCAGCTGAATAGCTGTAATAGAAACACTAGAGTCAGAAAAGCCTGAATTCTTTACTGTGTAAAGAAATGGGTTTTTGATTTCTATTCTAGTTGGACAAAAATTTTCCAGTAGGTAGACATTATTGGAGGATTAGACTTTGGAGATTAAAGCCACCAATGTGTGAACTTGTGTGTGAATGTGTGTGTATTTCTGTGTGTGTGTGTGTGTCTACATGTGTATACATATATATGTGTGAGTGTGTATGCATGTCAAAGCTGGAGAAAAAACCTCCAGTGGCAATGAGGTGTCATTCCTCAGGCTCCACCTCCCTGTTCTGTCTGTGCTTTAAGTCAGGATCTCCTCCTTACTTTTAAATACCCAAGAAGAGTAGGCCAGCTAGTCACTGAGCCTGAAAGATTCTCCTTTATCAGATTTTCTTACACTGGGATTGCATGTGCACAATACTCGCTATTTATGTGGGCTCTGGAAATCAATCCCAGCTCTTTGTTCTTGCAATATAAGTACTTTGCCAACTGAACCATCTCTGGAATCCTACAATTGAGGCTGTTTCTTTTCATCCATACATCCAGGTGAAGAAACTGAATGTCAAAGGGACCTCACATTGGTGGTAAGTACCACCCCTGAGATGGGGTTTTAGTATCTGGCATCAACCTCTATACATAACACTTTGAAGGCTACATGAAAATCTGTTGGTTACAATCAGCATTTTCCTTTCAGGTTGTTGCCAGCCCCCAGCACATCCCAGTGTGATGCAGAATTTCTGCATCCTAGTATTCAGCACTCCTGTCCCTTGCCCCAAATGGAAGTTATGTCTCTGAATGGCAAGAAGCCTGGTGAGAAACTGAAGACTGGGAATCAAGCCACAGTGTGAAAAGCTGTGACTGAAGAGTTTCACTGGATTTTCTGATCACTCGAATGACTTACTTTGAGCAAAGTAGAGTCAGGCTCTTCCAGCAAACAACAGAAAATTGAAAAACAGATCAATGGGAATGGCTCTGGTTAATTTCCAGAGACTTTATCAGTTGCAGCTACTAGACGCTAACAATGCATTTACAGCTTAGAGTTGGGCCTCCATACCCTACTCAGGCTATATATACTTAGGTCTGTGTCTCACGCTGAGCATGTGGCTGCTGGCTCATAAGTGGAAAGGAGGTCTTTGCTTCTTTTCAAACCTCTGCAGCTTTGGGGCTTGCATAATTTTGTAGGCAAAAATGTTATGTCTCCTCTTCACTTTGGCTATTAGTTCTGCTAGCAGAACAATGGGTCAGATATTTATGCCAATTAGAGGGGGATTTGCAAAGGGAGCCAGCAAGACAGTAGAGTCTAGCCAATTTGCCGAAGGCATTTGTGGGCTTCCCTACTTCGCAGCCTCTTTCTGATAGGCCCGGCACCTTCCTACTCTTTCTGTTTGCTCAGACTGTGTAACCCACCTGCAATGACATCTCTGCACTGCCATGTAGTCCTTTGTAACTATTCCGCTGCCTTTCACCACCTGTCTGATGACATCCAATGGCAGGCACAATTTGCCTCACATCTTGCCTTTTAATTAACCCCTAATTCTTTCATGTTTTCATCATACCCTTTCCACACGTACTGTGACATAAAGTTCCGGGGCTGGTCTTCTTTGGCTTATGAAGCAGTGAGCACACAAGGCCCCCGCATCACTGATTACTACATCATTAGAATCCTCGCATGTTCCTACAAACCCTAGTGTTTCCTTATTGGACAGTTCTTAGAGATTTCTTGTCCTTTCCTCCATTTGAATTCATAGCCTTTGCTCTTATGTTGTCTGTTTTAGACATTTCCCCGAGCTTTGGCATCCTCATCTGCTCAGGGATGTTATTCCTGTATATATTGCAGGGATGCTCAGAAGGTCCAATGGAATCACATTTCAGAAAACACCTCATGGTGACACCTGACCCAGAGGAGGCGAAAGCTGTATGCACACTGGCTGCAGATCTTTGCTGGATTCCTGCGGATTATGCTGACATCTCCTTGGGTGCTTTTGCTGTCTGCTCCTATAAGTAACTGACTTTTATTCAAGGCAAACTCTACTATTTTTTCTTAGATTATCTTTTTTTGTTGTTTCCTGAGAGGCTGCACAGTAGTCCCTGTAAAAGATTAGCTATATCATAGTGAATTGGTTCCAAATTTTCATATTAGTAAAGAAAATCAAATGCAGTATTGAGGATGCAGGAAAGAAGCTTTTCCATCCGACTCTTCATCTGAGCCAAAAGAAAAAGAGCTCCTCTTAAAGTGTTATTTTGGAGGGCAAACAACCTTTCCCAGAAGTAGTGGACCATAAGGGGCCAAATGCCCCAGCATCCGCTGGCACCTTGTCACCCCAAGAGCCTCTGCCTGAGACCGCTGGCACCTTGTCACCCCAAGAGCCTCTGCCTGAGACCGCTGGCACCTTGTCACCCCAAGAGCCTCTGCCTGAGACCACAATAGGCACTCAGGCATGCCAATCACCCAGTGTATTCTCAGCCTTAAGTAATAAGAATGGTCACATTTCATTATGCATTAGGCTAGAATAGATGGCTGCTGTCAAGGTTACCAGGGAGACACTGAAATAATAACATTTGAAATGGCAATAGAAAAAAGAGCAGTGAAGGCAAGCGGACCACAGCCCTCCAAGTTGCAGACTTCCTTGTCTTTCCCGTGCGTACTTCCCAGCAGATCACAGTGTGCAACTGGACAGATCTCACAGGAGGGAATCAGAAGCCATTCTCCAGAGGGCTCTCATTCACCAGCTAAACCTTCATGCTATTCTGCTGACGCTTCGCTGCTTTCATACACACCACACTGCTCAGAGCATAGATATACTTATTTTGATCCCAACCCAACTACCAAGCACATTACTCTTAAACAATGACTAGAACCTAATCTTTGGATGACAGAAATCCTAGGGTTGTATAATTGACTAAAAACCCCAAAACAAAAACAAAAACAAAAGAATTCCCAGGGCTATGGCTGCGAACAGTCATAATGATCACAATATAGTTCTGACTTAGGATTATTTGGTTACACATTCATTCAATATTTCATTCACCCAATAAGAATGGTTAAAGTTCATGTTAGTAAAAACCTGACAGATACTACTAACACTCAAGAGATAAGATGTAGAAACATCTCCCTCATAGGAGCATAATTTAGCATCATGCCCCTCTGTACATGCATGTATATGTGCACACTTGTGCATATATGTGCATGTCTACCTGTGTACCTGTGTATGCATGTGTGTGTGTGTGTGTGTGTGTGTGTGTGTGTATTGAAATCCACATGTCCTTATGCTCACCTCCTGGCTTAAAAGCCAGGGTCCCCTCATGACTAGTATATTTACATTTACTCTCATCATTTTATCCTACATAAGATCAACCAAGTTGACATTCCAGCATGAATACAGGAGGAACTCACAGCCTATGGTGGTTTGAATAGGAATGGCCCCCATAGACTACCATGTTCCAATGCTAGGCCAATTAGCAGTGTCTTGTTGGAGTAGATATAGCCTTAATGGAGAAAGCATGTCAATGTGAGGCTTTCAGGTCTCCTAATGTTCAAGTTCTATCCAGAGTGATACATAGTCTCCTTTTGCTACCTGCAGATCAAGATGTAGAGCTCTCAGCTACCTCTCTAGCACCATGCCTGCCTGTGTGCCACCATGCTTCTTACCATGAGGAAAATGGACTAAACCTCTGATCTGAGCCCGCCCCAATTAAGTATTTTCCTTCATAAGAGTGGGTATGGTATCTCTTTCTATCAATTAATTCCAAACTAAGGCACAGCCCCACTCTAAGAAGAGGAGCTACAAGGTAGTAGTAACCAAGATGCTAGTGGGGGGAGAGTCCATTTTCTTCAGTGATGTGGCTCCTGGTAGGCTTCCTATTCACCAGTGGACAGCCTTATACCCATAGATATACATGCTGCCCCAACTGCACTCTGTGAGTTATGTTTTTAAAAATTAAGAGGAATTGTAGAAGATATGAAGGTAGGATGGATGGATGTAGGGAGATTTTGGAAAAATTACAGGAGAGGAACAGGCAATGAACATAATTAAAACATGTAATATTCAGGTTTAAATTTCTCTTTTTTGTGTTTTGTTTTGTTTTGTTTTGTTTTGTTTTGTTTTGTTTTGTTTTTCGAGACAGGGTTTCTCTGTATAGCCCTGGCTGTCCTGGAACTTACTTTGTAGACAAGGCTGGCCTTGAACTCAGAAATCTGCCTGCCTCTGCCTCCTGAGTGCTGGGATTAAAGGCGTGTGCCACCACGCCCAGCTCAGGTTTAAATTCCTTAAGTAAAAATTTAAAAATGTAAAGCAAGGGCCCAAACTTGTGTATTTTTGTTTTGATGAATGCTTCTAAAACCATCTTAACTGCATGAGGCAAGTATGTTTTTCAATTCTGATCTCTTATATAAACTACTCATGCTGCATATGTGAAGCAAGATAGAAGAGGTATAGAAGCTCTAGCTAGCACCTCCACATCCTCATAGAAAGGAAGGATTACAGAACACTGTCTGATCCCTTTGTAAGTGATTTGGCTCTGAGTTCAATCTCCCATTACAACCATGTAGCAAACTCAACTCCACATGAAGGGGAAAATTATTATCATTTAAGATTAGATGTATTCAACATTTTAACTGTTTCCTTAAACAGTCTAAAGAATAACAGGCCAAGGACAGATTACTGGGCACATGGTGTTCAAAGCCATGCCAAGAGAAGCACACAGGAAGTTAAACTATATCTCACACTAGAGCAAAATACATCAGGCCACGAGCTAAAGATAACCAAAATAGGCAAGTCTCTTGACAAAATAAAAAGAAAATACAGAATAGTTGAATTTGGGACATTTCATCAAGATTCTAGGGTCATGTCAGACTTGTGAAAGTAACGACATCTGGCTTATATATTACCAGAAAGTAGCTCATACAACCTCTTGAACACAGATGTAGAACTTAAAACCACAACCTAACCTTCTTACTGTATCACACTAGACAAAGTCCTACAAAGGAAGAAGCCTTCTATTCTCTGCCTAATGAGGAAGTAGAGGACATGGGACTGATTTTGGAAAGTTATCTCATGTCCTAAAATCTTCAAACAAGAGTTTTGAGTTAAGGATAGTTGTCCATACTATTTTATTTACTTCCTGATTTAAAAAATATTGTGACTCTTTGACACAGTATTCTGGGTTCCAAAGCAGAGTCATCTGACATCTTATTTACTCAAGTGGGGATAATGGAAAGTGGGCATTCCTTTCTGAATTGTCTGTCTGGATATTATCTGGTACATAGTAGGCACCTCAATGTTTTTGTTTATTTGTTTGGTTTGGTTTGGTTTGGTTTGGTTTGGTTTGGTTTGGTTTGGTTTTCGCTGAATGAACTCTAGAGGAACTCTTTATCTACACTACATAATATATTTCCCCAGAAAAGTTGTATTGTAACACACAGTCCGGCTTTAAAATCTTTGTCATGAATATGAATGTGTTCTCCCTCATGTTGACATGTAGTAGTTCAGTACTGGGGTTAGCATCTGGTCTTTCAGTGCTGACCAGAGTGTCAGGCTAGGTCCAAGTTGAATGCTAAGCAGATACTCATGTGTGAATGGTAAACCTCTCAAACACATCATGGACTTGACTTTCTTATGCTGTTGAGTTTGACATAAGGAGAATACTTCCCTGGTTTAAATTGTTAGAAATATCACTACCCAATTAGGGTACAAGTCCCTGTGATTCTGTCAGTAGCTCTGTGATTTGATGGGTACAAATTTAAATATTTCTGTTTCATAGATGAGGAAACTCTGACCTTGAGAAGAAATGACTTGTGCTCCCCAGGGAGATGCTGAGTCTATAAATGAAGGGGAACTGAGGTCCCCAGTCTCTTCTCTGCCAGTTAGGAAGTACTCACGTCATGATGTGCGTCTCTACTCCTGCCTCCACCAATGCCCCGTCCACGAAAAGAGGCAGCAATGTGAAACCATACTTGTCCCAGGAATGGCCCTCATCAAAACTCACCCTGGGGCAGAGACAAATACATGGAAGACACAGCTGAAAATACAGTCACAATCTCTGACAACCATATTTTAGATTATTTAAGTTTCCTCTATATCTTGCTATCTGGCAATTTGGATAATCAATACTTAATCATCAACATCTCCCTGTATCATAAGATTTGATCAAAATTTCTCTTCCCAGAAAAGGCAGAAGAGGCATAAGACCTGTAGAAATATTTTAGCATGTTAGAATTGAGGAAATACACACACACACACACACACACACACACACACACACACACACACAAAGCAGGGTGGCTCAATGGATATAGTGTCACATTTCAAATACTAAGAATGAAGCTGGAGGTTCAATTTACAGCACAATCAATTCAGCCTTCTGAGTTTCTAACACAGATAAATTGAGTAGTGTGGGTCTGCCTTGCAGAAAGGATGTGCATGTGTCTTTCAGATCAAACTTTTTTAAAAAAAAAGAGCAATTTCCTATTTGTTCAGAAGGGATGTTGGGACTATTCCACCTTTTCAATATCACTTTAAAGGGTTTGTAGAAATGGCTAGTGTATTTCTGAACTGCTCTGAATGCCCTGTCCCATCTTTTGTCCAAGAGTAACATACAGATCTGGTCCTTTGTGGGTGCAGACCATGCAGTTCTTTAAAGGATGCTTCTAGTGGAGGGGACAGCACTGATTCCATGTACCTGCTTCCTTCTCTTTCCTGACAATAGCAAGTACCGGTCTACATTTTGATTTAAGCAGTGTAAAGAGCCCAAAGGTGTGTTCTTGGCTTCTTAATCCCCTAGGATCATTTTGGTCCTGTCAAGTTCCTAAATCTTCTGTAGATACAAAATTTAAGATTTTGAACCCTTTGAATATATGGGACTTTCTATATATTAAAGATTTTAAGCTCTCAGGGGTTAGAGAATGTACTTATTTTACTCTTTGAATGACCCCTTACTCTTCCCAGATACATCTTTGTTATGTGCTTTGTCGTTTATATTATATATCATTTCAGAAAACGTGCCTGGCTCTTACTAAACTGTGAACTTTTTGAGGTCAAGGACTGTTCCATTCATCATCATAGCCCTAATACTTATCTGGACTAAAGGAATGTTAAGTGATAATGCATGAAAAGAAAAGGAATGTGAGGGGCCATCTTTTATCCCATCCACTCAATTTTTCCAGGATGATGTTGTTGACTTCTGTATATTGGTTATAGGAATCACCTATCCTATGAAAAGCAAGCCACTCCATTTCCTTTTCTATTCACTTTTGAATTTCTTGACTCTGCTGTCACTCCCTCTCTGGGTTCCTAGCTTGTCATTCTCTTCAAGTATACAGATTCCAAATAGTATTGAAGAAGAGATCTTAACTCATCTAGGGTAGCCGGCATGACAACAGTGTTTCGGGTTATGCCATAGCTTGATCCACAGCCATAAAAGAAAGTTTGCATGAATTTCTAAGTGGTCAGCATCTATCACTTACATTTTAAGGTCTCCATTAGTTCAGCCATTTACTTATTATTAAGTTGAAAGCTAAGCTAGTGTGTACCAAGATGGAAAGACCTGAGCTTCTATGAAAAGAGCATGATTCTAACTTCCTTGCTACTGTATTCCAGAATTCCCTACAATAATAAAGGTAGGTGTAGTGTTTTCCTTGGTCACTAACTAGTTAGCTGTGTTTGGTAGCTCCAGGGTTAAGGAAAAATATCATAGGTTTTATGGTTTCTCTTTTCAAAACTGTTGATGTGACTCTAAGCCCATCGGTTACTGATTCCATAGAATAATGCCAACATGAGTTCAAGGCCTCTTCCCTTGCTTCCTTGAGAATTTTCCTTCTGATAAAGATGAGTTAGCAACAAGCGCAGAACCAACTTCAGCGAAGGCTACATGTATCTCAGGATGAGAGGTGCCCTCTTCTTATATGTTTGCCATGCAAAGGGGCAGCTATTTTTACTTTACAAAGAGAAGATGACACCATAAGGCAGAAGATGAGGTCACATCATACTCTCTAGCTTCAAGACAGAAGCTTCAAGACAAAGCTAAGGGAAAATAGAGAGAGAAACTATCAAAACCGGAAGCCCTGCTATATGGCATAATCTCCATGGAAGGATCTGATTCACAGGTTATAGGAAAGAATACCTAAAGACTAGTCCAGGAAGTCAGGCAGCCTATGCAAGTGGAGTTCAAGGATGAGATATACCAGTGAAATCAGTGCACAGTCTCTAGACACAGAGTGAGGATGGACTCCAGTGACCTTCATTTATGATTGACAGGATAGTTGGAAGCCCACAATTGTGTCATGTGGATGCTTCCTGGGAAGAGTGATTTCTAACACTTGGCTGTTTCAGGCTGAGGCAGTTAAAAGGAATAAAACTCCTGAAAGAAACTCCAGAAAACACGATAAAAAGCTTAATGTCCTTTCTCTAAGAACTTTGGGCCTGGATTGTCTGTTCTTAATGATGACTGGGACCTTGCAAATATTCAGAGATAACTGCATTGAATGTCATTCCCAAGGGATTCTCATTTTCCTCACCACATCAATAGCTCATTAATGTCCATGACAAAGACATTGGGAATCTCATACTAAGTCTATATGTGAAATTGAAATCAGTAAGACTGCCAATAGTCAAGGAGAAAGTAAAATTCTGAATGACCTCCAAGTAATGGCAACACAGGAAAACAGATAGCGAATGATATAAACTCCCCTGATCAAATGATTCACACTTACTACGTGTCTCAGCTAGCTGTGTCCTCAGTCTTAAGAGCAGAACAGTATTTCCAGAGAGGAGAGGAGAAATGAGGGGAGGGGAGGGGAGGGGAGGGGAGGGGAGGGAAGGGAGGAAAGGCACAACATCAATGCAATTTGTAGTTGATTTGAGGAGACAAACAATATGCCAATAAATTGATGCAAAGACAAGATAGAACTGAGGGCATCCTAATGTAGATCTAAAAGTCCTATTCCAAAGAGGTGGTATAAATGGAGACATTAAATAACAGTAAAAAAGGAGGTATGGAAATGTGTAGGGGAGGTATATCACAGCGGGAAGACCTAATGTGGTGTGGACCTGTGCTCCCAACACAACGATGCTCAGTGGTAATGCAGAGTGGAAAGGAGAAGCGAATCTGGAAATGAGGCAGGATGCTGTTATAGAGGGCTTTGCCTTCAGATGAAAGGAGAGAAGTGTGATGTGATGCAAACTTGAAAAGACAGATTTTACTTCTTTATGGTGAATACATTGCCAGGACTCAAAGTGGTTGCACGTAGATGAATGGCAAGGGCAGACATTGGTCATCACAAAAGGCCAGTAAGAAATGGGTCTGGATAAAGGTTGCCATAGAGAACAGACACAGCAAGAGGAAGAAGTCAATAGGGTTTGGTGGTGAAATAGATATAGTCTGAGTAAACATAATCAGTTATGGAAGATATTTTTGCGGTATTCCAATGAGGAAAGAAGAGAGTATAGGAGACACAAAGATTTGGTTTGTTATTTTCAGTTTTGGTCTCTGTTTATATGTTTTATAGCCTTCTACGATTTGACATTAACATTGTCAGGGAGACCTTTGGCTAGATGGCTCTGGCTTTCTGATAAGGGATGTGATTTATAAGATAGGTTCAACTTAAAAGTGGAATGTGTAGGGACTGGAGAGATGGCTCATTACTTAAGACTACTGGCTGTTCTTCCATAATACACCAGTCTGATTCCCAGCACCCAAAAGGAGGCTCACAACCACAAAACAAAACAATGATATGATAGAATGTAAACAAACAAACAAACAGATGTGTGATAGGAACAAAGCTGTACACCTGACAAAATGATAGGGCTAATTAATGAAATAATGTGTTCAAGCAAAAGTGACCGCATTCCTCGTCAATCACAAGTTAAATGATTACCCAAGCATAGTGATGCTGCAAGGCTGACCACAGTCTAAAGCCTCGTACACGCCCGTAGACTGCAAACTCTGGGAAGGAAATAACCCTTCTGCCATATCTTAAATACTGTGTTCAATTTCAATCAGAGTTTACTTCCTTTTATAAAAGACCCACCAGTGTGATTTAAGGTGGAAGACAAACTGGTCTACAAACAGATTATATGAATTTTAGACAGCATGGTTAGCAAAAGAAAGAAAAAAGAAGAAGGAAAAAAAACAGCAGACTAAAACTGAATTAGTTTCCATTTCATTCTAACTTATTCTTTAACAAGGAGTTTTTCACACATTTAAAAGAAGGTGCTGGTTATTCACAATAAAAGCAAGATGATGTCCATGAATGCATTTAGAGAGAATGTAGAATTTAGTTAGAATTTAGAGAGAATACATGAACCCATCAGTTTTTTAAAGAGAAGAAGGAAACATAATTTTACATTCCAGTGATGCTACTCTTTTTTTTTTTTTTGATGCTACTCTTAATAATAGTCTAATGTTCACATACAGAATATAAGCTCTCCCGTTTGTTGTTCTGATCAACTGTGTACCTAGACTAGTGCTAGAGGTATACAATAAGCAGTCAAAGATGAGACAAATGGATGAATTGGAAATAGTTTCTTGAGTTGTATATTTATATATTCATGAAAACTTAGAATAGTTAAAAACAGAAATGTCCTTCCAATTACACAGTTCTAAAAGTCTGTATACCTAAGACATTGGGCAAAATTCCTACATCAGTTCATCGCTGCTCAGCATTGACATTTTCTCCCAACTAAAGCCATGGCAGAAGACGAGAATTCTCTGTCTTGAGAACTTACTAACTGGTCTTCACTGTTTTATCATCCCGGCATGTGGTTTCTTTTAAGGCATCAGAAAATAATCTGCTATACCAGATATAATGTTGCATTAGATAGCCCCTGTAGCATCCTTTAATAACCTATGTGTCTTTGACTATATAGTATTGACATTAGGGAAGAATAGAAAATAACCAAAATCCTCCCTAAGGTCCAACAGAACAGTAGAGGCCAATGGTCACTGAGAGTCATCTTTCTTCCCCCAGGTAAGGCAGATTACTTCCTTTATCTTAGTGCACATGAAGGACACCTGGAAGTCCTTCGGAACATGCAATATTCTTTCTCAGAGGCATGCACTGGCTAGAACTTTTGCTTTCATGGAAATGTTTCTCTGAAGAAAACAAAGCACTGGTCCTCATAACCATGGATGGATGAACAAAACACACCAAAGGCCAGGGGATGGTTCCCTTTCTGTTTCCAAGAACATCACATTAAAGGGAGACTGGAACGGCCTGTCAGGGCTCATCAAATTATCACACCTCAACCCACCTCAGTCCACCTGCCAGTTAGACACCCTGTCCTTGGTGAGTTCTCACTGGAAAATTGCATTCAGTAGAACTCCATGGCTCATTTCGCTCTAACATTCCCTGACACCCTGGTAATACTGGATGGAGAGCTTACCTGAAACAGTACTTAGGCTCTAATCTCTGTGCATCCAAAGTTACATGGTCACAGATGGACGGGTTGAGCTGTATACTGTTACATCTTCATGCCTATCTACTTACATATCATTTCAATTTGTAGGAAATAGCATGCCTTGTTAGCTTAGGTAAAGTTTCCCCAGCTTTTCTTTTATGATTCCTATTTTCTCTGCAAAGCAATGTAGTTATTATTTAACTAAATATGGACACTTTGCCCCTTCTTAGAATTGGGAACAAAACACCCATGGAAGGAGTTACAGAGAAAAAGGTTGGAGCTGAGACAAAAGGATGGACCATTCAGAGACTGCTGCACCCAGGGATCCATCCCATAAGCAGCCACCAAACATAGACATTATTACAAATGCCAGCAAGATTTTGCTGAAAGGACCCTGATATAGCTGTCTCTTGTGAGGCTATGCCAGTGCCTGGCAAACACAGAAGTGGATGCTCACAGTCAGCTATTGGATGAAATACAGGGACCCCAATGGAGGAGCTAGACAATGTACCCAAAGAGCTAAAGGGGTCTGTAACTCTTTAGGTGGAACAACAATATGAACTAACCAGTACCCCCTGAGCTTGTGTCTCTAGCCGCATATGTAGCAGAACATGCCCTAGTTGGCCATCATTGGGAAGAGAGACCCCTAGGTCTTGCAAACTTCATATGTCGCAGTACAGGGGAACACTAGTGCCAAGACATGGGAGAGTGGGTGCGTAGGGGAGTGTGTGTGTGTGGGGGGGTGTATGAGGGACTTTTGGGATAGCATTTGAAATGTAAATGAAGAAAATACCTAATAAAAATTGGGAGAAAAAAAAGGAACCTCTATATGTTTACAAATACAAAGCTAGGCATTGTGGCTCATATATGTAATCCTAAAACTAGGAAAAGCAGAGGCAGGAGAATTATTATTTAGGGGCCATACATTTGACAATAAGACTCTATCAAAGAAAAAGGCAAAAGAACCTCCATACCATTGGGCAAGTTACATAAGGTTACGTAAGGTAGCTCTTTTATCTTGTGCATATATACACATCTCTGTATGCAAAATAATGTCAGTCTGAGGTCCATAAGAAAAAAAAAAAATCACAAAGAACTGACTACTTAATCTTTCTTCATCATAAAATACAGTTTAAAAGAATCCTTGAGTTTGCAACTTAATTAGAACTAGTAAGGAAGGAGCCATATTTGAGTTTCAAAAAGCTTGAATGAAGCAAAACTTAGCCAGCCATTTTTATAAGAAAACTCAAGATAATGACATGGTCAAGCCTTTACAAAACACTCCCATAGCCTTCAAAAAAACCAACCAACCAACCAAACAACCAAACAAACAAAAAAACAAAAAGCAAGTAAAAAAACAACAACAGATAACAATGAGCCTTGATACTTGGAGGGATGACCTACCAGCCCAACCTTCACACCTTGAAGTGACATACATTTAGTAGCTTCTCAATCCTGCCCCTTTTTGCAATTGCCATCTTTTCTTTTCTGAACACTCTCTACTTTTCCTGAATTGTAGCCCCCAGTCAGATTTTCATTTTCTCTAGCTTTCCTCTCATCACTCTGCTTATAACTCCTAGTATCCTTCCTCCAAACATCAGCTTCATGCCACCTGCTACCGGAAAACCCCTAACTAGTATTACACAGTTAGCATCTTATAACAGACATTGCTTTGGGGTCATCTAAATCCAGATATCAACTCTAATCTCTCATTAGGTTGGAACCATGTCACAGCCTCTCTATTCTTTATCATGCCTAAAACATCAACAATTAACATGCAGGAACTACAGTGGTCCTTCCAATTAACACCTGTGCACTAACACTTTACAAAAGGTATCTAATGTACTTGGTGATTTAAAAAAATACCTATACATGTAGGGTTGAACTGAATAATTCATTGGAGAGTTTAGAACAGTGCCTGGGACATAACATTCCTTCAAAAAATCCAGAATATTATTAAGCAGTAAATGGATGATAATTATATTGGGAATTTTCACAGGCTCACCCTTAGGCTAGTATAGCAATTTTCTTGAAAGAAACACTACAGATCACTGAAGATTATTTATATAATCTTCTTATAAAATAGTATCACTATTCTACCTTGTGCTAATGAAGCTCTATGAGACTGACCACATTTTAGCATGTTTCAACCTAAACGTGATAATTCCATATGGTTTAAATCACAAACTGAAAAAGTCTTTATTAAAGTGGCTTAAGATTAGACTTGACACTAGGGCATCAACCCAATTTTAGACACAGCCAGCTGTTTTCCACTAAATTCTTACCCTAAAAGTGTTGGCCTTACTGATAATCAAAGCCCTGGCTAAAGCTGGGCTTCAGCTTCTGCCCGGGGTGAATGCTACCATTTGCACTTTGGCTAGCCTCACCTACAAACAACTATTTAGCTGAATATGAACTTTCCTCTTCAAGATATTTATATACAAGACATTCATCTACCCTTTGTCAAAATCCTAAATCATCACTATATCCCTTCAACATATATTCTTACTTCATTCTTTGTCCTCATTAATGAATTAGCATAAATTTTATGAGTCCAATTACACTACCATTTATTCATTCATAGATTCATTCATACATACATACATACATTCATAACTGCTACAAAATCTTCCAACTCCACTTTCATTTTAAATTTACACTAATACCAGCTTCCCAAGCCATAAGTAGGTTTAGTACTTTTTGCTCCATAACTGATTTGATCTGATTAAAGATTTTTATTCCATTATCATCTATCTCCATTTGTGAAGACATATTTTCCTGAGTTTCTACATTCTTGGCTATTTCTCCATTATCTAAAGACTGGTTTTACCAAGGTTCTTCTTACTGGAGTTCCTGGTTTCCCCTCATTGTCCAGATCTTCTTACAGTATTAAGCCCACACAATGGCTTTAACTACTCTCAAGTTATTTACAGCTGCAAATCTAGAGTATCAGCTTGGTTTCCTCCCTTGATCTTTAGATGCATATACACACTCAAATGTCATCTATGATGAAACAGCCATAGAATCATAAACTGAACTTTTTTTCAGAACTGATGCAAATATCCCTTCAGAGCAATTTTCATTTCTCATATTTTGTTTTCCAAATCAGAGCTACCTGGGCTTGTTGGTCCTTCTCTTCTTTTCTGCCTTACCTTACCACCCATTCTTACTACCATCTGTCACATGCCCCATCTGAATTATCTGGCATACTAATGTTACCTATGAAGTAGATGATATAAGGTTATTTTAATAAAAGAGTTTGCTGGTGAGAAAATGAATGAGAAGGTAAAACCATTCCCAACCATGTACACTGAGGAGCTGCTCGTTAGTAGGCTAAGGAGCCATACTTACCACAAATGCCTGACTGGCAGAGGTGTGTGCTTCATGGCCACCAGAGCACCACCCCAGTCTAGGAACCAGACATTGTATTCTTCATCAAAGATCTGGAACAACAACAATCACAGGAATGGTTTACATCTGCAGTGCTTAACAGTGTGCAGTCTTTCACACACATTCTTTCATTTAGATTCTGAGCCTTCCAGTGATCCTATTAGATAGTCTGTCAGGAGTTACCTGCATTCTACAGATGAGAAACCAGACGTACAGAGAACCAATGCTCTCCTCATCCCACTTGAATGGCATTCCGAGGACATTCTCCATTAATCATGTGACCTGATATTCTGGAAGAGGGTGAAGTGATACAGTACATTCTCAACTAGGTAACCACCACCTCCCCCCAAAAAAGATGATGATTTCAAAGAAATTTCCCTATCTTTGCTTCTTTATAAGTTACTCCTATGATCTGTGTTTCTCTGCCTCTATACTCTTTTAATGTTTATTTATCTAGAACTCAAAAGGGAATTTCTCCAAACCCTAGAAAAATTGAATATTTAGACCTTGTTGCGATGCCCTGTATTTAGATTCTTCTCCAAGTTGGAAGAAGACCCAAATCTGGTGCCTGTGAACCACTTTTACAAATATGCTTTAAAATATGGTTCTTTCGTGGTCTTACAACAAGTCAGTACCTGAGCTATTCATCCATATCTTATTAATCTATCCATTCACTGGTTCACTGATTCAATGTTTCAGATTGCCATCTTCTCTAGATGGTCATTAAATACTAGCAAAATATAAGAGTCTCAAAGAAGATGTGTTCATATCTAACTCTATATAGACCAAAGCTTATGCCTTGTATGATTCTAGCTTGAAGCAATGACAGTATTTATTTAACAAAGAACTCCAGCTTCAGAGTTCATAGAGGAGAACAGACATTGGGACTTCTGGTGCTGGCTCATGTGGCCTAGATGCAGAGCTTAGGATGGTGACTTGGAGGAAGAAGACTAGACAAGTGTGAGCAGAAGTAGGCAGATGGAGGCTGGAGAGATGGCTCAGAGGTTAAGAGCACTGACTGCTCTTCCAGAGGTCCTGAGTTCAATTCCCAGCAACCACATGGTGGCTCACAACCATCTGTAATGGTATCTGATGTCCTCTTCTGGTGTGTCTAAAGACAGCAACAGTGTACTCAGATAGATAGATAGATAGATAGATAGATAGATAGATAGATAGATAGATAGAAGACAAATAGATAGGAATAATATCTCCTGCACAAATGAACATTGCAAAGAAGTAAGCTTCTTAGTCCTGGAATTCTTTCTTTTCACATTTGTCTTTTCAGATAAACACACACACACACACACACACACACACACACACACACAATGCCTTACTAATGGGTAGTCTTAACAGGCAGTGAACTCAATGCTGCGATTCACTTATGATAGAAAAGCAACGTCTACAGTGCTAGTCAATATCAATGTGATGGGGATACAGGATTAAAATCAGGGAGGAAGAGAAAGTGGTCCTCACACTTTTTTCTTAATATTGTCTTCCTGACCACTGATAATTGTTCCTTAGCCAGGCATTGATGTGAAGAGTAGAAGCTCTGGTAATTGAGAAAGAGGAGAAACAAGATGGTAATAGCACAGGAAAGGAATGTAGCTGTGGTTACCTGGCCATGTGTGGCACTTCCTTAGGTTCTTAAACAATTATGATTCTTTATATTGGATGAGTTTGTTTTACAGATTCTGACCTCTTTTTGTCCTTGCAATAGATTATCTTATATTTTGAAAGTTGATGCCTGTTCATATGCCTGTTCTCTAGTTAGATGATTACAGCCTTTGGAGCAGGATCTGACACATTCTTCATTGTATACTATGTAGTACTTAAAATGGCTGTTGCATTTGTTAAATGCTTGACAATACTTTTCTGATGGTGGTAGTGGCAATGTTGGCAGAGAAGGTGACAATGATACTGGTGGTGGTGATGCCAGATTTAATTTGGTGACCCAAACTGGAGCATGACCAGCAAGACACCCAATGGTAAATTCATCTGCATTGAGATACCTGATGCCTTTCCTTTCTCTTCCTTAGCTAGGAATTTTATTTTTAAAATTTAGTAAGACATCATCTCTAATTTTGTTTCGCAGTTTCCCCAATAGAACTAACTTTTCATTCTTCTTCCCATGATCATAAGACCACTAAAATAATACAATCACCCTGAACTATATGTAGCTTTATGTAAAATTTCCTCCATTTAAATTTGAAACCATTAAAAGAAGGAATGTCAAATCTTAAGGCTTTTGCCTGATATCTTGCTGACATTAAATATGTCTGTGTTGAGTAATAGTCACATGTGACTACCTACATTAAACTTAAGTAAAACATGCAGTTCACACTCAGCATATATCAAAGACACAATGGCTGTGTAGGACACTGCTATCATCACTCTGAGGTACTAAATGGATTTTTCTTGTAGATATGTGTGTATTAAGCTGTCTTATAGTTACTGATGGCTGAGCCTATATAACTCTTAAATTATCACTGACTTCCATGGCTTTTCTGGTTTCAACATTCTAATCCTTTCACTTTAAAGATAAAGAAGCCAATCGAGGAAGTTGATGAGTGCTGCTTGCCAAGATTCCTTGGCACACTGATGACAGAAACAGCTCCATCAGTGTACCCCCAGGAACCCGAACAACATTTAGCATCCAGAGGCTGTTACATACATTTTGCTGAAGGGACTATATAACCAGCCAGCACAAGGCAATGTTTTCTTCTTCCAGGTCCAGGTCTCCTCCCACTCACCATGACCCCTCTAAGCTGCCAGTTAGATCCAGTAAACTGGATAGCTACTTAAAGAGTTTTCAACTACAAAGTCGTAAGGAGCCTAGGAATCTGCAGGAAGCAGAGATGTTGGCAGACTTTACTCTAACCATTCCCCATTCTCTCTGAATCTTCTGCTCACCTGTCTCCATGTGTTGCCCCCATCAGAGGAGATGAACACACCGATATCCGTATAGGAGAGTTCTGAGCCAATATTACCTGAAACATAAAATGATCTTTTGAAACTGTCAGGAAGTTTATGTTTTAAGTGTGCTCAGGGTTAGAGGAGGAGCATCAGAATAAAGGTTCCCAGAAGGATGCTTATGGTTAATTCTTGAACACTTTCTAGAGATTAAAAGTAAAAATCCAGTGGGGGTGAGGGGGACTCATTATGAGAAAAGCAAGTGAACAATGTGACACAAACACATCTTTAGACAGTAGGACTCCAGGACTAGATATTGAAGAACCCCAGAATTATTTACTCTGACTACCCAGACACTTTCAAACTGCTCATGAGCAGTGTACAATGAAGCTGGCAAAGTGTCCTGTCTGCTTCTGCTTTTAGGGTAGCCAGGCCCATTGCACACTGGGCTGGACTAACGGTTGGGAAGCTGAGCAGAGATAGGAGGGTGCAGACAGGATCTCGGTCAGTGTGAGTGCACTGGTAAACAACACACACTGGGGTAATGCTTCAGAGAACTGGTCCAGTTTACTGGAGGGAACAAACGCTATTTAAACCTTTGGAGGGTGGTGAATAGGGGCTACTGCAATGCATATATATCACTGGCCTGGACCAGGGCGCTGGAGATGTCTCATTCGCATAAGGAGGAATTCTAGGAACAGATGGACATGACCTTATAAAGCTTGTAACCAGGACAAACATCCTTTCCCCCTTACAAGGTAAAAGAAGAAAACAGTACCCTAAACATCTAAGAGCTCATCATATTGGCTGATATTTTTTTCATTAAACATAGTAGAAAGGGCGTGTTAGCTCACACACATCTGTAACCTAAATAAGAGCACAATAAAAATGCAATAATGAAAATGTTAATTGAGCTCCTGACATTTAATACTTCAAAGTGAGAAATTAAAGCCAGGCTCTACAGCTTGTCAAGCTCCCATCAGCCTCAAGGAGCACACAGCTAGCCAACTTGTTTTGACACTCTAGCTTCCAAAAATAACCCGGTGCTTAGGGCTCAGGAAGTAAGTGTAAAAGGAGAGGAGAGAAGCGCTGAGAGCCACTGCATAGATAGAAATCTGTCTGGAAATTCATCTCTTTAGGCACAGGTATAAGTGAGAACAGCCAAAATGTACAAAGAAAAAAGATGGAGAAAGCCATGGTTCCACAGTTACTACTGGGTACACTGGTTAAAAGAATATGGTAGCTATATGTGCTGTCAAGAGTACAGTAATCCATTAGATATTTCAGTAATGTCTACAGAGAAAAATAGGGAGGGAAGGAGGAAGATATGGAGGGAGAGGAAGAGAGAGCTCTGTATTTGCCATGGCCCCTCATAATCTATTCTACTACTTCTTAACCTCATTGGACATTGGTTCTAATGTTTTCAACTTCTCTTTAAAAGCCTCTCTACATGGATTTGGCAGTTCTGTTGATGGTAAGAAGGCCACTTCATAAAGTCTGTATTTAGAAGTATCTTCCATCATCTGAAGAGCATCCTGAGAAATGCAAAACTAATTATAGGGAGCAGAAACTAGGTTCTGGATTGAGTAACAGAGTAGATGCTTCCAGTGAGATCTTATGCTTGGCTGTGTTCAGTATTGAAGTGAAGCCATTGGCAATTCTAACAGCAAGAGCTTGGGTAATGTCAAAGAAGAAAGACCTGACTAAAGGGTTTCACTAACCAAGTAGAAGGAAGGTTAGCCAGTGTGGTTACTGAGCATTCTGGAAGGTACTGTAGCTATAGCTATCTGAAGGGCATCTAGGAATCAGGAAAGAGGCCCGAGACAGGAAAAAAGGGATCTTTCTTACCAACAACTTAGCTTGTAAACAAACAAGATTCTACTGACATTTGAGGTAGCTTTACTAAAGTTTCTTTTGTCCTATCATTACAACCATTCTTGGCTCCTTCAACAATTGTGAAATAAAGAGAAAGAATTCTGGAGCACTCTGGGTTAGAAATGCTTCCCCAGATGATGGCCAAAGGTCCTATACAAACAGGGATTCCAAGAGCTCAGTAGAAAAACAGAACAGAACAGAACCATACATAGCCAACTGCACGGAGCACGGAGAAAAGAGCAACATGAGGTGTGGGTATTCCGAGTTTATAGGAAGCAGTACGGGGATAGGGTAGACACGGAGGTGGCACAGTTGGTGGCTTGTGAGTGGTGTTTGATGGTTACAGAATCAACCATTTTTCTGCAATAAGAAGGATTGTGGGCTTGGCCATGATGTTGCCTCCCATTTGCCTTCTGTCTCAGAATGTGTGAATTGAAGAGATCTGCCATTGTCTCATCTAGCTCACTGCTGTATAACCAAAGCAAGGAACATACTTTTCAGACTACATTGCTGTGAGCAATGGAGTTGCAAGATCTTCCCTAGTAGTAGGAGTCAATGCCCAGCATACTGGAAAACCTAATGCTTCTGGTAAAAGTAATCATTAGACTCTCCAGATAGATCCTCAACAAGAGGTGGGAAGAAACTTTGGTGGAGTCATTTATCCACAGTTTCCTTGAGACCAGTTCTCAAGACAATGTGAGAAGGGAGAGTAAATAGGGAGGGTGGGAGACAGAGCCAGAGCTCCTCAGGCAGAGAGAAGGAATAGAGGCATGAATGGAAGGTAGGTATTGAAAGAACACTCCCCACCCCATTGCACAGCTGTGAAAGCCAGGAAAGTAATGGAAGCTGGGCATGCAGAAGCAAAAGCCAGCATGTTAGTTAGCTTGGGATCTTGTTGTCTATGTCTTAGCTCTCCAACTGCACCATGGCAGGCAGCTTCTGAAGCTTATGGGCAAGGGAATGAAACTAGTAAATCTTGATATATATGACTAAATATTCAAAAATAAATATTTAATACCTGAATGCCTGCTAACTCATTAAAGACATAGCATTAGACAAATTTATGAGTGTATGGGGTCAATACCATGTCACCTACTCTGAGTACTGTGTCCATTCTTATAGATAGATCTTCTTTCTATATTCATAAGGAAGATAACAATTCCTATATTACAAATGGGGAAATGAAGTTCAGAAGTTAAAAACTAAGCCAAACTCACCATTCTAGTAAGTTAGGGTCAGAGCTAAGCTTAGAGAGCAGGATGAGGGCTCCTGAATTTCATTGCATGTATAATGCAAGCATAGAATTATGGGTTCCATTGAAGGAACAAAACTACCTTCTTTTCATGCATAAACAGCTTTGACATCAAGAATACAGGGTTATGGTAGCTATCTTGTGCAGAATAGTCAATAGATCCTGAATATTTGAAAGCATTTGAAATTCATAACCTTCATTTACTCCTAAATTTAGCTATGTTAGCTCTATTATCCCCACTTTGCCAACTAAAACACAAAAGTTCAGAGTGTTTGAGTTGCGCAATGCCTGGCTATCATTAGAAACGTTCAGATGTCTACTTTGATCAGTGACCACTGTTGCCAAGTACAGCCTCTGTTCCAGCCTTGGGTCTCCTGTAGACTTTGATAAGAGGCAGATAGGCTAACAGTCCCTGACGTTGATCAACTAACTCATGGACTTGGGTTGTAGGTATCACTCTCTAAGCAAGAGCCTGCACTCATCTCACTCTCTGGTGCTTCTGAGAACAATGATGTTAGTCATACTGGATCCTGTCCACACTGAGTGAAGTGAAGCAGGCTCTATTAGCCTCTGAGTTTAGTAAAGTGCTTGGTGACTGTTAGTGATTGAAAGTTGACTGGATTGGAGCTTTGGAGGTAAAATCCATGTCTATAAGAACAGGGGGTCCAGAAGTAAGAGTGTTGGAAGAGGACTGTATATCCTCAGAAAGTCAATGTGAATTTGTGTGCTTTCATTGGAGCTGGGGGTGGGACATGCTCTCTGATACCAGAGCTGTAAGTGCTAAGATTAGAAGCCTGTCTTACTTTATGCCAACAATGTATTCCTAAAAAGGTGTATGCAAATCAAATGCATGCTAATCCAGGCACATTCCCCAGAGACTTCCATTTCATCTGAGAGCTGCTGTATCTTCAGTTCTGATTGATGCTCAGTGGACAGTGGCTCCAATGTTGCAACCTCAAGTTTTTCTGCCCCTTTCCCCAGGCTCTCTGCCAAGTGCTTAATCATGTGCAAACAAACCTTTACATGCGCCAGAGACCTCCTGATTAAAAACAGCTCTGGGGTGAAACCTTCTGCAAAGTATCCTCTGTGTAAAGAGAAAACTGCCCTAACTGATATTTGGAGAGCTGGGAAGTTTGTACTGAGTGTTTTCTCAAACTAAGAATTCCCTGTTACATTCTCTCCGATCAGTCAGTTGACTTTGACAGGAATGCTGGCCTTTCACTAGATGCAGAGGACCCCTCTGGGACTTTGGGGCAGGATGAATTAACCTAGAAGCTAAGACTGTCCAAAGCTCTTAGCATCTCAGTTTCTTAGGATGGGCTTTGAGGATTGAACAATCTTGCTCATTTTCTGGGAAGTTTCCATCTGAAGCTTAAATGAATCCCTGACTCATGAGAATGCCACAAACCTCATATCAAAAGCCTTTTGGTGAAAAGGAGCTGCAGAGAACTTTTCTTACCTGTGGCAACCACAAGTCCAGGTGCTGTGTCCTTGCTGGAGATTCTTCCAGAGGAATATGGGTTCTCAGACAGCTGCAGATGCAAGTGTAGGGAACAGAAGGGCTAAAAGGAAGAAGAAAATGGTTTCGTTTCAGGAAACCCAAGCCATACCCTCACACTGTAGGATAAGAGGTGGTGCAGATGGGCAACAATCTAGGGATAACAGCAGTGTGGATGCTGAACTTCAGACCCATCTGCCTGATGGATCCAGAACTTTACATTAGAAGGTGTCCCAAGTATCACCCTAGATCTTTCCTCTCTATTACTAACCCAGCATCAAACGCCTTCTGTCCTCTTCTGCAGTCAATCTAGCCTTCAAGGTCTAGTTCATGCTTAGCTTTAGGAAGCCTAGTAGACTTTTCCTTCCCAGAGGATGACAAGTGTCTTCCAGATATGATAGGAACCATAAAACCCAAGAGAGTGAAATGGAAAACTACCTGACAAAGTCCAGGTTCTCAAGAAGTTTCTTGCACCACGGTCTGTATATGTGTTTGTGTGTTTTAAGCCTGGTTATAATTTTACTTAAAACATTTTAAACCATGATCTGAAATTCACTGAGCACTGGACTCTTTTACATTTACTTCCCTATTATAGAACGGGGTTTGGTGATATATAGAGATAAACCTAAAAATAATTATGACAAAGACAAATTGAGATATTGAGAAAATTAGATGCAGAGAGTAAAAGAAAACATCATCAAGTTTTAACAGGAGAGAGAGAGACAGAGACAGAGACGGAGACAGAGACATAGACAGAGAGAGAGAGAGAGAGAGAGAGAATAAATCAACCAGTGATCCCATGAGCTGCTCCAATGAGTAGGCAGACATTTGTAGTAGTCAAACTAAAGCCACAGAAAATACTAAACAAAATAAAATGTAGAATTTGACTAAAACTTATAAAACCAATAGTGGCTTAATGGCTCTTTCTGATTTAGACAGGATTATAACTAGATTTTCACACAATATCTGGAAGTCAACTGGCTAGTAAATCTCTTTGAATATATGAAAGAAGACAACTTTGTCTTAGGATAAACTCAGTCACATATCTAAGATGTTAGAATGGCTTCTGGTGCAAACATTCACTAACAGGGACCTGATGTTTTTATTATTGTTAATTATCTTTATGTCAAGGTACCCTGAAGCAGAAATGTCATCTTACACATCATGTCCCCCACTCTGTCTACCTAGACATTCTCATAGCAATGACCTTCAAAAGCTAATAAGTTAACTCACAGTCAGTGTAGTCTGACCCTGCTGGGCTTCCTTGCTTACTATGACATCTATTCGCAGTGACCAATCTATCAGTTAACATATGAGTTACCCCTACTGAGTCCTGTCTAGCACTTTAACTAACAAGCAGAGGCTCACTGTCCATGTATTCATTTTACTAACAGCTGTAGAACATTGTTTCTTATGAATGAAAGCCTATGCAATCGGTCTTTCATTCAATCTGTGTGGTGGTCTGAGCTTGCAGCCCTGTGCTTCTAATATTGCTCAGCACTGGACAAATTCCAAATGAAGGAAGATAGCCCTTGATACAATATCCCCAGGGGAGCTACCTGCCCTGTGAACTTGCATAGGGCTGGAGAACTGACCAGTAAACAGTGCACTGGGCTTCCTCTCAGGTCCACATCTGGAGCTTGCAGTAGACGCCAATCCCTGCCTTTGTTGTAAGTGATGTATGTCTTCACCTGGTCATCCACCTTCTTGTTTGCCAGGAATATGCCCTTGATACCTGCTACCTAGGAAAAAGGTGAGAGATGGAGACCCACGTTGGGCCAAGGTGGTAGCCTTGGAGACACCCTGAAACAATCACTGGCATCTTACATAGGGTATAGAAGGGAAGAAAAGGAGTGACAAATATCATAGTCCCCAAGGTTTACCTGGGTACCCTATCCCAAATCCTCACATGCCCTCTCTTCTTTTACACACCAGATTCTCCCCATCTTGCCTGTCTTTGTTCTTTGTTCCATAGAATATTATCTTTAGTTAACTATTAATAGTTCCTCTTATAATGACCAAAGGCTTTACCCCTTCCAGAGATAGCTCTGTTAGCTCAAGGGATTCTAGTGGACAGATTTTGAAGTCACCACTTATGGCAGCCTACTAATACTTCTTAGAAATGAGGTGGACAATGTGTGGCAGACAATCCAACATAGAGAGCTGATATCAATGCACATCTCTACCTCACTGTATGACATGGTATAGTTTACATATCTTTTAGGTGACTGTAAAATCAGTGTTTTCTCTCTTTTTCCCTGGTTGGCTGACAAAGGTCCTATGAGATAATGCAGAGTGCTCTTGCCAGAGCTCCTAATGTATTGGGCTTTTCATGTCCTTGATAATTGAAGGAATAAAGAACAGCATTGCAAACAAGTAGCCGGAGTTGATTTATCAATTAAATGCACCCTAGGCTAAGTGAAAATTCCACTTGAACTTTTACTCTACATCCTGGAAAGGAGAAAAGATTCTTAGGATGACAATCTCCTGTTACAGAAAGTGATTTGTATAATTTCCAGCATATTCCAAAGCCAAAACCTAAACAAAATTTCGTGTATATCTGTAGGTGTAATAAATAAAATTGTGTGTGTGTGTGTGTGTGTGTGTGTGTGTGTCTGTGTGTTTGTATTAAAAACAAGGTAGAGTATGTGGGGGTTCTATGTGTACTTGTGTGCTAATTATGCACCCAAGTAGAAATTGGACACACACACACACACACACACACAGTTGAATAGCAGGTTTCTGGATGTGTTTGATTGTCAACTGGACTATATTTAGAGTCCTTATAGAAAGATACCTGAGTATACATTTAAGGTTATTTGCAAAAAGATTTACTAGAGAAGGGAATATCTATACTGAATAAAGTGTGGTGTGATTCCATGAACTAGAGACCCAAACTGAATAAAAAGGAGCAGGTTAGCTTGTCATTGTTCATCTGTCTCTACTTTCAGACAGTGAACACAACACGACTAGCTACCTCACTCTTCTGCTGCTCTGACTTTCCCATCATGAAGCACTGTCTTTCAAATTGTAAGCCAACNCCATCTAGTAGCTGACCGTGAGCTTCCACCTCCATGTTTGCCAGGCATTGGTATATTTTCCCCTGAGACCTCTATATCCGGGCCCTTTCAGCACCATGTTGCTGGCATATGCTATAGTGTCTATGTTTGGTGACTGATTGTGGGATGGATCCCTGGCAGCTGCAGTCGTTGGGTCCATCCTTTGGATTGAGCTGCACAAGTAACTAGCACACTGGAAAACACTGAGATGTTTCCCAGTTCTAAGTTTCCTTATCCTGTGGTCTTCAAGGATCCTGGTTCATTGAAATTCACTGCAGCTCCAAAGGAACACTTGTGGGAGGAAAGGAGAAGTTTCACTATGGGAGGATTTTTTTTCTCTTCTCCTAAATGATATCCTTTAGTTGATGAACTAAGGGCTTTTTGTAGTTTGTTTTTATAGTAACCTGACTGGCCTTGGAAGAGAATGCCAACTCAAATAAGACAAACAAAAATATCTCAAACAAAGGGACAGGGAATGTCAGGAGAGTAGAAGTATCAGGAAGGGACGGTACCAGAGGACATTGACAATGAACCAGTGATAGAGGGGACGATTAGACTGTGACCTTGAACTGAAGGTAGAGGCAGAGAAGCTGTGCAAGAGGCATGGGTCCCTAGATGTACCCTTCCTTTCTCGTCAGTTTCCAGTCAGTGAATATTGGGAAGTCTTGGCTCTCACACATTCCCAAGCACCCTGAGTATTTTTTTAAGGTTGATTTCATGTATTTACTTGTATGTATGTGAGGGATTATGTGTGGAGTGTGTACATAATCCAGAAAAGGGCACAAGATCCCTTGAAGCCAGAATAATAGTCATTTTCTTAGTGCCTGTCTTGTTAAGTGATATTGGTATTTGAAGTATCATCATCAAGACTGTAAACATCTCTCCAACCCCCAGCATTATTGTTTAAAATCATACTGCAAAGGCAGGTAGTGTTGGTGTGTGCCTTTAGTTCCAGTACTCAGGGAGGCAAAGGCAGTCAGAGCTCTGAGTTCGAGGCCAGCCTGGTCCACATAGGGAAATCCAGGGCAGTCAGGGCTACACTGAGAAACCATGTCTTGAAAAAGAAAAACAAACAAACAAACAAAAAATCAGTAACAACAAAATCCATTGCAAAGGATTCTGATTAAGTCTGGATGTTTTATATTTCTTCTAGAGCATGGAATCTTACTTTCCTTTCTGTAGATCGTCCTACCAAAGGAAAATCTTTTTTGGTGTTCTTTCTAGACACCAAGCTCTCTCCTAAATCATTTTCCCTCCTGCAACTCACACTCAGGGCCTTGCTGTTCACTTCCTGGTAGAACATGAACAGGTCTGACTCTGGGTTTATGATTCACTATTGCTGGGGAGTGCCTGGGGCATTCTTGTCTGAGAACAGGAATGTAAAAACACACATAAGATGAGCATAATAAACAAACAGAATATGCTTGTTCCATATCCCACTAAGATGGGAAATTTTTTGAGTAACACAAAAAAATCCTACAGTTAAAATCAAGTGAATAGCGACCAGACATTGTAGGAAAAAGGTATTTCCATGGAAACCTCTGCACTCAGCCCTGAACTTGCCTCTCTTGAAGCTAGACACAATACAACAGCATTCTTCCTAAGTGTCCTGAAAAACTGAGGACTATTCCATTTGTGTGTGGATGGCTCATGATATCTGTGTCATTTCTGGGATGATTTGTGGCTTCATGTCTTGTGTAAGCAAATGGATGATCAGTTTGAGCTACTGAGTTGTTCAGGCCAAGAACTTGCACAGTTTGGTTGCAACCCAAGTTAAAAAATATGTTCATTCCAGATCCCAATATTCATGTCCAAATCTATGTGTTTGGAGACATACATGTGGACATTTTTCTAACAGCATGCCTCAGCCACATGAAGTGTATCACAAGTAAAAGATGAGATCCGTGGGTTTGGGCTTCATCTGAGGAGGAGGCCCTTAGCATCTCATTAACTGTAAATATTCTTTATCACATTGTTGAGTGAAATCATTTAGTGTGCATACTGCTGTTGTTCCTGAAAGTCCAGTGAGAACCATATGATGGTGCCCATGGGTACAAGCGCCTGGTGCAGCGTGTTCTTCTTCTTTGTGTATAACATGATCACTATCTTAGAGTAAAGATTTCCATGGCAACTAATGGAGACCAACACAACAATAAGTAGGTGAATTGTAATGTTAACAGAGGACTGACCAATCGTGGAAGGAGGAGGAGGGAGACAGACCCAAAAGACTCTGATCTTAGTCATTATCTCCCTGCCCTTCCCCAAGCCTTCCTATATGCACAAGTGATCTTAGAAGACACTACAGTACTTAGGAAGTAGAAGGTTAAGTAAAAGGTTGCCTCCATGATGCCCTTTGCATGAGGCTGTCACGTATGATGAAGTAGAGCTTTCTGGTGATACAGCTGTTTGAGGGATCATTCATGTTCCTCAAGGCAAACTTTCACCAATGCCATAAATTCACAGGCTCACCAAGTTGGACTTTGATGGACTCTTAGTTTTGATGACCTAACTGGGGTGAAAAAAACAATCAGTTTCATCACCTCAGGAAAAGTTAATGCAATAGTATCAGGCTGACAATTCCCTCTGGGAATTATATTGAGGTGCAGAGGGACATGACTGCAGGTCCCTTGGCAGGTCATGGGGTCCAGGTGGCATGGTCATCTGTTAGCTATGTCCCTAAGACCTCAGCAAAAGAAAACTAGGGATCTGCTGGGAGAAAGCAATTAGTCTGATCTGCCGTGGGCTCTCTCTTGCATCAGAACTACAGGAAGGGTCTGACCAAGGTTATTGCAAGGGAAAAGTCCCTGTGGAGTTTATAAGCAGCCATCCATCTGGACTAAACACGGTCAATGAAGGTTATAAAAGCAGATAGAATAGAGGACAGGCACTAAAGACAAGTAAGGCAAAGAAATACCAAATAATAGACAGAGAACTGGGACATAGGGAAATCACTCAAAAAGTTACAGTTTATGTGTCCATATATAGAGTTTTCAGCAGAGTCACTAGAGAAGTGAGAAATGACCCTCCTATGATAGAGCATCCAGACTGTAATCAGAATGCATATGAGAGCACATGGGTGTGTACACACATGTATACACACACACACACACACACACACACACACACACACACACACACACACCTGATAGTACCAAGTGTTGAGAAATGTGTGAAACAATGACAATACTCGTGCCCTGAAGATGAACTGCCACTTTAAAAATCACATTGATGGCTTCATGAACATATATTTATATTTAATTTGGCAATCCTACCTTTAAGTAAAAGGTAATGTTCCTGTAAGTATTTACAGATGTTAGAATCACAATCATACAAAACTGAAAGCAACCTAACTGTTCTCCAACTAATGAAGAATAACTACAGCATACTCACAGGATGGAATGCTACTCAGCAATAGAAATGAACACATGCTCATATAACTCACACTGCATGCCATGCACCAGAAGACTCTCAGATGCATTCTGCTAGGCCAAGGAGGGCTAGACGCTAAAGCTTACATCTTATATTATGCCACTAAGTGTTGTTCTACAAAAGGCAAAGCTGGGGCCTAGGAGAAGTCAAGTGGCTATTTCTCAGTAGTAAAGGTTGATACAGGAGTTGAGTACACACCAAAGAACATTAAGTGAGGACTCTGGGGGAACAGATTCCTTCCACATCTTGATTGTAAACTTAGTTGTACAACTGCAGACATCTACCAAAATCCACAGAACCATATACCAAAGGATGTAAGCCTTATTGCATATTAATTATGACACATAAAAACTGTGAAAAGCACAAAGGTTAGAAGGAAAAGCCTGAAGTTTTAGCCAGACTTACATGGATGCTTTCAGACATAGCATCACAGTATCCTAGTTGTGTAATGCAAGGGAAACCATTCAGTTTATGTGACCCTTAATTTTATAGTGAACTTGGGAAACAATGCTCACCACATAGAGAAATAACCAATAATATAGCTGTGATCTAAGTCTGTGAAATTCACCATGGGGGGGGGGGGTCGGGGCACTGGCCACATATGTTATATAGGCATGTAGTTAGCCAGCTGTTGAGAGTAAGAGACTGTTTTCATTTTATTTAGTTTTAATCGATATTAATTCAAGTTGATAATCAATTTGGCTTCTGGCCAAGTTTATTTATAGGTATGTGACTCTCCTTTACCTAAAATTAATTTCATGAACTATAACTATAGATCAACTTCTTCAGGTACAAATTTACTGCATGAGTTAAGGTGAGATGGAAATATAAAATATAATCTGGAGTTTTCAGACAGTCTGAAAAATATAAAATATTTCATGAGCAGTTTTTGCTCTTGAGCATATATGAAACACAGATAATTTGTATATTTTTGCTGGGATTGAATGAATTACTATTTGGCTTCATCTGTTCATTTTCTACTTTTAAAGCGTCTGCTGCCCCTTCTCTCTCTCTCTCTCTTGCCTCCTCTTTTTCTTTCTGCCACCACTTTGTCTTTCCCTTCCAATAAAACTTCTTCCACATGGAAAAAAAAAACTTTTGTTATAATAATTTTGAAGTCTATATGTAACTTGTGGGGTCTCACTATATATCCCTGCCTAGCCTGGTGCTCTCTGTATAGATCAGGCTTCCCTTGAACTTACAAGTGCTGGGACTGAAGGCATACCCACCATGTCAGGCATCAAGTTGTGTATTTATTGTAGTTTACAGTGTTGGCCTAAGGTACTGTTGCTAATATGATGTTATTTCAGGGAGTTTTAAGTTGAATACTTAATAGTAGGGGAAAGCATCAAAGAAGGTTCATTAGAAAAAGAACCCTTAGCTCAATTGTGGGTTCTGGAATGGATATTTGTGGGATTTTTTTTTAAGAATATAAAAATAAAACATACTAGAAGACACTGTGTGAAAAATTGTCAGAATATAAGTAATGACACTCAAAATACTACATTCAACGGTTCGCTGTCAACACCATCCTTGTTTTAAAGGAGTATGCTGTTGGCACCTTACAGAAGAGACCAATAATTATTTGACCATCAAACACTGCTTTCTCTTCTACAAAATTACATCAATGGACATATTGTACTTTGAAGTTGGAATTAGAGAATAAATTAGCAAACTAACTTGCATAGCTGAGGATTACTGCACTAGATTAGTTCTCAAACTTGTATGAGCCTTTTCTGGTCAGAGGAAGTTCAGTTAAGTGGTCTACTGCCTTCTCCAAGGAAATCTTGGTGGCAAGGCTTGCTGGGGATATCCACTCAGTTATTTCTCTCGTTGTCCTCTCTGTATTGTCAAGAAGCATAAGAGGCTCATGGGGAAGACGGAATACTTCACCAGCAGCTTTAGATGGTCCAGTGGACCCAAGCAACCCAATATCTTCAGTTAAAAGAAGTTAAAAGTTAAAAGAATCTTTCTTCTCTCAGAGAAGGGAAGTAGCTGTGATGCCTTATTATATTATAAAGCCACAAATTAACCTGGATGAGCACAGGTGTAAATATTTGTTGGTGATGTAAGTGTGAGAAAAAAAAACCTGCAAATCCAGTGTGAATGCCCACCTCTGTTCTGAGTACCTGTCAAGTCTGTGCCACCAGCTTACAACCCATACCTCACCATTCTACAATGCCTCCCAACCTTCCATGAAAACAGATCTCCACTTACTGGACTCAAGCTCCCTAAACCCTTTCTCTTGGATTCAGCAGTCCCTGGTTGAATCCAAGTCACCTTTGAGTTGCTACAAATTTCTCAAGTTAGAATTCAACCTCCTCCTATGTGATCCTACAACTCAGCAGAAAGATGCTTCTAATACAAGGTAGACTCTGGATTCTATGTTAGAAGTGTCACATAGACCTGCCCAGTAGGTTGCCATTATTGCATCAGACCTAGTATCACCAGACAAAATGCATTTGCTTAAATTGTATGTATTTGGCTGAAATATACAAGAAATTTACTGCTTTTCCCAGCTGCATTACTCAAGGGCACTTGAAGTCCAAAAGAATTATATTCTCTTTGCTAACTGTCCATATGGCTCCCATTCTCATTCTCTGTCTGTGTTTAAGAATCTCCAGTGAAGAAGGTTAAATCCTAATGACCCCTGGAGACCAATTAAATTGAGCTTTATCTCCAAACCACAGAACGTATCTCCAGGTGCAAAACAGCACCATCCATTACAAATCTTCAATATGGTCATGGTCTAGATAATGTCAGGCTCCAATTTATTCACTTATTATTAAATGCTTTCCAGAATCTGAAATCTAATCAATTATCCAGTTTTCACCCATGTCCCTGACAAGCATTAGTTCGTACAATTTGGATGGCTAGCATACATTATCAAAAATTTATCCTGTCTGCCAATCCCTTGGTTCATTCTATGCTTAACATTTGGGATGGATTACACTTCTCCAATACTTCCTTCAGAGGGTGTCAATGGGACTGATAAGAAAACATGTCACTCTGAGCAAAAGAACTGGGCATACATAGCTGATCATGATTTCCCTTGGTTTAGGATCTACACAAATAATTCATACATGCGTGCTGTACCTCATTGCTATTCAAAATTACACTTCTAGGGAGACATGTTTGACTCACTATTTATTCCTAGGACTTTTAAATTGATAAGTTAAAACACAATCTCTAACATAAACAAAAAGATAAAAAGACTATGACCTCCATTTGTTTTATTGCTCTCTGCTTCAGTTGAGGTCTAGTGTAGTTCAGGTAAAACAGGAAAACTGCTTACTGACCCATGCAAACCCCAGCAGACTAAGTACAAACTCCCAGAGGATTTTTTCAAGAGTATGAATACGAAGTATGGTCATGATCAACTGTGGCAAAATTGAGTGGAAAGCAGACTCACAGAACTTGCATTAAAGATATTGCCTTAAGTACTATGGCTTTCTTCTCAATAAAACCAGTAACACCATGCATTTTCCCCGGTGACATTGAAAACACAAGACTAACTTCAGTAGTGAGAAAAAATTACATGGATCTGAGTATTCTTCATACTGATTCATGCCCTGCTTCAGATCAGCATCTCAAGGTTCTAAATCACCAAGGAGACCCAGGCTCCCTGAATGAAAAGCACAATGGTAAACTCACCTATCATGTCAAGAGCAACAGTGCAAAAAACAGTGATTTCTTCCTTCTTCCTTTTTTTTGCATCTATCTATCTACCTACCTACCTACCTATCTAGACAGGTTCTTTCTATGTATCATAACCTGGACTTGAACCCATGATCCTCTTGCCTCAGCTCTCAGAGTGTTGAGATTAGAGATGGACACCATGCTCTCCAGATGGACCTTCTACTTTTTGCTATGAGGTCATTTACAGAAATGTTTATACTCTTTGATTTGGGTGAGAGCCTAGGGATATGAATATTCATTCTTAGAGCCTTTTAAATCTTAGGGATATTTCTCCAAACTATACCAAAGGCTGTAACTTATTGTTAATAAGGAAGGTATATTTCTGTCTCTTGATTAGATTAAAGGTAAAGAATATAAGTTTATCAAAGTTACCTATACCCCATAGACTTCACTGCCAGTCTTTACAAATCTAGGAAGAAATTTGGATGTTTCTTCAAATAAGTCTTCTTTGTTAGAGAAAATTGTTTTAGACTTGCACAAGATAAAGGCAGTGGGTACCCCAGCATGCATGGGGGCAGGTAACATAAGCTCCCAGCCCTGGCTAAGTTGCTGCTAACACAGAGTGGCTGCTAGGAGAGAGAGATTTGATGTAGTTTAAGAATGTAATATGTTATACATTAACCATGATCCTGTAGATGATCCCGTACTTGTGCAGTAATGGGCAGCACTACCTGTATTCAGTGGAATACACAAAAGGTAAATAAACAGTTACGATATGAAGTTGGGAATGGGATGTGAGATAGAGACACTGTAGTAGCTAGGTGGTGAATAAGTAGACAACGCAGATGCCAGAACTTGGATGCACATTAACCAGAGGATGCCACAAGACCATGTACTGAACCTTCTCTGCTGCTTCCACATTTGCTTTGACAGGAGCGAAGTCCACCAGAGCAAAGCTCATCCGGGTAATCTGAGAGCCCAGCCAGAGCTGAGCTCGCTCGTCACCACCTATGTGAGTTTAAGCACCAGCCAGTTTTCTTTTGGCACATAAGGCACACTCTGCAAAATTCAGCCCATCACATCCCTAGAATAATCTGATCATTTCACCACGTCTCTTTCTAGTACTGTCAAAAAGACATATCTGACTTTAAAGACATAAGGAAACAACAAATATCTAAGGGTCTGAAATTTTTCTCATATTTCTGTGTGCACTCATATTGATTCCTAGGGAAAGTGTCCCTTTAACTGGGAATATATATATATATATATATATATATATATATATATATATATATATATATACATCATATCATATCAAGGCAAATTTTTCATTATACCATGTTGTGGCATTTGCTCTTTTACAAGTTTTGTTTTTTTAATTTTCCTTCTTTTTCTCTAAATTATATTTATAAGCATCATTTTAAAAATATTTTCTGCACATACATAGCATTCTTTTTTTTCTAGAAAGGTACATAGCAGGAAGCATGGAGTTTTTGAAAGGCTCCTTAAGACATCATGCATGCTGTGTGCCTTTAGTTCTGGCATGATTTTACATGTGTGAACACTGACCTTACTAAGACGGTGGATCCCTTCCACACAGCATATCACTCACCTCACACGAATATTACCAGACAAGCACTTGTACCTTTATTTCTCTGGCACAGGAGTACAAAGAGGTTACATCCCTTGCTTCAAAATGCAATTGCCAAGTGAAATAGCTGCGGTCAAACACGGGAGTATAGTACTTGTGCTTATAAAGTCAAAAAACATAAAAAGGAAAGGTCAATCCAGGGAGGGAAAATTTTGGCTACATACCTCATATAATTCAATAATGATGTTTCCCATTAGACCTCGGCTGCTCTTAATGTTCTCCATAGCCAGGGTAAAGTAGATCCCACGTGTGTCTGAGATGTAGAGGTTGTAGGTGTCATTCTGGTTCCATTCTTGGACGGCTGCAAACACTTGGTTCTCATCGGTACTGATGATGTGCATGTCCTATAATGAGACAGATAGCCCGTGAGAAGGTAGAGTGCCATACCTCTCTCCCCACTGGGACCTCAGGTAATTCCCGTGACTTGTGAAATGGTTGAGGAAAATCTTGAGTTATAGGCAACGTTAAGCAGTTCTGTGTTGGACCAAGGCTATAAATCGTGAGCATCATGATTTCCATTCCTTGCTAAGTGACAGCAAGATGGCTGTAAGGGGCTTTAGTGGGTATCATTTCCCGTGGTTCCAGGGGATTCGTCCCTGCTCATTTTTTATGTTTATGCCTGAAATTTAGTGTTAGTGCTAACAGAGGCATCTAGCCATCTAGGAGGGCACTCAGACATGTGGAGCAGCAGGCCTCATTCCATCTTTTGATCTTCACTTATGGTTTTAAATCTTGCAGCTCAGTGCTTTCCTTAAGAATCCTCAGTATCAAGTGGGTGCCAATGGGGCAAGTAGGTCCAGCCATAAACCTCCAACCTCACGTCGTAACACATGGATATGAGTCACTTAATTATGTCCAGGAGTTCTATGTGTTATTTAAGTGAAGCTGATAAAGAGCCTGCTGCAAATGAGATTTAAAAAAATATGCTTGGCCAGTAATCACACTCAACCTGGAACTTGGTGCCCTGGGTCTTACTCTAAGCACTGCCACTGTGAGACAAGTGGCTGATGTATGTATCAGCCTCCACACATTCCAATTTTCTCCCCAAGGAGTGAAAATAAAAGCACCTAGTACTTGGGCTCTATTGTGTCGTTCAATTTTTTTTTTCTGATTAAAAGTCAAATAATCCAATGGTAGAAATAGGATGATTATTATCATTTTCTCGAGCAAACTAAGGCACATAGAGGTTCATCAAACTGCTCCAAACTGCTCAGGTAGTGAATGACAGACCCAGACTGTGACTATCTGAGGGTCTTATTGACATAATGGTGAGCTTCATTTGAATGTGTAATTTCTAGATCAGTGATTTTTTTCTCTCTTTTTTTAATTTATTCTTCTCTCATATGTTACAGCCAGACTTCAATTTTCCCACTCTCTACTCCTCCCAGTTCCCCTGCTGTCTCCCCTCTCCCAGATCCATTCCTCCTCTGTTTCCCTTCAGAAAAAAAAAAAAAAAAAAGTGCTGGCCTTCCAGGGATGTCGACTGAACATGGCATAACAACTTATAGTACATCTAGGCATAAACACTCATATCAGGGCAAGTTATCGATGATTTTTACACTAGCAACCAGTACAGTAAAGACTGATGGCAAATGTCAGTTAGGCCTGTATGAAAACCTGATTCTCTAGGCTGCTAGGTGGATGTGGCACCATTAAGGTCTCTACCCTGGAGACCTTAAATCTATATTCTAAGGGTCTGCTCCTTACAGGCTAGTGTTACAGTCACAGTCCTTGCATTTGTCTTAGTTTCTATTCCTGGTCTGTACTATTCCTAAGATCCAGCTGAATAGTTCACAATTCAAAACTAGTTTGCAAAAACCATACCACATGCACTCAAATCGCTGCATAATAACGGCACATTCAAGTCCATACCAAAAGAATATGCATTTTTCCAGGAGGACATGTTGGCACAGTTAAACATCTGTTTAAAGTGACAGCATTAAAACACACAAATACAGTGTGCATGCCATGTAACAGGTCACAGATGGAGAGCCACACTTGTATCTGTGAAGTGCACTGGTAGCAGCAGCAGTAAGTAACCAGGACAGATAGCAAATTACCAATCAGGCATGGTCTAGCTTTCCCAGAATCCATTTCAAGTTGAAAGATCAACAGGGTCTTCGATGTCAGCACTGTAGTCAGCCCCTCCCCCATTCTACTGAGGAATATGCCATATGATCTTGAAAACTGGAATGCAGAAAAGGTAGGCAAACACATTCTAGACATTTAATTAGAGGTCATTTGTCAGTAGCCTCTAGCCTTGAACTTTCTAAATCATCTTGACGCGGGCTTAACTTGCTCATTGGTGCTTATATAGCTTGTAGAATTACAGGTACCTGCTGAACTGCTTTAAACTAAGAAGAAGTTTTACTCCTAAAAACCCTCGGATGAAATCGTGTTGTGTAGATATGGAATGGATGCCTAAGAACCCAGTAGGAGGGGAAAGAGCAGCTGCAGGAAATCTGAATTAAATTCACTTACCCTGATAAAAATGCAATAGAGATGCTTGGGTTTTCCCAGATGTTTTGGTCATAAAAATGAATGAGCTCAGTTATTTCAGACTAAACTAATGTAAAGTAAGTGGAGAGAAAGCGACTTAGAATAGCATGGAACAGCCAGGGTTAGAGGCAACCAGCTTTACTGTGAGAGTATATTAGGAAAGCGCTATCCTGCGCTGTGCCAGCTCGTGAGCAGATCCTCAGCCTCCAGCATAAGAAGCTAAAACATCTCTCATGTATAAGATTCTGTATTGCCCTCCTGAGGAGTACTTCATGTGTCAGTCACTCAGATGCCAAATGACATTACTGAGATTTAATCAAGAAACTAACAATTTAAGCACCATGTTGCTGAAGATATAACTTCAGTGTGATCAAAATGACTTACAGAGCCTCGTCAAATTTGTCATTATTTTCTCGCTGAAGAGCCTTTGCTATGCTACAGAGTACAATGGTTAATATTGATAGTCAACTCCAAAGCCATAATTACCTGGGGGGAACAGACCTCTGCACATGCCAGTGGTAGGTTATGTTATGTTAGTTAATAATAGAAGACTCAGTCACTGTGGGCGGCACCATTCCCTGGGCTGGAATTCTGGGTTGTGTAGGAAAGAGAAAGTAATCTGAGCACAGGCAGATTCTACACTTTGCTCCTTGACTCTGTGTTCAATGTGACCAGCCACTTCATTCTCCTGCTATGACCTTTCCACCGCAAGGAGCTAGAATCAAATTATGATCAAGAAAAGCCCCCCTTTCCATCAAGTTACTTCTACCGGGTCATTGTCACAGCAATAGAGACAGTAACTAAGATGTCCAAGCTAGCCTTGAGTTCCTGAACTCAAAGCATCTTCCTGCTTCTGCCTCCTAACTAGCTAGCATGGAGAGCCTTATAGTTAGTTACACCTGAACAAGTCTTCTAGAAGATCCCATCTAGAATCACTTTGAAAAGTTTTTCCAAGCTTGTACAACTCTCCAATATTGCAACGTGACATTGTCACCTACAAAGTTCTCATTAAAGAACCCCCACAACTGAGTCACAATTGTAATAATGCCTTAAGCAAGTTCACAAGGTCTTAAATTGCTTTTGGCCACACCATAGCTATCTTAAGGTGCCTATAGGCATGGGCCACAGGTAGTTCATGCTTGCATATTAACTCTTTCTAAATAGTTCATGTTAAACAGAAGTCAACAGATAATAACCAGAATATTAAAATGCTAAGAAAAAATGTAGTGTCAGTTAAAAATCAGTCCAACAGGGTCCTGGACTATCATGAATGTTTTCTTTAATGGAGCTACCTCAATTAAACTGCAAAGCAAGTATTACTTTCTTGCTTGCTGATCCTGAGAACATGTGGGAAGAGATGCGGTGATAAAGGGAGAACACAGAGAAAGGAAAATATAGTAAGAAACCATTGAAAGGGAACCTGGCTAACACTGCAACATCTCAAAAAGTCTCAGAATAAGCGCATATGTTATTTGGAAAGCATTGATCAATAATACCCCCTACCATTTTAATGGTAGGTGATTTGAAAAGTCGTACTTTTGAAAACATAACGAAACAAAATCAGGGTCTTCTGAAGCTAACACTAGTGAAAATATTCATTCTGTGTTCCTTCCAGTTCTTTATTTTTGTTTACTTGTTTGTTTGTTTGTTTGTTTTCTAATATCCTGGGCTTCTTAAAAGTTTACATGAAACACCTAAATGATTAAGCATTTTGCACCTTCTGGGCACCACACTGAAGGTAGGAAGAAGAATAAAAGATTAATAAAGCTTCATCAAAGAGGATGTCCCCAAGCAGATGCCCAATAGGGAAGACAGCAGGTTCTTGGATCTTCCCAGCCTTAACCTGAGGCCATACTAAAGCAGTCAAGTGAGAGAGTATGGAACTCTCAGGAACACAGGTTAAGGGCTCTGTACATCTCCCCATGCAGGGGGTAAGAATAGATAGGCTACACCACAAAGGATTTTGTGCAGCACATCTAACCTTTATTTGGCAGAATGTATAATGCTGTGTGAAGATCTGAACTAGGTTCTTAGTGCTGTCTCTATAAAATGGATTGGTGGCCTATTAGAAAAATCTATTGGGGAGAACGCACAGACAGTTCTTGACTTGTAAAACCGGCCTCTTTATTTTTAGATTTCATGTGTTGCATTTGTAATTAGTGATAAAGTAATCACACATAATTAATTGTTTATTGTCTTTCTCTCTCATTGAACACTAAGCTTCCAGGGAGCAAAACCTCTCATATTTATTACTTTACCTCTAGTACTTTGCAAAGAATTTGCTGTGGAGTGCACACAGAACAAAAGTTTACAAAGTAAATAATGGGGTATAAGAAAAAAAAAAAAGATGAGGCACAGGGAATACAGAGCAAATACTAACTCACGTCTGGGCTTCTTAAGCAAGGCTGATGAGAGGCTGCACTCCAAATAGGCAGTTCAGTAAAGGGCTTGGTATTGGTGAGAAATGGGCTGTGGCTGTTCATGCAGTCATCACCAATATAAGCAAAAAAATGGATGTAATTACTCAGAGAACACACAGATTGAAAGAATTTAAGAAGCATTACTCCTAAGAGAAGGGGATACAGAGAAGGGAAAAGCATCAGTACTGAATTGGGTGAGAGGCATTATACCAACTATTCAAGAGAGCCAGATGAAAAGAAGGGAAGAGATGTAAGAGTAGGTGTGACACACAAGTGGTCATTCATAAAGATGGCTGCAGGATTTTCAAAGTCACATGGAGTACATGGATGGGAGGATGGAGGACAGCTAGCAATGCACGGAAGACAGAGTGGGAATGCTCTAACAGATTAGGATTACACAGAAGTCCTTAAGAATGGTGGCAGTGACCTACCAGACCTAGGTAAGGAGACAAACATTAATATCCTTGTCACTGTTTTTATAATAATGTTAAGGAAATGGCTTCCACCCCATGCCTCATTACTCACAATGGGACTAACTATATCCTATTGACAAATTACTGCATGCTCTGACACAGAGAAGAAAAAGCTATTGTAAACTCTGATATAATATCTGCAAGTACATCAGAAGAAACTGCTTTTGTTTTGTTTCATTTACAAAAGGGTTTAATGTATGCCAGATTGGCTTCAAAGCCAGTGCATGGCCAACGCTGGCCTAGAGCTACAGATCCTCCTGGCTCTACTTCCCAAATGTTTGAATAATACCCATGTAACATCATGCCTTGCAGAGAATTGCTTTTCAATTTCTTCTTACTTGTTCTTTTTATTCTTATATATTTCAGTTAGTTCTGTTACATGTGTATGTGGCTGTAATATGTATTTTATGTGTATGTGTGTTCACATGTATGTAGAAGCTTGTGTGTTAAGTCAAGAATTGAACTTCAGACATCTTCTTCCTCAATCACGCTATACTTTTTTTTTACTGAGACAGGGTGCTCTGTAAACCCTGAACACATAGTATAGTTCGACCAGCTTGCTTAAGGGGATCCCCTGACTGACTCTCCAGAAGCGGGCTTGTATGTGGGCACATGTAAAGATGCTGAGAATATGAACTCTTACACTTTCATGTCAAGTACTTCATCTACAAAAGTTTCTCCCAAACCTCAATATTTGCTTTTAAAAAGAAATATAAAATAAAAAGGGACCGAGTGTGTAGCAGAACACGGAGATGACATGACCAAGCAACTGAAGGAGAAATTTTCTTTGAAGCCAAGTGATGCCCAGAGGGTTGGGCAGATGGCTGCCCCTCACTGCATTGTTTGCCCAAGTCCTCAACTATGTGTACAGGCTTGAGGATGGGCAAAGCTCAAGAGGAAAGGGCAGTAAAAAAAGCCAGATTTAAGTTTGGTCAAGACCAATTATTAGGTGTTTTGTCCACATCTGTTTGTAGGACAACAGCTCAGCTAATCACTTATGAGAGCAAGAATATAAATGTAGCCTTGTTACAGAAAAACAGGTCAGACATCTTGGTCGTACCAAGTCTCCTGAAAAGCAATTCTTTGGGGAGAAGCCCCTGCCCAAACACAAAATGGAGATGTATTCCTTAACTTTGGCTATCTTCCAGAATAATGGAGTTCAGGCGAAGCTTGGGGGTATCACTAGAGCCCAAATACTTTTAGGGGAAAAGAGCAAACAGAAATCTTTCTCTTGTAGAAACAACTTTTAGAATTACAACTTAAGAAAAAAATTTAGACCCTAAGGGAACAAAAAGTCTCTATCAGGTACCTGGTTATCCAGTCACAGCTTTAAGCAATATGGAGGCCAATGCTGTTGGAGACACAATTGTACCTTAAGTTTAATCTGCATAGCAGGCAGGTTGAAGACATTGGTATTATCTTCCCTTCACTGTTGTTCCTTAAATGTACTGAGCATGTTACACTGGACATGCTGTGAGCCATTCACTGACGCCTCACAAGGTTTCAGTGTTGCTTTGCCATTTTTGCTTTGAGCAGATCCAGGCTCCTGGGTAAGTGGTTGAGCTTGAAGGGGAATTTAGGGTTCTGCTCAAAAGTTCAACTGTCTTTTCCCTGCTGTATTTCTTATTCTCTCCCACCGTGCTTTCTGATGGGCATGTAAGTGTCACACCTATGGGATGAGAATCCCAATGCAGAGCTCAACAAGGGAACTACAGAAGCCTAGACAAGCTACTCTTCATTTTAATAAATCTGCTCATTATTAATGTCACTCATCTCACCCTCTGCAAAATACTTGAAAGTCAAGGTATGCATGTTTGTTCTGAACAGATAGGCTGTGAACAGAAGCATGAGGAACAGTGATGACAGGAATCTTTTCTATCATTTTGTTTTTACCCAACACTTCTAACAGCAACTATAGCACTGCATGGAACAAGTCATTTCAGTCTCTTAAACAACAGAAAAGACCTAGCCTGCCTTCATTCTCTCTGCCCCTAGCTCCTTAGCCCTAATTATGAAAATCTGGGCCAACACTGGCTAATAAAATGATCGATCACCATCCAGCTGCCTTCACAGCAGTCTCGTATTAATGAGAAGTCTATCTGGATGCACTTCTATGAAGGGGCTGCATGCCTGGTTGGATATGCCTCCACAATAAGTCACCATGGGGTTGCTAATCATTAATGGACTGCTCTGCGTGGAAATCAATCCAGGGCCTCATTTGTACCCCACCTGCAGCCACACGCCTAAGGGACTGAACTATTGCTTTACTAAGAAGGTTAAAATTTCATAAAATATGCACTCATACTGAAGTAAACATGTTTGTAAATTCCTTTCAGTGGAGAGATGGTTTGGAAGATTCCTGAAACACACACTTTAGGTAAAGGTAAGGAGACTTGCAGGCTCGGGCCTGGAGGTTGGGGACCACAGCATCTTCCTTTAGGAAGATCATGCTGAATTGTCCCTTGCTCATTCTCTCATACTGGTTTCCTGTTCTGGATTTAGACTACTTGATGGCTACATCCTGCAGTCACCATCCTGAACAATTTTCTGACAAAATCTACTCATAGAGAAGCCAGAGTAAAATCAGAAACTAGCCTCTATGTTCCCCCAAGGCTATTTAATATGGGATTTGCCCTTTTCATCAGACATTCTGCCAAACTCTGCAACCAAACATCACAAGGCATATTTTAACTTTATTAAAGGAGCCATGTTTGCTCTTAAAACAAGGCCTTTGCAAGTGTAGTTGGTCTCCCCAAACCCTGTTCTCCAGAGACCAATGCAAAGTTAATTACACACCTTTGCTTAACAAACACAGCATGCTATTTCTTTTTGTGATCCCCTAAACAATATTGGATTGAGATTTAAAGATGACTTTAAGTATTCAGAAAAGATGTACACAGGTAATGAACATGCTGTGTCATGCTAACTATGCGAGAGACTTTAGTCATCTACAAATTTTGCTGTCTGCAGGTATCACGGTACTAATGCCTCAGAAATAATAAGACACTCTTATATTATCTACAACCCTTGTACTTCTGACCTACCTTTGTTTACGGGTCAAATTTTAGAGATTTTATTATATTATCTTAAACATAATTTTCTCTAGGAAGTTGCCTTCACTATCCACATTCAATTAGATGCACTTTTGTCTAAAATGTTCCTTAGACTTCTAGAATCTCCCTGCACTTACACTGGCTTACCTAAAGGTGCTTGTCTGCCAGCCTACAAGCTTTAGTTGGCAGAAAATATTTGCATTGCATTCATTATTCAATCCATGGATAGTTCAATTTTAAGAAATGTTGTAGAACATTTTATTACATTTATATTTATTTGATGTTAGCAGGTAAGGGACATGTGTTACCATATTTACTATTCTAGCTATAGGTCAATGTTTTTTTTTTTTTTTTTTTTAGGAAATGTTTTTAAATATGTTATTAAACTTATGCTTATTTAATTTTTGTTGCTTTCAAATATTTTGATCTTTATAAAGTGTGCAGAGTTCAAGAAATTAAGTTAAATCGTGTATATAACAGCTAGTGTAGCTACAACTACACTACTACTATTTATCCCATTAATGCCACACCCAGTCATCACTATCCAATGCCACAGCGACTGCTGAAACAAATGGCACCATTTGTCTGAATACCACTTCTGAACACAAGCAAGTCATTTGGCAAGCCTTTCTTCCTCCTATGTGTGACACAGAACTCGGTGCCCCAAAGAGTGGCACATTGGCATGCTCTGTACTTTGAAGTCAAGGAACACAGCAAAGAATCTAATCAAAGTCTTCTTGACCAACTCCTGCCCTTCTGTTACCAACTTACTTTTTCTCTGAATCAAATCATAGAAGCGAGGCTGTATCCTGTTTGACTGTTGGAAGGAAGAGAATTCGCCCCTTCCAAGGATGAAGCCCTTTACCGGTTGTCTAATACAGAGTTGCTATCTTACAAACCATATGTTCATACAAGCAAAAATTTTTACACAGCAGGTTGTATTTATGTATATTTGCATTCACATACACAAACACTCATATTACAAATATAATCAAAGTCGAAGAGAGTACCAACTTGAGAGTCAGGGTACAGAGGGGCTTGGGGGTATCTGGTAGGGGCAGCAGGGAGGAAATGGCGGTAGGATAATGAAATTCTATTTCAATTAAAATCATTAAAAATTAATTTGGGCAAAGAGTAAAAAGAAGAGAAAAATTGAGTTTTATAATTTGAACCCTCCGTCATTTAATGACTTTTAAACAGTTCAATGTTTAACAGATTGCCTACTTAAATTAAAGAAAAGTTGAATAAATTAATAAAGAATGAATGAATATACCCATACTGAAAACAAAGTACCACGGGCTGTAAAGTGATTTATCTTCTTACCCCATCATCATCCCACTCTGTGCTCAGGTAGCCTACACACTGTTTCTTGGCATTATCTTACAGGCCAGTGTCTTCCTGTCTTATGGCATGGCAGGAGCATGCCCCAGGATGGCCTCCTGCAGCCCCATGAAGGGACGCCATCACATCCTCGTCTTGTTCACAATGAATTAACAAGATCCATCTTCACCTAGAAGCTGCTATTCATGTAAAGTGGGACCCATAGAATAAGCTTTATAACCTTCCAGTGGAGGAGTTGAAATGTTAGCACTTGATATTATTATTCTAGTACACCAGGCTGTTTTATCTATTCAGTGAGAGTGTGGAACACCAACAGGTAGCATGTTTACCCTCATGAGGAGCAGGAAAATCAGCAGACTTATCTGTGTACTTTTAGCTACACACGTAGCAGCTTTGCTCCTGCTGGACAAACGTATCCTCTGTTTGCCAACAGCACTGCTTTTGAAAGGCGTCTGCTCCGAAGAGACCGGTTTCAAAGCCGGTCTTCCTTTCTGTCTCACTTTTGTCAAAGAGCACGGGATCCTACCACATGCTTGAGTTAGAGGAAATCAAACTCATGCCTGCCGTGCTGCTGAGAAAGAACTATAGAGCTCACATGCAGCCACCATCAACAGTGGCCAAGATCCCTTAGGGGTGCTCCAGACGAAATGCCAATGGCAGGCTGCCTCTCCATTCCTGACTTGCTCTAGCAGGTCTAAAGATGGCGGGTACGTGCAATACCTTTGGCAAGGAGTACTTGGGCAGCTTTATCTGGGCAAAGGCTTCTCTTCGATACGACACGTAGTAGCTGGCTCGTCCACCGATTGTTACCTGGATCATGGGAGAAACAAGAAGAGATCAGATGGGGACACAAGTTAGAAAATACTCTCCTGTCCATAAATAAGCTCAATAGGCTCAAAACTGCCTTTTGGGGTCTACCTATTGTTAGTTTTTTGAGTCCCCGATCCCTTGGAACTCCTGAGTATCTCTATGTCCTGGTGCTGATACAGTCAATACACAATTACAATGATAATTCCCGTCCTCCTAAGTAAAATCAGAGGGTGCTTCTGTATGCCGTCACCGTGCTTTGCAGGTGCAACACACCTAATGTGCATTTTCCACTGAAAACAAAGAAGCTATCAGCATCACTTTCAATCATGATCTATTTGTCCAGTATCTGTTATTTTCTAACAATGTATTAATGCATCGCAACCACAGCACCATGATCATAAGCATTGTTTGGAATCTAGATGATTAGCACGACTCAAGCCATCACAACTGGGAAATTTCATTTCATTTCTGATGGTCACACTTTTCCATTCATATTCATAAATCCATGCATTGGACAGATGCTTTGTGATCCTTCCCGTGTGCAAGCTGATTAAAGGCAGAGAAGGTAAGAAGAAAAGTTCAAACATGAAATGTATAAACTTCTGTTTGTTCAGAGCTAGGAGAACAAGGAATAGGCTCAGCCACCTCACTTGGCAAAAGATGGATCCTTCATTAGATGACATGGTATCACTCCAAAAATTAGTCCATAAGCCTGCTTTTGTGGAAAAGTCCTGCCAATATGGCACAGCTCTGTGGAGGGCTGCTCTTGGTCCAATTATCCTAACTCGGGGGAAATTAATATTCACAGACGAAGATAGCATGGCCTGTTCAGAGAAAATAGCAGGAGGACAATAGCAACCAGGCTGTTGCAGAGGCAATTACTCTAGGCACATGCTTCCTTCTCACCAAGCACATGCTGGAGACCAGCCAGGACCTCACTCCTGGCCAAAGCTGGCAGCCATCCTCCGCAACTGCTGGGAGAAGTGGGGTGTAATGTCTCCGTTGAAAGACACCCACCACCCCTCAGTCTGAAGAATGCCCCCCATGGCTGTTTTCCTTTTCTTTCACAGATTGGAAGACCCTCAAGTAGGTACTTCAAGCTGCCAGGTAGGGCACATGTTAGACTCAGCATAAGGCAGAGTCTGGGGAAAGCCTGGTGCAGATGTTAAGGCTATAAATGAAGAGTGATTGGTTTTCTCTTTCATGTTTAGGGCTATTGCAGGTCTCTATTTTCTAATGAGATTTTAATTCTAGAACTTTAATTTTTTTTTTAGTTTTCTAGAGCACTTGTTATAAATCTCCCTTGTTTTGTGTTGTCTTAGATGGATGTTGACAAATTGAGATTGATGGTTATGGAGAATTCCCACTTTTTAAAATAATCATTAAATTCATAGACCCGGATTAAAATGTAACTCTTGGGCATGGGCACACTCTTAGACATTGCATGAACCTGTGCATTTATTTGTTTTATTTGATTCCATTTTAATTATAAAATCAAAATATAGAAACATACATGCCAATCAAAACACTAGATCAATAGTTTTGAGCTTTAGCATGTTTCAGAATCACCTGGATGGCTTATTAAAACTCAGACTGCTGAGCCCCATGTCTGATTATATTGAGTTTGGTTGGAGTCAGTCAATGGTCTTTTCTAATAAGTTTTTTGGTGCTGTTGCTATCTGGCGACCAGACTTTGAATACCAGAGAACTAGATCTTTAACAGCAATCTGTATACACCTCTATGTTCCTCACCTGAACTTCCTGACTGCTATTATTCCTAGCGGTAATCATTTTTAATTGATATGAAAGTTCTATAATTAAACTTTTTAAAATGCCCAATTAAATAGCATTTAATTCATTCACACCATTGTCAAGTTTTCACATTTATTTTGTCCTAAGGCATTTTTCTCCACCCCAAAGAGGGTCTGCCATATGAGGTAACATTTAAGCACCCCAAATACATGTTATGCTTAAAATCTAGTTCTCTAGAGAACCTCACTGAATGTACTCTTTGGCACACATAATCTCACAGGATGTTCATGCTTTAGTAATGAACATAGATTATGGTTCTTATGGACCATAGAATGCTCTAACATATTAGAAGGCTATAGGTAGACCATGCAGCCCAAATGTTTCACCAAGTACTTATGCTAGCACAGAATCTTCCACAAATATTAAGATGCCTCCTCCCCACGTTATCTATGTACCTCTTTGTATTTTCCAAAACTCAATAATGCCTAAACCTAAATACAAGCCTCAAGAGTCCATGGAAAGGTCTAAGTTGCCATCAGTTTACTGTGCTCCTGTCAATCAGCTTCTGAACTTTACCTCTTCCTTTCTCCCAGGGCACTCGATGTTTACTCCTGTGGCATACATATTCCTGTAAGTGTTCCTTCAGGTCTTATGACCTTGTTGAGGATTCCTTCCTTCCCAGACAATACAAGGCCCAGGATTTTAACATTTGCATTTATTCTAAAGTGTATATTAAAGTTTAATGCCCGGTTCTATAATATTAAGATGTAGGGTATTTTAGAAGATGAATAGATGTGAACATTTGAGCCAACAAAGAGCATCAGAGGCTTATAAAATGATTACAGGCAACTAACTTTAGCCCCTCTCACCCATCTATCCCTTCTGCCCTGTGAGAGCAGAGAGGACAAGACACAAAATCACAGGCAGAAAAAGTGCCCTTACAGACAGTGGACGTACTCTGCCTTGATATTAGACTCACCAGCCTCTTGGTCACAATGAAAACTGTAGTTTTGATGTTTATAAGTCACTCAGTTTAAGATTGGTTATCTCGACAGCATAAATAGTCTGATACATAAATTGGCACTGGAAATGAGCTGTTGCTAAAATATGCAAAATTTCCATGGAAAGGACTTTAGAAACTGAAGTGAATGCTAGAAAGGCAAACATTGCAACGAAGCAATGAAGAGCCTGAAGGTGAGGTGAGCTTCAGAGAAATCATTAGTCATCTTAGAAATGACTTAAGCAGGTGTGATGAACCTGCTGGTGGGAATGAGGACAGGAAACATGATGCCACTGAGAATTCAGATGAAAACCAGGAGTAATGTGTTAGATACTGAAAGACAGTCTACCTTCAAAGAACTTAACCAATATGGAAGTATGTTCTAATATGCATGGACAGCTGAACTTCAATGTACAGAGTTAGAATATTCGGTAGAAGAAACATCTCAGCAGATGGACAGCTGTAACATGGATTCTAGATAGCTTGGAAGATGAGAGAATTAATTTTCAATAGAGTTTGTATTCCACTGGGAAGTGGTAATCAGAGATTTAAAAAATTCTGATTGTGGCCATGTAAATAGTTAAAAGATGTGCTTGGGCAAGAAGGCCAAAGGTGGGGTCAAGGAAACATTTTATAAAGAGATTGGGAGGAAGGCAGATGGCATCCATTTAGAGGACAGAAGATTGGTCCCTATGGCATTTGGAAGAGTTCCAAAGCTACTGCTTCCATGATAGGCCCAGAAATCCAGGGTTTTGAGGACAGAAAGCTTTAGCAGGTTTGGGCTTGCTATCCAGCATCACCTAAGGCTCTCTTTCCAAGATTATACTGCAGATCTCCTGGAGAGCCTTGTTGGGTCTTGTGTGTGGCCCTGGCCATGTCTTTAGAAAGTGTAAGAAATAGACCTCAAGGCCATTCCTGTGGTACTAACCGTTCAGGCCCAGAGTTCAAGGACTACAGAAGCATGACTGCCTCCACCAAGTTTCCAAGAATGAGAAGTCCTGGGGACCAGGAGGAGGATGCTGCAGGCATGAATCCTCAGCTGAGTCCTCACTAGGATGGGGGAGGCCAGAGTCTGGCCAGAACACAGAGGCTTCCACTTGAGAAACTCCCAGTGAAGCTGTAGGGTTGAGATTTTTCCTAAGTCTCCAGAAGCATACCACAAATTGTGGAACTACAGCCTAAGAGAGCTACAGGTACTCCGATCCAATCAATGAGTGTTGCTGGATGGGCTGTACCCAGAAAAGCTATAGGCATAGCTCAACCTCAATCTTCCTAGAAGACAGGACAAACCAAGATCATTTTCAATCTTCAGAATTAAAGTCGTTGGATGTATTGGATTTTGGATCTACTTGAAATCTGGTAAATTTTTCCTATCACTTACTTGCTTTGGTGGTTTTGCCTGGAGATACCTAGCTTATATCTAACCCACCACTCTATTATAATTATATATGAATCCAGAGCTAGAGAGCAATTTGTCTGAGAGCCAATCACATCTTAAGTCTTATCCATGTGTGATTTAGATGATATTTAAATGATACTTTGGCTTTGGACTTTGAGGTTGTAAGTTAAGACTTTGAGGTCATTAAGATGGAATGAGGGCATTTTGTACCTCACAAAAACCAAGAATTGGACAGAGAATACAGCAATGGACTATTACTGACTAAATGTTTAAATTCTCTCCAAGATTTCATATTAATACCTGATCTGTGAATGTAACAAAATTAAGAGGCAGAATCTTTTAGGAAAGACCAAAGTTCATGGAGGTACAAATGCCTACAAATGCCTACAAATGCCTACAAATGCCTACAAATGCCTACAAATGCCTACAAATGCCTACAAATGCCTACAAATTCCTTAGGGATGTATGAAACCTTCTTTTCTGTTCTCCTTTGCCTGAAGAGGACAGTGAGGAAGGCCACATTTTGTTGTTGTTGTTGTTGTTGTTTTCTTTTATTGGATATTTTCTTTATTTATGTTTCAAATGTTATCCCTTCTCCAGGTCTCCCCTTCCAGAAACCCCCTAACCCACCTCCCTCCCACTGCCTCTATGCGGGTGCTCCCCCAGCCACGCACCCCCAATCCTGCCTTCCTGCCCTGGCATTTCCCTAAACTGGGGCATCAAACTCCCACAGGACCAGGGGCCTCTCCTCCCATTGATGTCTAAGAAGGCCATCCTCTGCCACATATGTGGCAGAGCTATGGGTCCCACCATGTGTACTCTTTGGTTGGTGGTCCAGTCCCCCAAAGCTCTGTGGGGTCTGGTAGGTTAACACTTTTGCTCCCACCATAGCGCTTCAAATGCCCTCCACTCCTTCAGTTCCTTTTCCAACTCCTCCACTGGGGACCCGGTACTCAGTCCAATAGTTTGCTGCAATATCAGGAGACAGCCATATCAGGCTCCCAGCAAGCACTTCCTGGCATCCTAAATAGCATCCAGGTTTGGTGACTGTATATGGGATGGATCCCCAGGTAGGGCAGTCTCTGGATGGGAAGGCCACATTTTGAAAGCAGGAGATGAAGCTCCTTCTGGCAATGAATTAGCCTCAAGCTTAAACTTGCTGGCCCCCAGACCAGGGGAAAGCAAATCTCTAATTTTTAAATAAACTACCCAGATGTGGTATTTTATTATAGGAATGGAGATGATTGACACAGCTGGTCTCCAGGAAGACTATGAATATATGATAAGGAGTCAACTAGAGTTTGTTGAGCTTATCAACCACACTCCAGAAGTTCCTTAGCTCTTTTATAAATTATCTAGCTATTCTTCATTGCAGCATTATAAAAGGTATATTAGGCCAAGTGACTGGTCAAAGATGAGACAACTAAGAACGTCAGAACGCTTTAGCTCTACAACTGTACCCTTTCCGTAAGTAGCTGGAAGAACCATAACTCTGTCTTACTAGTCTCACTATAAAACAGAACGTATTTGTTTGATTCTTACATCTATTTATTTAAATCACATGTGTAAACCTTTGCAACTGGCATGTGTATATGTTTCTCTGCATTCCTACACACCCTGTTATGTATGACATTGATGGGACATTTTAAAAGCCAGATCTTCTTAGGAGACATGAGGTAACATAAACAAATGCAACAGCAGTTACCATTCCGGTCTGTGTCAGGAGCTGGAAGATGCTGCAGTACAGTTCACCTCAGCACATCTATACTTCTCAGGTCAGGAGACTGGATCATCAAGAGCTCAGCCAATACACCCAACATGGCATAGTCTCTCATAGCTGCAGCCAGAAAGTGAACGCTGGCTTTCATATTCCTCTCTCTGCTTAAACCCTGGCCCAGGAATGAACAGGAAATTAACACTAACTAACAACTGAATAATGATTTTTCTGGGATTAATCTGCTTATCCACTAAAACTGTGGGTCTTCCTTCTCCACAGTTTTATGACTACAGGTGGGCACACAAAATTTCTCTCCATTTCTCTCCAGGCCTGGATAGCCAAAGGCTTACTTCCATCCAGTATCTGAAGCGCCACCTCCTCAGGAATGGAGCTACAAAGTGCCGTGGAGAAGACCAGCTGATGTATTTGCTGTCTCTCCATTATTAGTTGCATGACTCTCTGGCAACCACACAGGAAGGAATAAAGTTTAGCCACTATTAATCTATTTTGATGAACTTTTCTCTTACTTACAAGCAAATTTCCTAGCACTGTAAATCCCAGAGATTATTACTACTCTCCCCGTCAGTGACACCTTTTATTTTACATTTGATGAATGCCATCCAATTATTTGCTCTGGGTCTATCCTTCATGCTAAACAGAGAATTAGCTGGGTCTTTCCCTTACTAATGACTGGCTCGTTAATCTGATTTTCTGAATTTCCATTTTACAGGTTTAATTGGGCTCCTGGCCAATGTAAATGACGCCTTTGGATAAATGTATCGGTCATTAAATATATCTGTCCCTTTTGACTATTCCCATTCTTGCTGTGGACAAGCTTAACCTGACATATCTTTTATTTATTTTCATCCATTCTGTTTCTGAATGATAGCCTTTCTTTGTATACAGAGGGAAATGTGCATATTAAAAATAGAATCAAAGCCAGTGAGTTACTTCCTGACCCTCGCTGGGAATTCAGCTGTTGAGCCTCTAGATTTATAAGCAGACACAGGGAATGTAAGAACAGAAACAAGCTGAGTTTGGTGGCGCAGGCCTTTAATCCCAGCACTCGGGAAGCAGAGGCAGGCTGATTTCTGAGTTCAAGGCCAGCCTGGTCTACAAAGTGAGTTCCAGGACAGTCATGACTATACAGAGAAACCGTGTCTCAAAAAAAACAAAAACAAACAAACAAAACAAAAAAACAACAACAAGAACAGAAACAAATATTTTTGAGTGTTTAATTTTTGTGACATTATTTACTATCCATAATAATATGTGTTAATGTTATTACTTTTAATTATACAACTATTGTTAGATATTAATTTAGATTAATAGCAGATAACATTTTTGGGCATTTGTGTCAAGTACTGATCATCTGTACATACTAGCCTTTTATTTTATGTTTGGGAATAAAAATGGCATGTAAGTTATATCAAATACTCTAAAATACAAGCAAGTAAATGATAACCCTCAAATTGAAACGTGATATTTACGGTTTTCAAAGCTTACAACAATCCTTGCATTGAGTGAGGCTCCCAGACTGCTCTGTGGAGAGGGATAGACCCCATAGCACTCCACTTGTAACTTTGCAGATAGGATGTCCACCAACAATGAAGACCTTTCTGTGTGGAATTCCTGTCCACTTCTCAGTCCTTGAAAAATCAATGCTCCACTGTTGCCCATGACTGAAAGGTGCTGCTATCAGAATTTCTGAATAAGAAGGACCACAATGGGAATAAGTTTGACTTATACAAGGACTGTTGCTCTCATAGAAAATGACATTTAGAAGCTTTTCCAGTTAGGAGATTGAGCTGGGTCCAATACAATTTGAATATTATAGATAAAGAAAAATGACCACAATTGTAGATACATATCAGCTGATTATCACATGGCTCAAGCATTGTTTCTTACTCCCCAAGAAAGGCAAAGGGATATGTAAACCCTTAAGATGTACAATTACATCCTTTGCTCATTAATTCTACTCAAGTTATTCAAAATAAATCTCAATGTTTTTAAGCCTTTATCCTCTTCTCCAATTAACCACTAATAGAATTCTTTCAAGAACATTTTCTGGGTCTTTATTTGTTCTTTATTATAAGAACAAAGAGACAGTATTCTCAATACTGGACCCTAAGAATCCAACTTAGTGCCTGCAATACCAGATGCCCAGGAAACCAAGACAGTGAAATCACTACTTCATCTTCAGAGTTTAACATCAGCCTGAGCAGTAGAGTAAAACTTACTTTTTAAAAATGGGTCAACGAACAGCCATACTTTTCACCAAAAACTTGCTACCATGTCTACACCGATGATATATGTCATGGTAGCTTCCTCATGGTAGAAGGAAATGCCTCTGCCAATGCAGGTTTATTTCTCCAAACTGCTTTGCTAAGGTTCCCCCCAACCTGACTATCTCAATGGTGCAGCACTTGGAACAACACAACATCCTATCAACAAGTCATCTCCTGTGCTAGACTGTTCAGAGTTAAGTGTTTGTCTCACTAGTGTTTGCTTATTTTATAGGCTAGAGGCTCTGTAGTATACCCTCTTTTATATCCGTGTGTCTAGAAAGAATGAGTCCATTAATTAACACTGTACCTTATGCTAAGGCAGGACCTCCTTTAAACCAGATTTGTACATCAAACCTTTTATTAGTACTAAACATAATAGTACCAATAGAGCTTCACCAAGAATAGATTTGGGATGAAAAGCTGAAACTAAAGCTAATATTTCTTTCTCTTTCATGACGTGTGTCTATTTGGTTGGAAGAGGATGGGAGAGATGAGTAATGAACTTGTCAGTAAAGTCACTTGTCAGAAACTACTGATAAAGCAACTACTACCATTGTCAGCCAGCTCTACTATTCATCCAAACCATCACCAGACCACTAACCTACCTCCCTGCTTGTTACAAATGACGGCAGGCAAGAGAAAGGTGATGAGCAAGAAAGCCATGGGACAGTGAGCTGGTGATTAGACACAATGGCCAGAAGAATTAATATGCTTGACTCTGACCCCCTGTATTTCATCAGATATAACAAAGGAACCCAGTTTCCAATTATGTGTGTCTTCAAAGGGAATACTTTCCCCAATTTTTAAGAATAAATCACATTAGTTGGTACCCTAGAAATGTATCTGAAAATGGTTTCTTGTCCTTGCTGATTTAATGACCTTGAAAATTAATTTAGATTTTTCTCTTCTGAAAAATGAACATATGATTACTACTTCTGATGATAAAGTATTGGAATAAATTCATGTTCACAGTGTGCACGAATGTGTGTGTGTGTGTGTGTGTGTGTGTGCGCGCGCGCGCGCGCGTGTGCGCACATACACAGAGAGAGACAGAGAGGGGGGAGAGGGAGGGGAGGGGGAAGGGGACGGGGAGAAGAAGAGGGAGAGGGAGAGGGAGAGGTGCTTATTTTATATTACTTGTTCAGGAAACTTGCAGAAAAAGATGCCTGTAGCCATAGAATACCTTCTGGAGACTTACTGTGTAGTAGTTATATACAGTCACCTGATCATACTGGCCAAGCATAGAGCTAGGAAATTCTTATTCTTATCTTCAGCCAGGATGACATTCCAGGGGGACCAAAAGTAGAGAGCACCAACCCTATATGTGTCACAGACTACCATTAATGAATACAAGTTAGTTGCCATAAACAAATTACCTTGGGGAGGGAGGCATGATGGAGTTCATATATTGCTAATGAGTTGAATGGCCTATAGAGAGTGGGCAGTGCCAAAGTGCAAGAGTTCAGATTTCAATGGAGGTTACTATGTCCTGGCAAGGTCAGTTCCACTAGATAGTCCAGAATAAGCCTAAATAGTCTACTCTGAAGCCTCTTCAAAGGATGACTAGTTTAGGATGAATCATAAAGACCCACACCTAGGGTCAACCAATTTCATGGTGGCTTGTCCCTCTCATCCTCCAATTTCCCATCCCATTCATCTTTATTTCCCTCTGAATTGTAGGCTCTTGGTTGATAGCACTCTTCCTGTGCTTGCTAGTTGTACAGTAGGAAGCTGGCCCATTTGTAGAACTATATTGATTCTGAAGGTATATAATGTGTCTTATTGTTATCTTGGTCCTTTCTTGGCAAGCTATCTTCATGTAACAGCTCTATGCTCTTAGTTTTTTCTTTCTTTTCACTGTTTTCCATTGTTCTTTAATAATTTCATATAATTTATTTTGATCATATTCATTCCCCCTTATTGACTCTTCCCAGATCTTCCCTTGCCTTCCAAGTCAACTTTATATTATTCCTTTCTCTTAAAACACAGACACACGAGTCACGTGGCTCTGCACCTCCCTGGCGTGCGCCCGCCCGCTCGCCCCTGTCCCCGGCTCCTCCTCCTCCTCTTCTCGCCATTGCAGTTGGGATTGAAGCAGCCCCGGCGAGAACCGCGTGGCTTTTTTTTTTTTTTTCTTTTTTTTTTTTTTTAGGGAGGTTGTGAAGACTCCAGAAGGCTACGTGAGTGCAGTGCAGAGGTGGTTTTGGGAGCAGCGGGTCAGCAGTTTCCCCCACAGGCAGGATCCAAAAACTCCACCCCACCGGAGGCTGGGCCTCTCCCAGCCAGAGCACCCACCACACCGCCATCATTCCTCTGAGACCAGCGGACACAGCTAGGGACACCCCAGGACTTTAAGATCGCCGTGGGGTTACGCGTGAGTGCAGTTCAGAGGTGGTTTTGGGAGCAGCGGGTCAGCAGTTGCCCCCAGGGACAGGAACTGAGAACTCCGCCCCACCGGAGGCTGGGCCTCTCCCAGCCAGAGCACTCGCCACCCCGCCATCTTTCCTCTGAGCCTAGCAACTCCAGGACTTTAAGACCACCTCAGGAGCTCAGGAACCGGGCCTCAGGCTCTGTGCACTCTCTTAGGCTCTTTCGGGACTCCCCAAGATATCTCTGGAAGTGAGGTGAGCAGGGGAACACAGCCTCTGTTCCGGCCCAATCTCATGGAACTTGAGACATCAGCCAGGAGATTGCTAAAGGCCCAGGGCAGAACAGCAGGTCCTTTCTGGTCTGCACCAATGCCAGGTCTCCTCGGGCAGAGATGGCAGGATGAAAGCGCAAGAACAGAAGCAACAGAATCCAAGGGTACTTGGCATCACCAGACCCAAACTCACCCACCACATCAAGTCCTAGATACAACAGCACACCAGAAAAGCAGGACATGGATATAAAATCACTGGTCATGATGATGATGGAGGACTATAAGAAGGAAATACAGGAAAACAAAGATAAACAACAAGAAGCACATAA
>LR754727.1:0-25835 GCA_902729485.2 Mus minutoides | reverse complement strand
TATATATATATATATATATATATATATATATATATATATATATATATATATATATATGTATATGTATATATTCTAACATTGCTTTAAAAACTTAAAAATTATGATTAAATATTGCCAATGTTCCATTGACTGCAGTTTGCAGTTTGATTGAAAATTTAAGATCTTTAACTCACCCATATATTATTAATTAAGGCTATTACAAGAGTAATTATCTTATGAGAGTGCTAATACAGATCACTTCATACAAAACAAAGACAGAGTTATTTAGATATATTTGTCTTTGTACAAAAATTAGACCTTCATACAATCAGTTTGGCAATGGCTGCTGCCTTGCATGGAACTAGAGTAAAAGCAATTCTTTCACAGCACTAAAGTTATAAAGAACATTTTAAGCATAAGTCATCTTAAGATAGACTTATGCTTAAAACTAGAGGCATAGACAGACAGTCAAATTGCTCCCCTAGACTCTGCCCTAACTGCAGGAGGGCTAAAACTCAGACAGTATGCTTGGATTAAGAAATACATTTGAGAGCGGGCGTGGTGGCACATGCCTTTAATCCCAGCACTCGGGAGGCAGAGGCAGGCAGATTTCTGAGTTTGAGACCAGCCTGGTCTACAAAGTGAGTTTCAGGACAGCCAGAGCTATTCAGAGAAACCCTGTCTCAAAAAACCAAAGTAAAATTTAAAAAAAGCAAAACAAAAAGAAATACATTTGAGTTAATGCAAAACTCAGAGCAGCTTTGGCCAGGCTTGTGTGGCATTTCTTTTGTTTTGCAAACTGTGCCCAAGGAAGTTCTTGAAACCTTGCCTCTCCCTGCCTTCAGGGGAATTTCTTTTTAGCTAAACAACCTTTTTTCACATCTACCCAGATGTTGTTCATAGTAAAGTTTAAAGTTTAAATTTAAGATTTATAAATGGTCAATCAGGCTATAGAACTTATAAAGGCATTACAAGCTGGCTTGCCTACTTTATATAAAATTATGATAGATTTGAAAGTGTGTTTTTCCTTTGCATCCTGATAATTGTAAAGGATTTGCTTCTAGTGAACTGGTAATCACTGGAAAATTTTGCCTCTAGGTATGGCTAATACAGTTTTACATTATGTAAGAAAAATTTTTATTGTCTCTGCTTCAATATAAGAAGCTAAGAGTTTGAATCTTTCACTGCATATTCTTTCTTTCTTTCTTTCTTTCTTTCTTTCTTTCTTTCTTTCTTTGTGTTTTTTTGTTTTTTTTTGGTTTTTTGAGACAGGGTTTCTCTGTATAGCCCTGGCTTTCCTGGAACTCACTTTGTAGACCAGTGCATATTGTTTCTTAAGTGGAAAGTATTTTATTAACAAATGCCTCTAAAGAAAAGTTTACTTCAAATCTTTGCTTTCACATAATGAACTTTCAAGTTCTGGGGAGTTACTGTTGCTCCAAGAGATTCAGAGGCACTACCTTTTCTAATATTTAGGGTCTTAGTTATCCTAGAAAAATTGTGGTACAGAAAATTTAAGAAAAAAATGATGATTTGCTTACTTCAAATTATTTTCGAAAGCTTCCAGGAGATGTTAATTGGTTAAGACCTCACCTTAAACTCACCACAGGAGAACTTAAGCTTTTGTTAGGTGCTATCAAGTGAGATTCAAATTAACTGGTGAGAAACAAAAAGGCTTTGCAGAATAAAGAGAAAGATTCTTTGATCAATTGTTATCAATTATAATCTGTAGCAATCAAATATTAGGAGTGTATTCTAGTTATTGTTACTCAGTTTGCACACAGCAATTCTTTGGCAAAGAGAACATTAATGTAAAATCATCCTTCCTTACCTCCAAGTAAAGTTTTAACATCTTATTATAATGCTGTAATTTAGATGCCAAAAAACTCCTTGCTGAGTGAGTGCCTCATAATTTTCTACAACCAGGCAAACTTATGCCTAGGTGAAGTGTAAGGATCCACATACTGGCACATGGTATGATCCTGTTCAGATTTTTAATATGGGGAAGAGCGCATGTTTGTGTTTTTTCCACAGAATGCTGTAGGAGCATGCTAGCTGCCACAGTGATTGGTGAGACATGCTGATGCTGGGACAAAGAACAATGCTGACCTGTGAGCTTGCTGAGTGCCCTGATAATGAAGACAGGAAGGCTGTTTTGTACATAAGTTCCCGATCTCAGATTGGACAAGCTGCCTTGCTTCAAGCTTTTAGTCCTTGTGGGACTGAGAACATGAAGACTGGAAACCACCTTCAAAAACTTAATCATAAAGAGAAGTTATGATGAATCTTTTCTTTCCTTTAATGTGACCAGTTATTCCTACTTAGTCATGGACTGTTGTAATAATCAATCCAATATTAGAAATAGTTATTTCTTCATTTGGAAGGCTGGTTCTGGTCATTTTTAGAGACATATTTGAAAGTTAGCTACAGTTCTCTATGATGCTATGTTAGCAATGGATTGAGACAGGATATAGCAATATTAAGGCTAGGTTACCATAAATTACAGATATTAGCAGAAGTTCTTTGGATACTTAGAACATTGATTAATTTTCCAGAGATTTAAAGAATAACCTAAGTGTTTTGAATCCCTTGGATTGGGTTCAATATATAATCTTGCTTGCTATTATTATTGGAATTATTTTTTTAGTAATTGTATTTCCACTCATCTTTAGAGTTCTGAAATCTGTAGCTATGACAAGGTGGGACATTCTGGAACCCCTTTCTAAAAGATAAAAGAAAGGGGGAACAACTACATCCACTCCAGTAGTGGCACTTGTGACAAGACTAGGAACCTGGACACAGTCCCGAGGCGAAAAGTTCATGGAAACTTTGTTTCCTGGAACCGAGGCATCCTCTATAACGAATGCTCCAATGTCCTTGATTTAGTCGGTGTGTTTTATTATAAGTGCCTCCAAGCAATGACTTGCCAAATACCTAAGCATAATCGAACTTTGCTTCCTGGCTTTCACTAATGCCCTAGGTAGTCCTTGAGCTGACCATGGGCTTTGAATTCAGCAAGAATGTTGCCTATTCAGTGACATTCAGAATTGCCTCTAGTATTGTAAGAGAGATAGTGAAAGAAATCAGGTATTACTATCTACTACATAGAGTTAGAAACCTCAGGGCAAGCTTAGCAAAGTAAGTTTAGAAATCTTATTATAGTTACGTATGGCAGACTACATTACTTATTAGTAGAAAGTCCCCCCACACTATCACTTAGAATAAAAGCCAAGTTGCTCCAGTATACAGGAATTTACAATGGTTTAGGAAGTAGATCAGGCTGTGGTTTTAGAGTATTGCATTATTCATGAGAAGGTTAGCTAGAGTGGAACTCCCTAATTAGAACCATGACTTGGGCGTGAAAGCTCTTGCCCCAGGAGTGTAAACATCTCATACCTGGCTTCTAAGAATATAGCTGACCTTAGATAGAGCTGACTTCATCTCAGTTGTTTTATTGCCCAGTTCCTGTAAGTTTTTGTGTTTGTATTCTTCTGTTTTGTGTTAGAGTCATTAAGAATCTGGTAACCTCATTGTACCTTGCCGAGGTATCACCTAACTTCCCTATTTCTTCTGTATAAAAAGTTTGATGCTCAATTTGACAAATTACATTTAGATACAGTACACTCCCTTGTGTCCTGTATTTGTTTGTCATTTCTTGCCGACTCTTTACTCACCTGTCTGGAACCCCGAGTTCTCCGAGGATTGAGTGGGGCCCCCTACTGAGGCCAGTCCTTGGCAATCTGTGAGAAAGGAGCTTCAGCTGAGAAATCAGCTCCATAAGATGGGGCTTTAGGCATTTTCTTAATTAATGATTGATTGAGGAGGCCCCACCCATTGAGGATGGTGACATCCCTCCAGCAGTGGGTCCTGAATGCTATAGGAAAGCAGGCTGAGCAAGCCAGTGAGCAGCATCTCTTCATGGCCTCTGCTTCAGCTCCTGCCTCCAGTTTGATTTCCTGACTTGGCTTCACTCATTGGATGGTGATTCAGGATTTGTAAGCCAAACACATGCTTTCCTCCCCAAGTTGCCTTTGAGCACCATGTTTCATCATTAATGACCCTAAGAAATAGCTCCACTATCTGTTTCCTAGATACCACGGATTTCCAATAAGCATTCAGAGTGAGGTTTTGGCAGCATCAGAATCACTGAAAGCATTTTTGGATGCTATGGAATAAATGGATGAGATCTGGGTATTCAAAGTGCAACTTAAAGGGCAAGAGTGAGAAACAAATGCATTAGGAGATGAGGTATCTATGAAGACAAGGAAGACCCAAGCATGCTCCTGTGCTTTTTTGAGCTGACTGACCACATGGAAAAGGCCCTCAGAGTAAAGATAATGTACATTTGTGGCGTGCAGAGAAAAGTTGTCTACACAAGTTGAAAGACATTTTAAGAACTGATTTTTAAACTTGTGCCATCCTAGACTGATCTGACTTTATGCTGGCTTGTGGAATTTGTCATATCAATCTAGTTAATGCTACCATTTCTGATCAGGCTTGTGATGACTGCTGGTGTGGATAACCTTCCCAATGAACAATCCTTCACTAATGATGGGGATCAGTCTGTAGTAGGCAGACACTCAGCATCACATTGATGATATCCATAGTTTATGCCAGCTGCCTTGAAATGTCTTGGAGGAAACCCTAAAGTCAAAAGGGGGAAGAAAGTAATCTCAGGAAGTAGAGGGAGAGAGGGATCTGGGAGGGAGAGAGGAGGGGGAGAGAAAAAGTGGGTCTGGACTAGATACCAGAGGAGATAGGGAAGATTTTGAAAGGAAGTGTGTAGCAGTGGGTGAGGGGTAACTGGGCATAGCCACTAGAAAGTCCCAGATGCCAGGGACCCAAGAGGTTCCCAGGACCCAGCAGGGAGGACATTAGATGAAATACTCAACAAAGGAGAGGTAGAACCTGTAGAGATCTTATCCAGTGGATAGACACAGCCCCTGGTTGATGGATGAGCCACCCACCTACCTCAAAATTTTTAATCCAGAATTCTTGCTATCAAAAGGAAATGCAGGGACAAAGAGTGGAGCAGAGACTGAAGGAAAGGCCATCCTACCTAGGGATCCATCCCATCTGTATACACCAAACCCAGACACTAATGCTGATTCCAAGAAGTGGTTGCTGTGTCAGGAGCCTGGTATTGTTGTCTCCTTATAGGCTCTGCCAGAGCCTTACCAATACAGATGCTGATGCTCACAGCCAAACATTGGACTGAGTATAAGGATCCCATTGGAGTAGTTAGGGCAAGGACTGAAGGCGTTGAAGGGGTTTGCAACCCCATAGGAAGAACAACAGTATCAACCAACCAGACACCTCAAAGCTCTCAGGGACTAAACTACCAACCAAAAAGTGCACATGGAGGGACCCATGGCTCGAGCCTCATATGTAGCAGAGGATGGCCTTGTCAGGCATCACTGGGAAGGGAGCCCCTTGATCCTGTGGAAGCTCCATGACCCAGGGTAGGGGAAAACTAGGGTACTGAGGTAAGTGTTGGTGAGCAGGTAGAGGACCACCCTCATAGAGGTGGGGGGTGGGGGGATAAGGGGTTTGCAGAAGGGAAACTGGGAAGGGGAATAACATTTGGAATGTAAATAACTAAAATAACCAATAAAAAATAAAAAATGGGAAAAAAGAGTATGTAACATTTCTGAGATGAGCTGGAAATTTTAAAAAATTATGAAAAGGATTTTCAATATTTTAAAAAATATAAGGCTCGGGACTGGAAAGATGGTTCTGAAGTCAAGGTTGCTTGCTGCTCTTCCGGAGGACCTGAGTCTGGTTCCCAGCACCCAACCACATGAGATGTTTCACAAACAGTAGTAACTCTAGTTCCATGGGATGTGATGTGCCTTTCACGAGAACCCACATCATCTGTGCACACGCAGAGACATGTTCTCTTAATGCCATCATGTAGATAGTGCATACCTTTAACCCAGTACTTCCAGGGGCAAGTGGACTCAAAGAAATATAGTCAATCTAATACCAATATATTTTATAAACAGTGTAACTCTAGTCTCATGAGAAGTTATATGGTCTCCATGGATATCCAGGTCCACATGTTCATGCATACAGATATACATTTACAGCAAAATAGAAAAAAATATATATATACACAGATAGAGGTATACACACATACACACATATATATGCAGAGAGAGAGAGAGAGAGAGAGAGAGAGCGCACCAGTTATGGTAATACATGATGCACATCGCTAATCCCAGCACTTGGAGAGGCAGGGGCAGGAGGACCACTTTAAGTTCTGGGCTAACTAGGGCTACATATTGAGACTCTGTCTCAAAAGAACAGGGTTGGAGGGTGGGGAGACATACAGCAACAAAAAATACAATAATATCCTAACAGTACACAAACTAACTTTGTTTCTTCGTTAAGAATAAGGGGACATGGCTACAGTTCTATAGAGCTTTCTAAATCTGTGACCCTATGGTAGAAATAGAAGTGTATTTATAACAGGCTGGCATGCTTGACTCTCAGATTATCTATGAGGTGATAAAATCTTGATGGGGTTCATAAAATGAATCTGGGGACAGTATGTCACTAGATATTTTGTGGGAAACTCTTTACAACATTATTTTAAAGTTATTTGTTGTTCATATTTTCAAGACATATTTTCCCTGTGTAGCCCTGGTTGTCTTGGAATTTGCTCTTATATGTAACCTCCAGAGTCCATACCTGCCCCCATTGAGGTGGGCCTTCCAGGCCACTTCCTGCTAGGCTGGCTCCTTTTGTTATGCAACTACCATTGCCTGCCTCCTGTGCTGCTGCTGCCCAGTCCAGAACTATGCAGAACTGCCCAGACATCCCAGGAAGAACACCTCCTGCACAGGCTCTAGGCGGCTCCACATGCTCGCCAACATGGAGCCAGGGGCCCTGGGAATGGGGTGGCAGGGTTTTCCCTTTTCCACTCTCTCTTAACCAAGAAAGATCTTTAAGTAAAGACACAGACATGTTTTGACCGGAGAACTGACTCAGTGTCTTATTTTTCTCTCCAAGCTAGCCCAAACCCCAGATCATCTTCCAGGTGACCCTTTCTGTAATGTGGGTCAACCACAGGTGGTGGACCCCAACATTTATAGACCAAGCTGGCTTTGAACTCACAACGATCCGCTTACCTTTGCCTACAAAGTGCTGGGATTAAAGGTGTGTGTTATCATGCCCTTCTAAAAGTCCCCCTCCCGTTTTTTTGTTTTTTTTTTTTAAGATTTATTTACTTATTTTATGTGAGTACACTGTTGCTGTCTTCAGACACACCAAAAGAAGGCATCAGATCCCATTACAGATGGTTGGGAACCACCACGTGGTTGCTGGGAATTGAAATCAAGACCTCTGGAAGAGCAGTCAGCGATCTTAACCACTGAGCCATCTCTCCAGCCCCCTAAAAGTTCTTGATACAACATTTTTGTCTTCTCAGCATGCTCTTCTATATAAAAAGGACATATATACTGTTTAATTTTAGTTTTCCAAGTATTATTTAGAAGAACTCTGTAAGAATGAGAAATAAAACTTGACACATGGAAAAAAATATTATTATATACTAGTGAATGAATGAATTAAAAGTTTGAGCTGGGTCTGGTGAACACTGGCCTAGAATCCTAGCTACTTGAGAGGCTGAAGTTGAACTCCATTTTTACCATGGGTTGTAAGGATAGAGGTTAGTAGAGAAAAGCTCTGGGAAAGAGTAAGACATCCCCGAGAATGGTTACAGGCTCTGCCAGGGACAGCTGTGTCCTATTATTTTATGGGATATATATTCTGTAGCTGAGTTACATGGTTTACACTTTTCCCTTATTATTTTGTGTGTTCCATATATGCATTGACATGTGTACAGCATCACACACATGTGGAGGCCACCTGTGTGGGTGTGGTTTTGTTTGTTTGTTTGTTTTTACTTTTACAAGTCATCAGTCTTTGGGAGCAGGGAAAAATATTTACTAGTTGTACCACCTGCTCCAGCCCTTAAGTAATAAGTTTTAAAGTGTAATTTAGATCGGGGCTTAAAGGTTAAAGCCTTAGTTTTAATTTTATTATGTTTATGTGTGGGGGCACACATGCCCTGACACACACGTGGTTATCGGGGGACAACGTGTAGAGCTGATTCCTTCCTTTGCTTCCTGTCCTCTTCTACCACAGGTCCTTCACGGATGGGGCTGGAGTGGTCAAGTTTGGCAGCAAGCCCATTTACCCGGGGAGACATCTCCTTGTCCCAAACATGCATGCCTTGTTGAAAAGTAAATCAAATGGTAATTTTTTGAGTGGTATTTAGATTTAAGAAGGAGACAGAAGGAGAGAAAACTCAAGATCCTAAATAATTTTGACCTTAATACCCTGTGACATACAACTGTGACTTGCCTACAAGGTATACCTGTGACATAAAGGTTATGGAAGGAACCAATCACTTAAAAAAAATCATATTTAAGGCCCAGTCCAGGAGATGCATCTCATATATGACACTGTTAAAGTGGCCAAAAACCTGAGACTAGGGGGGAAATCACCTCCTATTAGTCTACTAAAAGAACAAAGTAATAAGCAGACCCCTGGTCAGAGAAGTTCTTGTAGTGGATGGGAATGACCAGAGACCCACAACTAGACAGCGTGGTGAGGAAGAGACTTCGGAGCACTCAGATCTAGATGGAATGTGTTTATCACACCCTCCACTCAAGGCTCGGGGATCTATGCACTAGAGAAGGTGGGAAGCTTGGAAGAGACAGAGAGAGTGGATAACCCCAAGGAAATCCTTCGTGACACAACGGAACTAATGTTAAGCACATATGAATCCACGGAGGCTTTGCTAATACACACAAGACTCATACAGCCTCAAACCAGACAAAATCCCAGCACTGAGACCAGGAAGTGGACAGAGTCCGGCCCCTAACAGAGAAACTAGGTGCAACTGATAGCTGCTGGGTAAGGGAAAATCAGGTTTCTCCAGGGGAGTGTCGCTATGTATATTAACCAATCTCCAGGACAGGCCCATGCAAGAGAGTAACAGAAAATGTGTGGACACTTTATCTCCTACTGGGGCGACTCGTGGTGGCGCACGTCTTTAATCCCAGCACTCGGGAGGCAGAGGCAGGCAGATTTCTGAGATCGAGGCCAGCCTGGTCTACAAAGTGAGTTTCAGGACAGCCAGGGCTATACAGAGAAACCCTGTCTTGAAAAAACAAAAACAAAACCAAAGCCAAAACCCAAACCCAAACCCAAACCAAAACCAAAAAAAAAAAAAAAAAGAAAGAAAGCCCACATGTTCAGAATGGTAGAAATAAAGATATTTACTATTTTATTTGTGTTTTTTTCTTTATTTAATACATACAGATACATATCTAGCCAAAGACTTTTTTTTTTTTTTGTCTTTATAATGTCAAGTAAGGGTCTGGAGAGAACACTTTTCAGCCGCCATGCTTACTGCTCAGAGGACCTTTGTCTTTGCTAAAGCCTGGCCCAGGATGCAAGCCAGGGCTCAGAGAAGACCTGCCTGCTGCCAAGTCTGCTTTCGGTTTCTAGGTGTCTCCATTTTGTGGAGCCTAAGGCATGCAGTGAAGTCTCTGAGGGCACAGAGGACTGCTGCTCCTCTACTGGCTTTGTTGGCTGGGTTCAAGCCAGGGTGCAGGGCGACCTCAGGTGGCAACAACCCCCAGTCCAAGGCGGCCTGGTGTGTTCAGGTGATGGGACCCTCAGGGAAGTAACCCTTAATCACCCTAAGGCACCCCAGAGCTGTAGAAACTGCATCCTGAGGACTGGAGGGAGCACCCATAAACCCCAAGGGGGAGCATTCCTGTGTTCAGAAAACTAAAGATTAACTTTGCTGGCAGAGCCACAATTAGTCATGCACAAAACATCTAGAGAATTACTCATTTCCTGGAGTTGAACCGTTCAATTACCAGGTTTCCTTTTGAAAAGTTGATTCTCTCTCTTTCTCTCTCTCTCTCTCTCTCTCTCTCTCATATCTAACCATCCATCATTCATCTATTATCTATCTATCTATCTATCTATCTATCTATCTATCTATCTATCTATCCATCTTCTATCTATCTATCTATCTATCTATCTCTCTATCTATCTAGGCAGACAAGTTTGCATGAATATTAACAAAGGAATGCAGTAGAACAAAGGCCACTGGTATTCACAGTAAGTTCTGTTAAGCTGGAATTAAATTCAAAGACTCTAATAAATCCTTCAGGTTCTGGTAACCTTTGAAATATTTTTTACACTAAAAGGGGTGGGGCCATTAAGGAATAGCATAAGTCAGGCCTTGACTAACAGGGATGATCTAAAATCTAACTCTCTGTGCATCTGACTCAGCTGCTTGTTGGGTCTTTAGGAAGGCAGTCATGATAGGTCCCTTTTTGTGAGCGCTCCATAGCCTCAGTAATAGTGTCAGGCCTTGGGACCTCCCCTTGAGCTGGATCCCACTTTGGCCTTCACTGGACATTCTTTTCCTCAGGCTCCATTTCTATCCCTGTAATTCTTTCATACAGTAACAAATTATGGGTCAGAGATGTGACTTGATGCTCTGTCTTCCTGCTAAAGGTGGGCTCTATAAGTTCCCTCTCCCTACTGTCCAGCAGTTTTATTTAAGGCTCCTCCTTTTGAGTCCTGGGAACAGCCAAGAACACAAACAAACCCACTGCCCTCGTTTGCCTGGATGAGCTCTAGGGTGTGGCTACTCAGCCATTCAGAAACTTAGTAAGTGAAGCCTTTGGCATAGGGGAGGCTGTTGCAGCGATCCATGTCCAGGAGGTAAGCAGGGTTGTCTTCAAAGTGAGTCAGAGGCAGCGTGTCCTCCTCATTGAGGGGGCATTCAGATTCTGCCTTCAGGAACGGGCGCTGATTGTCCGGGAAGGTCATGGAGAAAAGTGCATCCGGGTCACACACAAATTTGTAGACGTACCGTTCCCCAGCCACCTCCTGCATGATGCCCTTTTCATAGTAATAGCGGAGAGAGCGGCTCAGCTTGTCATAGTTCATGGCTGGCCGATTCTTCTGAATATCCCAACGACGAGCAACCTCTTCTGGTTCTATGAGCTTAAATTCCATGCCTCAGCCAGTCCGGGCGATGAAGTGGGCATTGGCTGGGTCATCCAGGAGGGTGACAAGGAACTGCCACAGCTGCAGAGAGCCTCATCTCTGATAAGGGGGCCTCTCTCGATATATGGTGGGCTCCTGCTTGACTTTGTCTTCCAGTCTTTCGGGCACCACACAAGTGTCATCAAAGTATAGCTTGGGGTCCTTTTCATATGGGAATCCTTCATGGCTGCTGGAGAAATACCCGCCTCTCATGTAGGATGACTGGCAGTTAGGCACTTCTGTGTCAGCACAGTAATCTCGGGGCTCCTGCTTGATTCCCATGGGTGACTGGAAGCCATGTGCTGGGGGACCAGGCATCCCAGGGACCCCATGTTCATGGTATTCCTGCTTGAATCCCTGAAGGGGTGGCGGAGCTGCGGGGACAATGGGCTCTGACATCTGCTGGTGGTAGGGGGGGGGGGGGAGACTATCTCCAGGAACTCCTGACTGAGGAGGGAAGGGAAGGCTGGGCTCAGACAGCTATCGCTGAAATCTCTGTTCTGATGGATACTGGCTTTCAGGCATCATCTTTGGCATTTGCAAGGGCTGATGTGGTGCCCGGGGGACCGCAAATGTTTGTTGCTGTGATCCAGGTTCTGGAATTGAGTGAGAGTCCTCCCTTGCAGTTTTTAATGTTCTTTCTTTTTTCCATCATTTAGTGTCTTCATTATTATGTGGAGGGAGGATTTTCTTTTCTGTTCCAATTTATTTTGTATTCTGTAGGCTTTTTTTTTTTTTTTTTTTATAGCTATCTTTTTCTTTAGGTTGGGGAATGTCGTGCGACTCTCAACCAGCAAGAAGGACACGACCCCCGAGCTCTTCCTTAAACAGTTTATTCAGGAAACCTTGAATGAACTTCTTCTGACTAACTCTGACCTAACTCTCACTAACTGACCCTGACTAACTGACTCTCACTAATAGAACACGGGGAAAGCCAGCCCATAGGCTAAACAGTCCTAGGCCAACCTATCCCAGTAAGCCATGTGGCGACAGCAGATAGGTCCACATATACGGAAGCAAGCCAGATCATCAGCCTTAGGCAATTGAGGACTTGTATCCCTGAGAGCACTCGCTATCTTTATAGGGCTGGCAGAAGGCGGAAGCCAGCGCCATCTTAAAGGCACGGCACTACGCAGCTCTCCACAGGGGAAGTTTTCCTGTATGCTTTTACTGAAAATATTGTCTGGGCCTTGGAGTTGTGAGTCTTTTCCCTCTTCTAGTCTTCTTATTTTTGGTTTGATCTTTTTCTAATTTTCCAAATTTCTTGGACATTTTGTGTCAGGAACTTTTTAGATATAACATTTTATTTGGTTGATATATCCATTTCCTCAATAGTATCTCCCATGACTGAGATTCTGTCTTCCATTTCATATTCTATCAGCTCTGGTTCCTCTTCTCTTCCATCTCCAAGATTCCCTGTTGGTCTTTTCTTTATTGCTTCTATTTCATTCTCAAGTCTTATACAGTTGTATTCATTTCTTTCACCTGTTTGTACATTGTTTTGATTGTATTTTCCTGTATTTCTTCATTTCCTGTTTAAAGGCCTCTATCATCTTTATTAGATTAAATTTATGGTCATCTTCCTGTGCTTTGGCTGTGTTGGGATATTTAGTGCTTGGTGAGGTACAATTGCTGGGCTCTGGTGATGCCATATTGCCCTGGCTTTCATTGGTTGTGTTCTTATCTGGCCTTTAGCACATGGTTGTCCCTGGTGTTTGCTGGATGTTCCTGGCACTGACAGGACTCCTAAGGGAGACAGGCAGAGCCTTGGGTCTGATAATAGAGCTCAGGAAACAGCACTGGCTGCTCTTCCAGGGGTCCTGAGTTCAATTCCCAGCAACCACATGGTAGCTTACAGCCATCTATAAGGGGATCCCATGCCAATTTCTGGCCTGCAGGTGTATAAGGAGCAGAGCATTCATTTATTAAATAAAAAACTTTTTAAAAAATGCAACCAGAGACATCTAGATTGGGGATTCCAGGCCCAGCAGAAAAAGCAGTGTACCACAGTCTTGAAGACAGAGAGTAAAGAAGTTCAGGAGGTCGGCTTTCATTTTATTTATTTATCTATTTATTTATTTATTTATTTATTTATTTATTTATTTATTTAATGTATGAGAGTACACTGTCAGTGTCTTCAGACACACTAGATCCCATTACAGATGGTTGTGAGCTACCATGTGATTGCTGTGAATTGAACTCAGGACTTCTAGAAGAGCAGTCATTGCTCTCAACTGCTGAGCCATCTCTCAAGCCCCATAGATTTCTAACCCAAGTTGTTTCCAATACACTGGCAGTAGCTATGAATTGTGGTCTAGAGACAAGTAGACTGGGGAATCCCTGGTGAATGGGCAGTCCCTGTCTAAGTACTGTACTACAGCAGCCATCAGTGAAGAGAGCCCGTCCCAGATCCAAAGCTTTCTGTTAACATTTTAGTTGACCAGTTAGTTAATATTGAAGAAAATAAATGCAAACCAGAAATAAACACAATGTAGATGTAAACTAATATATTGTACAGAGAGGCTGTTTAAAAGGCTGAGAGATGACTCATGAAGTTAGGCTCTGGATCTTCCTCCCAGCCCTGTCCTATGGCCACCACATGTGAACCATGTCATGTGCCTGTGTGAATAAGTAAATGTAATTTTAAATTAAGAAATAAGTCCTCTAATTGCTATCTAGCCTTGAATCTTCTTAGCAAACTGTAACCGTACTGAAGAGCAGGGGACCTCTATGCCTTTGCTAATTTGAGCTGCTAAGAAGCCACAATAGGGTTCATCTCCAGTTAAATTAGGGCTCCACACTTCAGGTTCCCCCCACATACACCCTGCTGATAGCTGAATAATGAGGAGCCCTTTTACGGGCTCCTTTTACATCTCTGTCTTATTGTCTGGTGTCTGAAGTATGAGAATTCCCCATGGCATGTGGAGAGTAGACAGGAACACCATCGCAGTGCTTTCATTTCGTAACACAGACCCTGAGTCCTACAGCATCCATGTCAGCTATGCAGATTAATGAAGAGGTTGCTCCACAAGATTGCTCAGACAGCTGCTGTCAGAGGCGGGGAGGTAGCTATGGGAAATGCTTAGCCTGTACTTGCCTACATTTTGGTAGAAGTCTGTGGATGATCCTGTAGGAGCAATGCTGATTTAGGCAGAGGGTACTGGGGGAAGAGGGGAAGGCATTTGTGAGGTCCAAATGGCAACATGGGAAACATGGAGGGACACATAGGTTAAGAGAGAAGGAAATCAAATCTGGTAGGAACTCTGGGGTTTCTTGAAACCAGCAGAGATTTCAAATACACAAAAGGTAATTCTGTGTGCTCTAAGAAAATTGAGTTGCCAGAACAGCAGTGAGAGACCCTGATTCAGTGACTTTCAAGAGCAAATGCCTGATGCTCTCTCTGATAGAACTAGAGTACCTACCTCACGCGCTGCCAGTGAGGTGGTGGGCACAACCAGTGAGATGGCGTACATTGCCAGTGAGATGGTGGCCACAGCCAGTGAGACAGTGGGCACTGCCAGTGAAATGGTGGGTGGCAAAGCCAGTGAGATGGTGGGCACAGCCAGTGAGACGGTGTGCACTGCCAGTGAAATGGTGGGCACAGCCAGTTAGATGGTGGGCACTGCCAATGAGATGGTGGGCACAGCCAGTGGGATGGTAGGCACAGCCAGTGTGATGGAGTACATTGCTAGTGAGAATGTGGGCACAGCCAGTGCAACGGTGGGCACAGCCAGTGATGGTGGGCATAGCCAGCAGACAGTGGGCCCTGCCAGTAAGATGGTGGGCACTGCCAGTGAGAGGGTGGGCGTGCCTTGCGACAACATTCTCAGCATCCTGACTGGTGTGAACTATGATGTGAGCAATAAAGACGACAGGAGGAACAAGGGAAAGCAGATGCCACAGCCCACCTTCACACTACGGAAGAAGCTCTGCTTCCCTCTCTACTGATGTGTGCTCTCCACAGCTCACATGGGTTACCTGTGCACTTTTGTGTGGATGAGTCTAATTTATTTTTTATGATTTCTTTTTTTTTGTTTGTTTACACTTACATCATTTCCCCTTTTCCTCCCTTCAAATCCTTCTAAGTAATGTTTCCATTTCAAATACATGACATCTTTTCTCATTGTTGTGTACACATACACACGCACACACACACACACACACACACATTTCTAAATTTAACCTACTCAGTCTGTATACTGTCACTTGTATGTACGTTTTGTTATGCTTTTCTTTAAAATGGAGAAACCTTTGGTGGGCCAATCACACTCCAAGGCAGGCCCCTCTCCCAAGAATAGTTGGGCAACACAAATTGGATTCCATGGGTTCACTTTTAATCCCAGCAGTCTGGAGGCAGAGGCAGGAGGCTCTCTGAGTTCAACGCCAGCCTGCTCTATCGAGAGCAAGTTCTGAGATAGCCAGGGCTACACAGGGAAAGCTTGTCTTGAAAAAAACAAAAAAGAAAACTTGAAGATGCATGAGTAAGAAAGCAAGACTGGAGCATGAACCTGGTTGACAGAGGGGGTGAGTGACAGGAGCAGGGACCTGAGGCAAGTTAACAGAGGGGGTGAATGACAGGAGCAGGGACCTGGGGCAAGTTAACAGAGGGGGTGAATGACGGGAGCAGGGACCTGGGGCAAGTTAACAGAGGGGGTGAATGACGGGAGCAGGGACCTGGGGCAAGTTAACAGAAGGGGTGGGTGACGGGAGCAGAGATCTGGGGCAAGTTAACAGAGGGGGTGAATGACTGGAGCAGGGACCTGGGGCAAGTTAACAGAGGGAGTGAATGACCAGAGAATGGACCTGGGCCAGTTAACAGAAGGGGTGAATGATGGGAGCAGGAACCTGGGGCAAGTTAACAGAGGGGGTGAATGACAGGAGCAGGGACCTGGGGCAAGTTAACAGAGGGGGTGAATGACGGGAGCAGGGACCTGGGGCAAGTTAACAGAGGAGCTGAATGACCAGAGAATGGACCTGGGGCAAGTTAACAGAGGGGGTGAATGACGGAAGCAGGGACCTGGGGTGAGTTGGTAAAAAGGGGTAAATATCAGCATTCGCTGCATGAAATTCTCAGAGGTAATAAAAATATTAAACTTTTTTCTGTGCAGTGTATAATTCTTCCAGGTTAGTTTTTCATTAGTCTCTGGGTATTTCATGTGATTGGAAGTCCTTCAGGGTGAGAGCTATTAGCTAGCATGGAGGATAATGGAAAGAAAAGGGTTCCTTTGTTTGTGGAGGCCATTAACTGTAAAAACATTTCTGTGGCTAAGATAGTTTAAGGATTAGCCTTGACCAGGATGAGGAGGTGGCTCAGTGGTTAAAGAACTTGCCATGCAAACTTGAGGGCCTGAGTTTAGCTCCCTGGAACCAATGTAAAGGGCGATGGGCAATGGGCGATGGGCATGTTGTCCCTCCTATAATTGCTGCACTGGGAGGGTGGGGACAAGATCCCTGGAGCAAGCTGTGTAGCCAGACCAATTGTATCAGAGGATGGTTCTAGGTTCAATCGAGAGATCCTGCCTCCCTGATTATGGTGGAGATTGATTAAGACTGCATTCATGTGCCTGCCAAAGCATGTGTGCTCTCACAAAGGTACTTATGCACATATGAGCATGCATGGCAGCTCTCCTTACATGCCTACACATGAACAAAAGCTAAACTCGCCAATGTTAACATTGCTGTTATATCTTCAATAAATGGGGGCTGCTGCAAAAATTGGTAACAAGGTTTGATCCCTGGGACCAAAATGATAAAAGGAAAGAATTGACTCCCATAAGTTATTCTCTGACCTTCAAACCACACTCTCTCGCATACATGCAACTCATGACTGGATAAGGAGATGTAGATAAATTTTAAGGAAAATGAGGCCAGTTGTGGTGGACCACACTGAGCACTTGGGATGTAGAGGCAGGAGGATCTGGAGTGTAAGGCCATCCTCAGCTATATAACCAGTTTGAGGCCAACCTGATCTATATTTGACCCTGTTTTTCTTTTCCTTAAAAAGGGGAGTAAAAATATTTTTTGTTAGTTTTTAAGTAACGTACAGGTTTTTACTTAATGTACTTCTAGTTAATGGTCCATTAGAAAATTCTGTTTTTTTTTTTTTTTCCTGGAAGTCTTTATAAAAGACGGTTTTATTTGTTTTGTAGGATAATAACATTAAAACAAAACTTATTTTCTAAACAAGTATTTTATTGTGAAAAATTTCATAAATATACAAAAACTAAAAGCAATGGCAGCATGGTGAAGCCACGTGCTTACAGCCTCCAGCATCAAGAGCTATCCTGTGCTCTACCTTCCCTGACTGTATCCTCACATGCCTGCCTCATTGCCTCGCTCAGGGGCTCTGGCTTGGGTCCATTGAGGTGGAATATTCTCCCATCTGAATAGTTTAGAGACCCAAGTGTTTCTGAGGTTGAGGTACGTTTTAATAGCTAAAACATTTTTAAACATTAAATACTAGTGTGTGTTGGTATTCAAAAACTCCCGATCTTCTTGCCTTCTTAGAGTCTGTTTGAATCAGGATCTAGCAAGATCTTATCTTGAATTTTTTTGTTTTTCAAATTCCATATTAATATATAGGTTTTTTAATGTTTTCATATAGCTTTTTAAAAGAAACTGAGTTGTTCTATGCACTGCTCTTAAGTGTATATTTTATTGAAACTGTACCTATAAACTTTATATTCCCCTGTTCCCTGCTAAGTAAACTGTCAATGAGACAAAAAAGCTGTTTTTTTTTTAAAGAAAAATAGATTTACCTTACTATTTCTAGGGATCCTTTTGTTTGTTTTTGCTTTGTTTCTGTTTTTTGTTTGTTTGTTTGTTTCTTTGTTTTACAATTGGCATGTTCACACGTGGGAAACATTCAGTGTCTAGTATTGGCTTCCAACATTCCTTGTCAACACTTAAAAGCACTTTCACATAAAAACCAGAATTTTTAAAAAATCATAACGACCCAATGCACCCAGTGGCAGGCAGTCCAATGAGTCTAAGAAGTGCCATAGTCAGAAAAGGTTGTGGCACTGAGTTTACCAACCCCCTCTAGCATCCTGCCTCTGTGACTGGTTACCCTGAACCCACTCCAGTTCCATGGATATGTTGCCTGCTCTGTGGGCATTTGAGTTCTCCTGATGGTCAGAGACAGTGTAAATATTCAGTTACTCTTCCCAAGTCACTGGGCTAAAAAGTCTGAAATGGGAGGAAATAAAGATTTTGGAATTAAATCAATGAATTGTCTTGCTTGCTGTTTACCCTTTGGGGAGGGACAAAAGTCACACCCCAAAATGCAAGGACCACCCAAAAAGAAGACCCTTCAAACTAGTCTCATGTAAAAAGCAGAAAAGAGCATAGCACACAGCCCACAGAAGTCCAACTCCAGTACAGAGGGCACCAGTTCTCAATGGAGAGCCACAATATAATTAGGATAAGAATTCAAATATTTTTATTCATCGGAAAAGTGAGAAAAGTACAAAACAACTCAAGAGCTCAGCCTTCCCGTGTGTATCTCCAGAAGAGTCATGCTAGTGTCCAAAGCTCTTCCCAGGGCAGTGTCGCTCAGCCCCAGGAGCAGTTAGTTCCCTACAATGTTTGCTTTTTGTTGCTGTTGGGTTCAGGAACGTCAGACTCATTCACACTGGGACTGGCAGATGACTACTTCTCAGAAACCTCTGAAGTTTCCTCATTTGTGCTTGTGGTTAACATCTTTTGCCTGTAAAAAGAAGGATGGTCACTATATCACGAAAGCTCTATGGGTAGAGGGGGTGGGAGTATTTGCTGGAGGGTAGGAAGGAGAATTCAGCTTTCTTCCTGCTAGAGGAAGCATCCACTCTCATCACAGTAATTGGCTTACATTTGGTGAAACGTGGTGTTTGGGAGATCATATTTCCAATAGAAATTGATGTGATGGGTAACTTATCTTCTAGGTTCGTGGCTTAGGAAGGCCCTTCAGGGAATGGTGATGGTGATTGGCAACTAGTCTCAACAGAAGCCAGAATCAGAGTGCTAAAACCCAATGAACTCTGAGAAACAACCCTCAGTCATGGGACAAAGCAGCTCAGAGCCCACTGACAATTTACCTGTGTTTTACACAAAAACAGACACACAGGAGAAAAGGCTAAATACACAGTCCTCCACCTCCCACCCCCTAGATGAAAAGTCTACCTCCACAGTGTGTGTCTAGGTCCAGAAATTTACCTCCTCCCAGAGATCAGTATGGTGACCTGACTTATCAGTCACTTGAACACCCTCCTGCTCCCAAAAGCAACTCAGCCAAGGCCTCCTGAGGGAAGATCCCATACCTCAGGCAGTTAATTTCTTCTGTGGGGATCTTTATGTTGTACTTATGCTTTTCTTCAGCTTCAGCAAGCTTTGTCTGGAACACTTTCTCTCTATTTGCTGAAATCGTTTTCTAGAAGATAAATTTGAATAGCCATCTTCCCCAGAGCCCTTGGGACATAGCTCCTGGGCGGAACAGCACAGTTCCCCGGCTTCCTCTGCAGCCCAGTTCTCTGTCTAACCAGGACTTACCAGTCTCTCGAGTTCTTTCTGGCATTGGTAAAGGTTTGTGTTCAGGGTCTCCAGAACAGTAGTTTGTGCCCGCAACTCAGCCTCCAAGACCTTCACAAGAGGAAACAGCCTCAGGATATCGTGCTGATGTAATGTCCCCACGACAAGAGAGAACACAGGAATACTCCCTTCTCCAGGGCATTTGGAACACAGGGCACCATGCCAACTTCAGGCATGTTTCTTGTACCACTTACAGCCATTTCTACCTTCTCTTTCTCTCCCTCCCGTGTCAGGTTCACTTCCACTGCTGCCAAAGCAGCCGTCATCAGACAACATGGTCATCAACCACTCAGCCATGGCATGGTCTTACTTTTTTTTTAAGACATAACATTTTTATGACTTTTTGAGAATACAGTGCATTTGATTATATTTACCTCCCACTTTCCCCTAACTAGATCCACCCTCTACTTCTTTTCAACTTTGTGTTCTCCTTAAAATATTTAATATTTAATTTTTAGTGTGTGTGTGTGTGTCTGTGTGCATGCATGTGTGAAGTGCATGTACACATGCGAGTGTAGGTGTCTGTGGAAGCCAGAAGAACACATCACATCTTGTGGACCTGGAGTCAATAGGCAGTTGTGCATCTCCTGGTTTGGATGCTAGGTCCTAAGCTCTGTTCCTCTGGATGACCAGCAACTGCTGTGAGCTGCTAGGGCATCTCTACAACCCCCTTCTGCATGTTCTTTATTACAATACCTCNTCACATCTTGTGGACCTGGAGTCAATAGGCAGTTGTGCATCTCCTGGTTTGGATGCTAGGTCCTAAGCTCTGTTCCTCTGGATGACCAGCAACTGCTGTGAGCTGCTAGGGCATCTCTACAACCCCCTTCTGCATGTTCTTTATTACAATACCTCTTCCTATTGACTCCAACTCTGTGATATTCTGAAAAAGATGAAACTCTAGAGACTGTAAATAGGTTTGTGGGTTCAGTGGTTGGGGGGAATGGAAGGGAAGATTTGGGGAAAGAGTATTTTTAGTGTAAGAAACTGTTTTGCTTGACCCAGTAATGATGGATACCTGACATGATATGTTAACCAAAACCCATAGCATGCATACCTTAAGAGTGACCCCTTATATAAACTAGGGATCTCACTTAACAACAGCATGCTGATACTGACTGCTCAATAACTAACATGTCATATATTGCGAGCAGCTAGCAGGGGAACATGAAGAGTACCATGGGAGATTATATGGGAACTTTCAAGATGGATGACCGCAATGGAGATTTTTGGTTTCTGGAAACTGTCTCATGAGGGGATGTTTTGCTGAGGCAGACACATGGTGTTTTTCTGGAAGCTGCCTGGTAAAAGGGCCTGTGATGTTTTGCTAGACTGGACACTTGAGAGAACATGTGATATGTGGAAAGGGTATAAATATAACCCAACAATGGATGATGCTGTGTGGTGTTAGTTCGCCTTGCCACTCTTTGATGATCTTTATTTGGGCTTTGCTGGTGCTGGTCTTTGTGCACAACACTGTGGCATTGGTTCACCTTGCCTTCTTCACTGGTGTGACTTCCCTGCTTTGACTTCATAGAGAGAAACACACCAAAGATCTTCTGGTGATGTTCCAGAGGTTTCTTGCTGCTTCCATGGACTCAAGCCACTTGATAAAACCTTGAGGCTTCTTCTTGGTCACATTGCCATTACTGATCTGTTGTAGTTTGAAAAGTATGGCCTCGTAGGTTCATGTGTTTGAATGCTTGGCCATAGAGAATGGCACTATTAGGATGTGTGGCCTTGTGGAAGGAAGTGTGCCACTGTCAGGGCAGTCTTTGAGGTCATATGTCAACTGAGATACACAGTTTCATGGGGATTAAGATGTAAAACTCTCACACAGAAATGGATGCTCACAGTCATCTATTGGATGGAACACAGGACCCCCAAGGGAGGGGACCAATGGAGCTAGCTCATGTCTCTAGCTGCATAGAGGAGCTTTGAGGAGCAACTAAGACAATGATGTTCTGTAATTCAAAGTCCTGTGCTTTAAGCTTCATTAGCTTAAAGAGAGGGGGGCCATGGGAGCTAGCTCATATCTCTAGCTTCATATGTAGCAGAAGATGGCTTAGTCAACCATCATTGGGAAGAGAGGCCCCTAGGTCTTGCAATCTTTATAGGCCCCAGTACAGGAGAATGCCAAAGCCAAGAAGTGTGAGTGCGTGGTTAGTGGAGCATGGTGGGGGGGAAGGTATAGGGAACTTTTGGGATAGCATTTGAAATGTAAGAAAATATCTAATAAAAAATTTTTAAAAATTGTAAAACTCTCAATTCCTTCAGCATAATGTGGGCCTGGATGCTGCCATGCTCCCACCATGATGAGAATGGACTAAACCTCTGAACCTGTAAGCCATCCCCAATTAAATGTTGTCTCCTATCATGATGATAATGGACTAAACCTTTGAACCTGTAAGCCAGCTCCAATTAACTGATGTGGTTTATAACAGTTGCCTTGGTCATAGTATGTCTTCACAGCAATAAAATGCTAACTAAGACAATGGTGTTCTGTAATTCAAAGTCCTGTGCTTTATGCTTCACTAGACATAGCTGTTATTCAACACTGAGGACGATGTAACCTTGGCTTTCTCCTTGTTCACAGCTGGCTCTGAGAAAGGCTGCATTTGCTTTACATGGAGTTCAAGATTCATTTTGACTTACAGAGTTCAACACTTAGGTTTGGCTGCTCCAGTGACTGTACTGATTTGGGTAAAATTCATTTCATTTCCCCAAGGGTGTAGGGCTTGGAAGACACTAGTTTCATAGAGCTGAATGGGAACACTTACCTCTCTGGATTTTCTAAGCTCCTGTATTCGCAAGATGTCTTCTTTATATTGTCTTAGGAGCTCCTAAAAACAATTGTATTTGGAAAGGTTAGAGAATTAAGAAGCCACCGTAGGATTCAGGAACTTAACACTTACTGAACTGCAGCTATCAACTGATTGGTGTGATGAGCTCTAGGGTTTACATAGAAGTGTAAAGCAACGGAAAATGTATACATCATCCTGGGAAACAATACCAAACCTAACAAATAAATTAAAAAGAGGAAAATCAAAACAAAGACCAGTAGCCTAGTCAAGCTGTCTGCCTGTACTAACTGGCTTTACATGGCACCAAGATGGTGCAGTGCTGCCTTGAGTGTAGAGAAATGGTGAAGCAGAATGGGAAGAGAATCTTGCCCTTCACTCAAAGGACATCAAGACAACTCAGTCAGGGAGGACATTTTCTTTTTTCAGAGAGGATGACGGAATAATTGTCTATTCATATAGAGAAATTTCCTATGACCTCTATTTCACTCTAAACACAAAATTTTATTCAATATGGACCACAGACTCAGAAATGCTAAAATCAAAAACTTTCTAAAAAGAGAATAGCCACGGCTTTATGATAGGCAGTACTGTTATGGGGAAGGCAGAAAGAACTTTTAATTCTAAAAAGAAAAGATTGATAGTCTGCCTTTCTTCAAAATTAGAAATTTCTGTGCATTGAAAAATAACATTTGCAAAATGAGAAAGCAACCCCCCCAGTGGCACTTCTTATTGCAACATATATGCAAAATATTTGTATTATCCATATCTTTTAAGAAATCAAAGAGTTGAACAGGAACAAAAGAAGATAGAAATCTATCAATGCGGTCCTTCCCCAACACTTTAGAAAAGCTGGCCCTGTTTAGTCATCAGAGAGACTTAAAAAAAAGTGACTGTCACTTCATATTCATCCCACTACAATGGCCATAGTTAAAGACTGGTTGGCCTAAGTGTGAAGGATTCGGTGCAGTCAGAATTCACATATTTAAAATTTCAGAGTAAAACATTTCTACTGTGGAAACCACAGATTGCCTCTATATAACCTGGGGCTTTAGGAATACTCTCCAAGAGAAGTAAGAGAATATATCTGTGAGTCATTTGTACAAAAATATTCATAGAAGCTTTGTTTAAAATCCAACAAATTAAAATAATCCAAATATTACAAACCAGGAAACCAAGAAGCACAGTGTATGATGTTTCTACTAAGCGATACTGAGCAGTGAAAAGGAACACAGTGGGTATGGGCTCGGGCTTGTAAGGTCAGTACAGGCAGGCCAAGGCCAGAAGGTCAGGCTCGTCCTGGATTGCACATCAGTTGGAGTCCAACCTGGGCTACAGAGGAAGATCTGCCTCAATCCACTTTTACAAAAGGAATATATGAATGTGAAAAACAAATAAATAAATTTTATCAGTTATTTTTAGGGGAAAACAATAATACAGTAGACTTTAGGTATTCTATGTCCACATTAAGTTTTAAAACCTGAAAATCGAGCAACACTACTTTTTGGCTAGTTTGACCTAGGTGGCCCAGGGGTGGCAGTGGAGTGTGTCCTAGTTTGACCAAGGTGGCCCAGGGGTGGCAGTGGAGTGTGTCCACAGTTTCTCCTCCCCTTCAACTGGTTCTGAGCAGACGTGGGCTCTGCTCTATCCTGGCTCTCCTCATGCCCTTCTAAGGTTGGGAAAGGTCTGAAGTCGGAAGTGGGGGTGGTATCTGAGCACTCACTAGTCCACCTCTGAGGTGCAGGAATCCCACCACGCTTCTGTGATCTCCCTGTGGTCACTAGAGCTTTCTGTTGGATGGAGATGGTGGTGGAAGGATTGAGAAGGATGGAGAAGCAGGGGTGTGGGGTAGAATGGAGTGAGGTGGGGGTGGGGGTTGGTGTTGGGGTGTAGGTGGGGTAGGGTGGGGCAAAGATGCAGGTTATTCAGTCTGGGTCCAGACAGAGAGTCTGAAGGGAACACAGCTTACAGGTCCAGCAGACATGATGAGTCAGAAAATGATCTGGACAGATGCAGGGGGTTTCCACAAAGCACCCCGATGCATCAGGAAGTGAGAGTCGTTGAGAAAAGGAACAGGACCACTGCCAAGAGAAAGCTCTGAGCAGAATTTCATCAACTGTGATAGGGCTCCAAGTGGGGAGACATGTAAAAGATCATTACTGAAGAGGAGTATAAGGATCAAGCCAGCAGAAAGAGTGCTCAGGAAAGGATATACATATTTGTGGGTTTTGAGACACAGTCGCCCTCTATAGTCCTGGCTATCTTAGAACTCACTCTGTAGATGAGGCTGATCTCAAACTCAGAGGTATCTGCCTGCCTCTGCCTCTCTAGTGCTGGGATTAAAAGTGTGCACTACACTACCATACCAGGCTTGCTATTAATAAATAATAAAAATAAAATTCACTAAGAATTTAAAATTTTTTTAAAAAATCAGCAAAGAGACTGGAGAAGAGTGTCTGCATGGAAGGGCAGGAAGGAAATATCAAGTGTGAGAAAGTCAGCTGAGGGAGGGGAGCAGAAAGGAGAAGAAAATGAACAGTACAAACCAAGGTCAGGAGGAAAGCCAAAGTGGGGGACTTAAGGTATGGCTGGAAAATGCAAAAACTAAAGCTAGCCTCAGAGACTGACACAGAAAACCCATCAAAGGGTCCCAGGGATCCATGGTGGAACCCTGGTCCCCAGCTAGCCTGTTGGTATGGAGTCTGAGGACCCTGTAAACAGACCCCAGACTCCATCTAGATTATAATTGGATAAATGGATTGATCCTGATGGCAGGACAACACTCTCTGAGCCAAACTTGAGATTGCTATGCAAAGAGGATGAAGGGAAGGATTTTTAAAGGTGAAAACCAGAAGATGACCTAGTATCTGCATAAACAAACCAAGCATGGTTCTGCTCTGCCAAGAGTAGGTGGTCCTTGAATGTCTGCATAAACAGGTTACTGATGCTGAAGAGCAGTTAGAGTCACAGATGCACATTTCGGGGGGGGGGGGCGCTGAGTCACCCCCAGGAACTGGAGTCTCACACAAATACCTGTGGGTACTAGGATGGATGCCTAGCACAAAATGGAGTTCTTTACCCTGTCACAACTCTGTTCCACAGAAGCCCCTCCTTATGAGGGTTTGTCAGAAAGAGGAATGCAGATTTATGAGTTCGAGGCCAGCCTGGTCTACAAAGTGAGTTCCAGGACAGCCAGGCCTATATACAGAGAAACCCTGTCTCAAAAAACCAAAAGAAAAAACAAAAAAGAGTACACTTATTTTGAGCTGAGCATGATGGCGCACAACTTTAATTCCCACACTCGGGAGGCAGAGGCAGGCAGATTTCTGAGTTTGAGGCCAGCCTGGTCTACAGAATGAGTTCCAGGACAGACAGAGCTACAGAGAGAAACCCTGTCTCAAAAAA
>LR754200.1:32536-80190 GCA_902729485.2 Mus minutoides | reverse complement strand
TGGCCTCCAGATCCATCCATTTGCCTAGGAATTTCATATATTTATTGTTTTTAATAGCTGAGTAGTACTCCATTGTGTAAATATACCAAATTTTTTGTATCCATTCCTCTGTTGAGGGACATCTGGGTTCTTTCCAGTTTCTGGCTATTATGAATAAGGCTGCTATGAACATAGTGGAACATGAGTCCTTATTACCAGATGGAATATCTTCTGGATGCTCAGTAGGGGTATTGCAGGATCTTCCGGTAGTACTATGTCCAATTTTCTGAGGAACCGCCAGACTGATTTCCAGAGTGGTTGAACCAGCTTGCATTCCCACCAACAATGGAGGAGTGTTTCCCTTTCTCCACATCCACGCCAGCATCTGTTGTCCCCTCAATTTTTGATCTTAGCTATTCTTACTGGTGTGAGGTGGAATCTCAGGGTTGTTTTGATCTGCATTTCCCTGATGATTAAGGATGTTGAACATTTTTTCAAGTGCTTCTCAGCCATTCGGTATTCCTCAGTTGAGAAATCTTTGTTTAACTCTGTGCCCCACTTTTTAATGGGGTTATTTGATTTTCTGGTGTCTACCTTCTTGTGTTCTTTATATATATTGGATATCTGTCCCCTATCTGATTTAGGATTGGTAAAGATCCTTTCCCAATCTGTTGGTGGCCCTTTTGTCTTGTTCTCTTGTATTTCTTTAAAGGAGATATTTATGTCTGTCTTAAAGTCCTATATCATCACCATGTTTAAATCAGTCTTGCTTTTCTGGTGTTTGGGTTAACTAGGGCTCACTGTGGTGGGAGAACTGGGTTCTGATGATGCCAAGTAACCTTAGTTTCTGTTGCTTATGTTCTTGTGCTTTGCCATCTGGTTATCTCTGGTGTTAGCTGGTCTTACTCTCTCTGACTGTGGCTTGTCCATTCTGAAAGTCTGTGTGCCAGTACTCCTGGTAGAGCAGTTCTCTTCAGGAGGAATTTAGGTATGGAGAGCTGAGATACAGACAGAAACCAGAAGGATCCTGTCTCTAGCTGGTCCTTGGTTCCTGTGTCCTGATGGCTCTGGGAGGGTCCCTCTTGGGCCAGGAATTTTAAGAGAAGTGGTGTTCTTAATTGTGCTCACATGTGTGTAGGCACTCCTGGGAGACCAGCTCTCCCCTGACGGTACTTGTGTATGTAGCTGTGAGGCACAGGATCAGCTCTGGGCACAAACTGTAACCAGAAGACTCCTGTCCCAGGGTGCCCCTTGGTTCTTGTGTCCTGCAAGTTCCAGGCTGGTTCCTCTGAGCAGCAGTGGTGGTCCTACCCATGCTCACAGGCTTGTCTGCACTCCTGGGAGACTTGCTCTCTCCTGGTGCTATTTGGGTATGGAGCCCTGTGGCAGAGGATCTGCTTCAGGAGCCTATTAATTTTTCTATTTAAATGTTATCATTTTAATTATGTTCCATAAAATGGTTTATTATTATCTATCTTGCAGTGCTGTTTTTATCAGGTGCACTGCTTCTCAGTGGATACTTTCCCCTTTTACTTTGTATTTTTAATTTAAAAAGACATTTATAAGAATGGTAATTTGTAGAGTTTTTGTTAATGTGTGCAAAGATCTAGCCTGATTCACAAGTACTGTACAAATTAGACTTAGTGCCCATGCTTATAACCACAAGACCCAGGAGTTAGAGCAGAAAAAAAAGCATTTACAAATATATTCATGCAGGAAACAATGAGTTTGATATCACCCTGGGTCACAGTGTATTAATAAATAAAGATATTGAAAACAGCACATAGGCCTTCTCCTAGCAACAAATAGGAGATGTCATATTGTTTCTCAATAGTTTTCCAGTGACTTCTCCAGGGAAATATGTGCTTTAGAATCTATGGTCTCTTATTTTTCATTCTTTTTGGCCTGGACTCTCTTTGAATAGTTAATAATGATAGTAGTTCTCAAATATCCTAAACATTGTGGTATTACATAACATTTTTATTGCTATCCTCACTTAAACCAAATTGCTCCTACTGTATAAATTCTGTAAGCCTCTTTAACTTATACAAAAAGAGAGAACACTGTCTGAAATTGTTGTTTAGAGAACATCTCATGCCATTTTCAGTGGAAAGTAGATAAAGCACCTGACGGCAGAGAAGTTCCTGATGTAGCAGGAACTTTTATTTGTGTGTGTGAGTGTGTATGTGTGTGAAAATGCATGTATTCAGAAGTTTTTACATAATGCTTTGTTTACATGATGTGGCAGACCAAGGTAAATTAAAGGGATAAATATATCAAAGTTACAGATAATAATATATAGAGGCAGTCATTCAGCCAGTATGCTCAATGGATCTGCATATAATCACATAACTCACAGAGAAAGTTTCAATCAGCATCTTAGGTTTTCTTCAAAGGTACTTTATATGGGATTCAGGTTGTGTGGTTTGCATGGCCATCACAAATACCTGAGTTACCTTCCTAAGCTAATTTTTTCATTGTCAGATGTTAAATTTTAAGAAATGGTTTCATGACAATGTATCTTACATTCCTGTATTTAGGCTTCCCGATTCTTCAGGTTTCTCACAAATCTTGTATTTCAGTGAAACCAGCACTGATGGTGCTGTGGCGTGATGAATGAGTGAGTGGGCTGGCACTGCAGCCACCTTTGAGAGGGTATTTGTATCTTTAGCTCTTTGTGCAATGTATCTATCCTAAATTTTTAAACTGCCCAAAGGGGTGATATAGAAAGGGCAGAAGTTATGGTACCTCAGAGAAGAGTCCTTCTAAGAGGACTAAGCAGAAAACAAGACATATTTGAAGACAGCATTCATAGTAGGAGAGTGTTATGTGAGAGCTATAACATTCACAATACACTAAAGTCAGACTGTTAGGATTGTTATCATTTTAGAACATAGTTAAGATCACAATTGGCAAAAAGTATCATCTAAAAACCAATGGCAGTATTTGTTTTTTGTGTCAAAACACTGATTTGTTATTGGTTCTTGTTGAAAGGCCAGAAGTTTGGAGGAAACACTTGAGGAATTTTGAACTAACCAGTATAAGCTCAGAATCAGCTGCTTGCTCTGCTTTTAGAACCTCATGCGAAATATTGTAAGTACTCTAGAAAGAGACAGTGTTCCATGTTTGGTAAATAGGGCTTTTAGGTTTGGCCTCAGTATTTAAGAAGATAGTTCAGTTTTCCTCAGCCAAGGTCTTCTCTTTTATCTAGGATATTGAGATATATCCATATATGAAAAAGAGAACGAGAAATGAGAATTTGTTTTCTAAACAACAGTCATATGATTAAATATATTTTTGTGAGGACCGATGTCCCTTCAATTGCTAAAGAGACACACTGCATTTTAAAAGTGATCATACTTTACCTTTGCCTGCTTAATATTGCATATTTAGCAAAATCAAGTTAAGTTTATGTTCTGTTAAGGCCTATTGAAAATTCGCCCCTAAGGTATCACTTGGGCTTCTGAAAATCTCTATATCTTCAAGCTTTTCTTTGTACTATTATCCCTCTTAGTGAACATAACTTCATATCCTTGTTTGGACTGACTGTCACTTCCCTTGGAAGCACTGAGGGAATCGTCTCTGGGTTTTGACTCTCCTCAGTGTAGACTGGACACAGGATAGAATTAAACTTAGATTAGAGGACATTTGTTATCAACGTTGATCTGAGGACAGAGAGGCTTTAATATCACACCTATTTCTTTTTAGTCTCATATTCTAGGTGCTTTAAATACCTCACTTATTTCTTCATAACTTGCAAAGACTAGTTTTTTTTTCATTTTGGAAACATACATCATATCCTATATATAAATCCTTCTTTATTAAAACTACTTTCATCTTAACATCCTCTAACATTTTATATTTGTTAATACCATAAGATACAATAGAATTAGCAAACAAATTCACAATCTATATTGAGAATATTTATTCAGGGGTGGGAATAAGCAATGTTTATCCCCTCTTTCTAAGTTCTCAATGGCACCACATTTCAAAATTATCATAGTTCACTCTAGGATACCAGTGAAATTATTGGGTTTACTTACAGAAAATTGACAAGATTTTTCTTGTGAGACTGTGGATGTCCTTGAACCAGTCACACTAAAAATTCTTTACTCAGCATGTATGGAGACAATACATTTTGCATTACATAAATATTTATCCACCTTCTACATTTAAAAAATACTGGCCAGCCATGTCCTCTTTTATAGAGATGTAGTAGCATTTAAAAAGTCCCGTTGTGATTATTTTAGTCCAACAGAGCAAAAGGTATAAAAATGGTTGTTGTTTAATTAGGAAGATAGAATAGAAGCCCTGTGTTGGAGGTTTAAATCTTCACATATTTAATTGTTTTCAATGAGGCTTTGGTGGTTATAAATAACTTTACAATTATTAACATGTTTTTGTCTGTATATACATTTATATATAGATATATTTAAAAGCACAGATATGTTATTCTTATATGAGTGAGGGCAATGTCCAATATAAATAATCTCTCCTGGTCTAGTAGTAATGAACTTTTCAAAAGTTATTCATAACCTCAAGGGATAGAGACCATGTTATATACTAGAATTGGAATAGGGTTCAAGGAGCTATTCTTGTGATCAGAATTGTATGTTTACATATATCATGTCCTTAAAAGTAGATGTTAAATTTTAAATATAAATCCTCATGTTACTTATTCCAAAGATTCAGACCCATTATCATTTTATATTTATTTTGCCTGTGTGGCTATATAGATTAAATATATATTTTTGTCTTTTCATATTAATCTTTTTCTTTTTTCACCTTTTTATTAGATATTTTCTTCATTTACATTTCAAATGTTATCCCAAAAGTCCCCTAAACCATCCCACAACCCCCGCCCTGCTCCCCTACCCACCCACTCCCACATCTTGGACCTGGCATTCACCTTTACTGGGGCATATAAAGTTTGCATGACCAAGGGGCCTCTCTTCCCAATAATGGCCAGTTAGGTCATCTTCTGCTACATATGCAGCTAGAGACATGAGCTCTGGGGGTACTCGTTAATTCATATTGTTCTTCCACCGATAGGGGTGGAGACCCCTTCAGCTCTTTGGGTACTTTCTCTAGCTCCTCCCTTGGGAACCATGTGTTCCATCTAATAGCTGACTGTGAGCATCCACTTCTGTGTTTGCTAGGCACTGGTATAGCCTCCCACGAGACAGCTATATCAGTGCCCTTTCAGCAATATCTTGCTGGCCTATGCAATAGTGTCTGTGTTTGGTGGCTGATTATGGGATGGATCCCCAGCGGCAGCAGTCACTGCTTGGTCCATCCTTTTGTTTCAGCTCCACACTTGATCTCTGTAACTCCTTCAATGTGTGCTTTGTTCTTAATTCTAGGAAGGGGGGAAGTGTCAACATTTTGATCTTCATTCTTCTTGAGTTTCATGTGTTTAGCAAATTGTATCTTGGGTAATCTAGGTTTCTGGGCTAATATGCACTTATCAGTGAGTACATGGTATGTGAGTTCTTTTGTGATTGAGTTACCTCATTCAGGATGATACCCTCCAGATCCATCCATTTGTCTAGGACTTTCATAAATTCATTGTTTTCAATAGCTGTGTAGTACTCCATTGTACAAATGTACGATAGTTTCTGTATCCATTCCTCTGTTGAGGGACATCTGGGTTCTTTCCAGCTTCTGGCTATTATAAATAAGGCTGCTATGAACATAGTGGACCATGTGTTCTTATTACCAGTTGGAGCATCTTCTGGATATATGCCCAGGAGAGGTATTGCAGGATCCTCTGGAAGTACTATGTCCAATTTTCTGAGGAACCGCCATACTGATTTCCAGAGTGGTTGAACAAGCTTGCAATCCCACCAACAATGGAGTTGTGTTCCTCTCTCTCCACATCCATGCCAACATCTGCAGTCACCTGAATTTTTTATCTTAGCCATTCTGACTGGTGTGAGGTGGAATCTCAGGGTTGTTTTGATTTGCATTTCCCTGATGATTAAGGATGTTGAACATTTTTTCATGTGCTTCTCAGCCATTCGTTATTCCTCAGTTGAGAATTCTTTGTTTAGCTCTGTGCCCCATTTTTTAATGGGGTTATTTGATATTCTAGTGCCCACCTTCTTGAGTTCTTTATATATATTGGATATTAGTCTCCTATCTGATTTAGGATAGGTAAAGATCCTTTCCCAATCTGTTGGTGGCCTTTTTGTCTTATTGACAGTATCTTTTGTCTTACAGAAGCTTTGCCACTTTCTGAGATCCAATTTGTCAATTCTTGATTTCATAACACATGCCATTGCTGTTCTATTCAGGAATTTTTCCACAGTACCCATATCTTCCAGGGTTGTCCCCACTTTCTCCTCTATAAGTTTCAGAGTCTCTGGTTTTATGTGGAGCTCCTTAAACCACTTAGACTTGACCTTCGTACAAGGAGATAAGAATGGATCAATTCTCATTCTTCTACATGATAACCGCCAGTTGTGCCAGCACCATATGTTGAAAATGCTATCTTTTTTCCACTGGATGATTTTAGCTCCCTTATCAAAGATCAGGTGACCATAGGTATGTTGATTCATTTCTGGGTCTTCAATCCTATTCCATTGGTCTATCTGTCTGTCACTGTACCAGTACCATGCAGTTTTTATTACAATTGCTGTGTAGTACAGCTTGAGGTCAGGCATAGTGATTCCACCAGAGGTTCTTTTATTGCTGAGAAGAGTTTTTGCTAGCCTAGGTTTTTTTGTTACTCCAGATGAACTTGCAAATAACCCTATCTAACTCTGTGAAGAATTGAGTTGGAATTTTGATGGGGATTGCATTGAATCTGGAGATTGCTTTAGGGAAGATGGCCATTTTTACTATATTGATCCTGCCAATCCAAGAGCATGGGAGATCTTTCCTTCTTCTGAGATCTTCTTCAATTTCTTTCTTCAGAAACTTGAAGTTCTTGTCATACAGATCTTTCACTCCCTTAGTTAGAGTCACACCAAGATATTTTATATTGTTTGTGACTATTGTGAAGGGTGTTGTTTCCCTAATTTCTTTCTCAGCCAATTTATCCTTTGTATAGAGAAAGGCCATTGATTTGTTAGAGTTAATTTTATACTTCACTGAAGCTGTTTATCAGGTTTAGGAGTTCTCTGGTGGAGTTTTTAGGGTCACTTATATATACTATCATATCATCTGCAAAGAGTGATATTTTGACTTCTTCCTTTCCAATTTGTATCCCCTTGACCTCCTTTTGTTGTCGAATTGCTCTGGCTAGGAATTCAAGTACTAAATTGAATAGGTAGGGAGAAAGTGGGCAGCCTTGTCTAGTCCCTGATTTTATTGGGATTGCTTCCAGCTTCTCTCCATTCAGTTTGATGTTGGCTTCTGGCTTGCTGTAGATTGCTTTTATTATGTTTAGGTATGGGCCTTGGATTCCTGATCTTTCCAAGACTTTTATCATGATAGGGCATTGGATTTTGTCAAATTTTTTCCTCAGCATCTAAAGAGATAATCATGTGGTTTTAATCTTTGAGTTTTTTTTATATAGTGGATTATGTTGATGGGTTTCTGTATATTAAACCATCCCTGCATCCCTGGGATGAAGCCTACTTGTTCATGATGGATGATCGTTTTGATGTGTTCTTGGATTCTGTTAGCGAGAATTTTATTGAGAATTTTTGCATCGATATTCATAAAGTTAATTGGTCTGACGTTCTCTATCTTTGTTGTGTCTTTACGTGGTTTAGGTATCAGAGTAATTGTGGCTTCATAGAATGAATTGGGTAGTGTACCTTCACTTTCTATTCTGTTGAATAGTTTGAGAAGAACTGGACTCCTCTTTGAAGGTCTGATAGAACTCTGCGCTAAACCCATCTTGTCCTGGGCTTTTATTGGTTGGGAGACTATTAATGACTGCTTCTATTTCTTTAGGAAATATAGGACTGTTTAGGTCATTAATCTGATCCTGATTCAACTTTGGTACTTGATATTTTCTAGAAATTTGTCCGTTTCTTCCACATTTTCCTATTTTCTTGAATATAGCCTTTTGTAGAAGGATTGGATGGTTCTTTGGATTTTCTCAGGATCTGTTGTTATTTCTCCCTTTTCATTTCTGATTTTGTTAATTAGGATGCTGTCCCTGTGCCCTCTAGTGAGTCTGGCTAAGGGTTTATATATCTTGTTGACTTTCTCAAAGAACCAGGTCCTGGTTTGATTGATTCTTTGAATGGTTCTTTTTGTTTCCACATGGTTGATTTCACCTCTTAGTTTATTTCCTGCTGTCTACTCCTCTTGGGTGAATTTGCTTCCATTTGTTCTAGAGCTTTTAGGTGTGCGGTCAAGCTGCTAGTGTATGCTCTCTCCAGTTTCTTTTTGGAGGAACTCAAAGCTATGAGTTTTCCTCTTAGGAAAGCTTTCATTGTATCCCATAAGTTTAGGTATGTTGTGGCTTCATTTTCATTAAACTCTAGAAAGTCTTTAAGTTCTTTCCTTATTTCTTCCTTGACCAAGGTATCATTGTTCAGTTTTCATGTGAATGTTGGCGATCTGTTATTTATGTTGTTATTGAAGATCAACCTCAGTCCATGGTGATCTGATAGGATGCATGGGACAATTTCAATATTTTTGTATCTGTTGAGGCCTGTTTTGTGGCCAATTATATGGTCAATTTTTGAGAAGGTGCCATGATGTGCTGAGAAGAAGGTATATCCTTTTGTTTTAGGATAAATTGCTCTGTAAATATCTGTTAAATCCATTTGATTCATAGCTTCTGTTAGTATCACTGTGTCTTTGTTTAGTTTCTGTTTCCAAGATATGTCCATTAATGAGAGTGGGGTGTTGAAGTCTCCCACTATTATTGTGTGAGGTGCACGTGTGCTTTGAGCTTTAGTACAGTTTCTTTAATGAATGTGGCTGCCCTTGTATTCGGAGCATAGATATTCAGTATTAAAAGTTCCTCATGGAAGATTTTACCTTTGGTGAATATGAAGTGCCCCTCCTTGTCTTTTTTGATAACTTTGGCTTGAAAGGCAATTTTATTCGATATTAGAATGGCTACCCCAGCTTGTTTTTTCAGACTGTTTGCTTGGAAAATGCGTTCCAGCCTTTCACTCTTAGGTAGTGTCTGTTCTTTTTCCTGAGGTGTGTTTCCTGTAGGCAGCAAAATGTTGGGTCCTGTTTGTGAAGCCAGTCTGTTAGTCTATGTCTTTTTATTGGGGAATTGAGTCCATTGATATTGAGACATATTAAAGAAAAGTAATTGTTCTTTCCTGTAATTTTTGTTGTTAGAGTTGGGATTTTGTACTTGTTGCTGTCTTCTTTTAGGTTTGTTGAAGAATTACTTTCTTGCTTTTTCTAGGGCATAGTTTCGGTCCTTGTCTTGGTGCTTTTCTGGTATTAGCCTTTGAAGGGCTGGATTTGTGGAAAGATATTGTGTGAATTTGAATTTGTCATGAAATACTCTGGTTTCTCCATCTATGGTAATTGAGAGTTTTGCTGGGTATTGTAACCTGGGCTGGCATTTGTGTTCTCTTAGTGTCTGCATAATATCTGTCCAGGATCTTCTGGCTTTCATAATCTCTGGTGAGAAGTTGGAGTAATTCTAATAGACCTGCCTTTATATGTTACTTGACCTTTTTCCCTTACCATTTTAATATTCTGTCTTTATTTAGTGCATTTGTTGTTCTGATTATTATGTGTCGGGAGGAATTTCTTTTCTCATCCAGTCTGTTTGGAGTTCTGTAGGCTTCTTGAATGTTTATGGATATCTCATTCTTTAGGTATGGAAAGTTTTCTTCTATAATTTTGTTGAAAATATTTGCTGGACCTTTAATTTGAGAGTCTTCATTCTCATCTACTCCTATTATCCGAAGGTTTGGTCTTCTCATTGTGTCCTGGATTTCCTGGATATTCTGAGTTAGGATCTTTTTGCATTTTGCGTTTTCTTTGATTGTTGAGCCCATGTTTTCTATGGAATCTTCTGCACCTGAGATTCTCTCTTCCATCTCTTGTATTCTGTTGCTGATGCTTGTATCTATGTTTCTTGATTTCTTTCCTAAGATTTCTATCTCCAGGGTTATCTCCTTTTGGGTTTTCTTTATTGTTTCTAGTTCCGTTTTTAGGTCCTGGATTGTTTTCTTCAATTCCATCTCCTGTTTGGTATTGTTTTCCTGAATCTCTCTAAGGGATTTTTGTGTTTCCTCTTTATATGCTGCTAGTTGTTCATCTGTGTCTTCCTGTAATTCCTTCCTAACGTCCTCCATCATCTTCATGAGAAGTGACTTTTGATCCATGTCTTGCTTTTCTGGTGTGATGGTGTATCCAGGACTTGCCATGGTTGGAGAATTTGGTTCTGGTGATGTCTAGTAACCCTGGTTTCTGTTGCTTCTGTTCTTATGCTTTCCTCCTGCCATCTGATTATCTCAGGTGCTTGCTGTCCTCAATATAACTGATTGGAGCCTGTCCTTCTTATAATCCCAGTTGATTCTGGACTCCTCTGAGTCCAGATTATACTGTGATCCTTTGATTGTGGGCTCCTGTGAACCACTGGTCCCAAGATCACGTGGGGAGTCCTCTAGGGCTGGTTGGGGAGTGCACAGACTGTGTGCCCAAGGAAACCTGGTGCACTGGTGGGGACCGGAAGGAACCTCTGCTCTTTATCTGGTCACTCCTGTATTTCCCTGGTGCTGTCCCCATTCCTGCGCGACTAGATGGAACCAATGTTGTGTTCCACTCACAGCTGGATCTAAGATCGTGTGGGGAGTCCTCTAGAGCTGGTTGGGGAGTGCACAGACTGTGCGCCCAGGGAAACTGGGCATGCTGGAGGGGACAGAAGGGACCTATGGTCTTTATCTGTTCACTCCTGTATTTCCCTGGTGCTGTCCCAGTTCCCTCAGACTAGATGGAACCAATGTTGTGCTCCACTCACTGCTGGATCCAATATTGTATGAGGAGTCCTCTAGGGCTGGTTGGGGAGTGCACAGACTGTGCACCCAGAGAAACTGGGCACGCTGGCGGGTCATGTTAATTTTTGAGTTTAATAAATTATGAACAAAATGAACTAGGGCCAAATTAACAGTTTATTTTGCATATAATCAATTTGCTACTAAGTACATGATGTTAATAACAAACTATGATCCTATGTAGGTAGTCTATACATAAATAATAAAAAGTCAAATTTTAATGAGCAACTATTGCTTGTTGGGATTCTGTTTTCATAATTTTCATGGTCAAATTGAAACTTCACATAGAGATCTTTAGTAAACATACTGTTTGGGTGGAAACAAAAACAGACATGTATAGAACAGAAGGACATTTTATCTCTGAGAAAAATTAGCCTGGATTTACTAGGCTGAAATTGCTGACAGTGAGAGCCAGTAGAGGATACCATAGATGTTCTTTACTGGCAGCAGTCTGTCTAGCACTTGGCAACTTATCCTTTGGTTCTCTGCTGGGATCTGTGAATATCAAAAGTGTTAGTTTCTTTTGTTAGTATGCCAATTTTGGAGGCACATGGCCAGGAAAACTTTTAGGTTCTTTTGAGAAGCCATTAAATATGTAATGTAGCAGCTATCAGAATCAAATCAAATCAAGTCAAAACAAAACAAAACAAAACACTAAGATACAAAATAAACACCTTGTAGGTCTGATATTTCTACTTTGTCTAATGTAAATGTGGTATGGAAATACCATTGACTCAGTGGACCATAAAGTATAATGGTGGCACCATTTTAGTTTGTTCCATGTGGTGATATTAACCAAAGTTGTGGTGAAATCACATGGCATATGCTTTATTTATGAAATCATCATCAAAGAAGGGCACCAAGTCCCATGATTGATTTCATCTTTTGAGGATCCTCAAGTGAAATGTAGAGCAAATGCAGTAGCTGTTTTCTGTTTTGTCTGAATTTGGTCCCATGGTAAAGTAAATATATTTTTCATCAGAAAATTTCGAGTTCCTGTGTAACCCACTTTTGTTGGGTCAGGAAAGAAGATAGTGATAGTACCACAAAGAGGACAATGGCAATAGATGAGAGAAACGATACAAACTGATTTCACATAGCACAACAAAACCCTAACACAACCCTAACCCTAACCCCCTGACTCTGATTCTGACCGTTAATCCTTGACCCTGACACTAACCTGACCTTGATTCTGACCCTGACCGACCCTAATCATGTCTCAATAACCTTTTCACCAATGTGTTTTAATGGACATGAATTTCAAATAGATAAGTTAGATCTGAAAATTTTTTTTAATTTTTATTTTTTATTAGATATTTTCTTTATTTACATTTCAAATGCTATCCCAAAAGTTCCCTATACCCTCCCCCACCCTGCTTTCCTACCCACCCACTCCCACTTCTTAGCCCTGGCGTTCCCCTGTACTGGGGCATATAAAGTTTGCAATACCAAGGGGCCTCTCTTCCCAATGATGGCAGATTAGGCCATCTTCTAATACATATGCAGCTAGAGACACGAGCTCTGGGGGTACTGGTTAGTTCATACTGGTGTTTTACTTATAGGGTTGCAGACACCTCTAGCTCCTTGGGTGCTTTCTCTAGCTTCTCCATTGGGGGCCCTGTGTTCCGTCCTATAGCTGACTGTGAGCATCCACTTCTGTATTTGCCAGGCACTGGCATAGCCTCACAAGAGACAGCTATATCAGGATCCTTTCAGCCAAATCTTGCTGGCATATGCAATAGTGTCTACGTTTGGTGGATGATTATGGGATGGATCCCTGGATGGGGCAGTCTCTGTATGGTCCATCCTTTCATCTTAGCTCAAAACTTTGTTTCTATAACTCCTTTGATGGATATTTTATTCCCTATTCTAGGGAGGAATGAAGTATCCACACTTTGGTCTTCGTTCTTCTTGATTTTCTTGTGTTTTGCAAATTGTATCTTTGGTATTCTAAGTTTCTGGCCTAATATCCACTTATCAGTGAGTGCATATCTAATGACTTCTTTTGTGATTGGGTTACCTCACTCAGGATGATATCCTCCAGATACATCCATTTACCCAAGAATTTCATAAATTCATTGTTTTTAATAGCTGAGTAGTACTCCATTGTGTAACTGTACCACATTTTCTGTATCCATTCCTCTGTTGAGGGACATCTGGGTTCTTTCCAGCTTCTGGCTATTATAAATAAGGCTGCTACGAACATAGTGGAGCATGTGTTCTTACTAACAGTTGGAACATCTTCTGGGTATATGCCCACGAGAGGTATTGCAGGATCCTCTGGAAGTACTATGTCCAATTTTCTGAAGAACCGCCAGACTGACTTCCAAAGTGGTTGTACAAGCTTGCAATCCCACCAGCAATGGAGAGTGTTCCTCTTTTTCCACATCCTCGCCAGCATCTGCTGTCACCTGAATTTTTGATCTTAGCCATTCTGGTGTGAGGTGGAATCTCAGGGTTGCTTTGATTTGTGTTTCCCTGATGATTAAGGATTTCTAAATAATACCTTGTGTATATCTGTATCATACTTTATTTTCTATGAGATATTTTAGAATATCCTGAAATTACAGAATTGATATATTTTTTTGTAAAAAAATTGGGAGCCTTTATTAGTAAAACGGGGAACAGTACAGAAACCAGAACTATAATCTAGCTTGAAATATTTCAAATAATTCTTTCTACAGCACTATTAACTGAGCAAAGACCAAAGAGTTACCCAATCATAGAGATAAGATTTCATACCCTCTATGGAAGTAACAATTTTATACTGACAGTATAACATTTATACATTTCTAATAGTTGAATCTAATAGTTTATTCCAGTTCAGGAAACAATTTAACATTACTAATAAAATTAAAATGAGCAGTACCTCTGATCCAAGAAAAATGTACCACAAGACATACAAGAACATTTACAACAATGTCATATAAACAGCAAAATTTAGCAATAATCCATTGTAGTTTGGTAGGAAAGTAGGAAAATGTGTTGAGAATAAACATACAGTAGAATATAGCACTAGAATAAAGTTCATTACAAGTACATTAACATGGATAAACCTCATTACTAAAATTAGTCAAACAAAAAATTCACAAAAAAATTATTACAGGATCATACTTAAAAATTTAACACCAACAAAAAAACCTAAGTGTAAAATGGATAATAAATTGTGGATTTACTCTTTTTTTTTCATTTGTGTCTTGTATGTACACATTGATGTAGCCACACCCACACATGGGAAGGCTTTGCACTTTGAGACAAGTTCTCTCACTGAACCCTATTACATAGACTTAGGGTAGCTGGACATTGAGTTGTCAGGATTTGTCTGTCTTCTCTTCCATCATCAACCCCCAAAGATGAGGTTATATGTACAAGCTGCCGAACTTTGATGTTCATATACTGGTCTTCTTGTTTAAATAGTTCATACTCTCACCCACTGAGCCGTCTCCCCTGCCCCTACTTATTCTTAAAGTAACATTTTCTCTACTAAAATTAGATAGACTGTATATAGCTGTTCATTGAATGGTTGTTCTGTGTTTCTTGTATATATTTTAAAATATTCATTTGAAACTAGTCAATGAAATAATTCTAGATGATAGCCAGTGGTAATACAGCTTTAAAATATTTGTGTATATTATAAATATAAATAAGATCTAATTAAAACCATTATCTATGTAGATGTTATGAATAACATGCACCTGGCATTGTGTTACACTTTTAAAAGAAATTATATCACCTTTATGGAAATATCTTTAAATAGTTGGTATATATATATATTTACCTGTAAAGAATGAGGAATGGAAATCATACAATGTAGACAATTAGCATTCAAAACATGTGTCTTCAATCCTACTATGTAGAGTTAAAAGACCATGTAGCACATTGGTATAAAAACAAGAAAATAAATTAATATTTATTACTGCCTGAAATAATGTGGTAATGTCTTAGAATATTACAATACATTTTTCAAATCAAATACTTGAAGAGTAGTCATGGGACTCGTTAACCTAACAAGAAGACCAATTTTTTTCCTGGAGTTCATCTTAATGTTCTGTCCTCTGGGAAGCCAATCAAACTTTAACCATCGTTAGTGTTGTGAATAACATCTACAGACAGATATCTGATGCAATGAGTATCTCTTGGGAAACTAAGAGGATAAGTGAATATCACTTTAGAATTGAGAAAATTAATTATTTTAATATGTTATGGGATAAATGCTCCAAGGTAGAAGGAAACAGAACTAAAGAATATCCTGTTTTCTGTAAAGTTAAAAGCAAAGCATGACTCATTGCGTAAAAAGAAAGAACCATTAGTGTTTTCCTTAGGTAATAATTACGTTTATCTTACTGTCAGTGAAAAGTTTTCAAGTAACATGAAAATAAAGTATTGAGAGTTTAGGGGTTTTTTGTTTGTTTTGTTTTGTTTTGTTTTGTTTTGTTTTGCTTTGTTTTGTTTTTCGAGACAGGGTTTCTCTGTGTAGCCCTGGCTGTCCTGGAACTCACTCTGTAGACCAGGTTGGCCTCGAACTCAGAAATCTGCCTGCCTCTGCCTCCCGAGTGCTGGGATTAAAGGCATATGCCACCACTGCCCAGCTTAGTTTTTCATAATGAGAAATTTTATTGAAAATTCCCTCTTTAAAAAATGAGAGGGAATTGTTACTCTATAGAGAATTTTATCAAATAATTTAAGATAAAGAACATCTTTCTTAGTCTTTATTGAAGAAAGGAAGAGATTAGACATTATATCGAAGCCACAACAAGATAAACCATAGAAAAAATACATCTAAGCAATATTAATAAAAAACTAAATGAAATAGAAGAAATTGGATTTTGAAATATTAACTTACAATTACCTGCTAATGATCAGGTTAAATTTATATGTTTAATAGAAACATGACATAATCATGGAAGTCATTCAATATAATATACCAAATTTAAATAGTGAAAAACACCTGATCATTACAACCAATTCAGGAAAATGACAAAATTTGACAACTTTGAAGAAAATAGCATGTTGAAGGAATAATGTAGGAGCAGCATAGGAGGGAAGTGTTTCCTATAAAAGACTGAGATGGAAAATTCATAAACAGCGTTACGTTCACTGGGAAGTATTGAAATATGTCCAAGGGTGTGAATAAATCAAAAGTGCCCATTTCAGCACAAATATTCCACAACATACTAAAGTTCTTTCAAGATCACTCAAACATTAAAAAGAAATAAACGTTCATCCTCATTAACATATACATCACCTTGCATAGATAGGTGTTTTTATCTTTTGAGCAAATACATTTAAGATGCACATTCACCAATTTCCAAATATACAAAGTATTATTGTATGTTGGTTGTGCCATAGGTCTACAGACCTAATTCAGCTTGTATGAAGAAATGCTATATTGAACTAAATCATGTGATATAAAATGTCAAAGACCAGCTTTGACGCCAAAGGGTGAATTGAATCAGGCAGTGAGGTGTGACATCCGTGACTGTGTCAGTGCTGAAAGCAGCTGACTGGGGTCAGCGCTAAGAGAGGCTGACTGGTGTTGGTCTAGGTAGTGACTGACTGGAGCGGCTGCCTATGGCATCCAGCAATTAGAGAAAAGCAAAGGAGGAAAATCAAACAGCCACCCCACCACACACACACACACACACACACACACACACACACACACAGAGAGAGAGAGAGAGAGAGAGAGAGAGAGAGAGAGAGAGAAGCAAAACTAGGCTCCGGTACTTTATTTTTTCTCTTAACCCTGTTTTATGTCCCTTAGGACAAAGATTTTCTATTTAGAAAGAATTACCTCATAGCCACAAGTTATACATTTTCTGGAAACAATCACAACAAAAACATACTCTTCAAAAACATTAAAATTGCATGGTGGCGCACGCCTTTAATCCCAGCACTCGGGAGGCAGAGGCAGGCGGATTTCTGAGTTCGAGGCCAGCCTGGTCTACAAAGTGAGTTCCAGGACAGCCAGGGCTACACAGAGAAACCCTGTCTCGAAAAACAAAACAAAACAAAAAAAACAAAAACACTAAAATTATCACACGAGAGGAAATTACAACAGAATATATTGATTACAACAGAATATATTTAGTTATATATTATAATATATAATCAATATATTCTTATTTTGAAACATATCTAACTAAACTATTCTTATCCTTCTTTTTTCCCACAGGATGATTGTAACCCTAAAGCAATTATTCTTTTGTCATAAATTAACCAAGTTAAAGCAAATAAGTCTATAGTAGCAAGTTTCTCCCTGTGCTTGGTTGACAACAATCTGTACTTACTAGGGAATAGGTCATGTGTTTTGCATCTTATTTTTGAAATCTTGATCAGCCAGACTGGCTAATCATCTGTTTTTCTGTTCTTATACTCCTAATAGAATTGTTTATTTGTTTGTAATCTTTTTATTTCATGGTGCAAACCAAAAACCTGTTACTTTAGATCACAAAATCAAGGAACTCAGGCCCAACCAAGAGTGAATACTTTCTTTTATCATTAACTTGTCCCTATTCTATTTTTCTTGCGAGTACAATTACATGCTTGTAACGCATGAACACTCACTATGCTTTTTTTTATATTACGAAGTTTATTCTTTATTAGATTTTTATATTATATTGTTACATAATTTCATGCATGGATACAATGTGTTTAGGTTATACCTACTTCCAACCCCCCACCCTCAACTCCTCCTGTGCCCATCCTCTCCCCAAATTCACATCCTATTCTTTTTTTTTAAAATTTTTTTCTCTTTATTAGATATTTTCTTCATTTATATTTCACATGTTATCCAGAAATTTTCCCTTACCCTCCCGCGTCCCCGCCCTGCTCCCCTACCCACCCCCTCCCACGTAGTGGCCCTGGCATTCCCCTGTTCTAGGGCATATAGAGTCTGTATGACCAAGGGGCCTCTCCTCCCAATGATGGCCAACTAGGCCATCTTCTTCCATATATGCAGCTAGAGACATGAGCTCAGGGGGAACTAGTTAGTTCATGTTATTCTTCCACCTAGAGGGTTGAAGACCCCTTCCGCTCCTTGGGTACTTTCTCTAGCTCCTACCTTGGGAGTCCTGTGTTCCAACTAATAGCTGACTGTGAGCATNGGAATCTCAGGGTTGTTTTGATTTGCATTTCCCTAATGATTAAGGATGTTGAACATTTTTTCAGGTGCTTCTCAGTCATTCGGTATTCCTCAGTTGAGAATTCTTTGTTTAACTCTGTGCCCCACTTTTTAATGGGGATATTTGATTTTCTGGTGTCCACCTTCTTGAGTTCTTTATATATATTGGATATCAGTCCCCTTTTTATCAACTACCCTAACTTCACAAAATTATTTAAATCAGGATGACTTCCTAAAATTATTTAAATCAAATCAGGAATTCCATTAAACATCTAAACAGCATTCTCAAGAACTTTCATCTATATGTTGATCTGCAGGAAACTTATCCAAAAGTAAACACACCAGGTTATAGGCAGTGAGGATCTCACACCAATCTAAATAAATGAGGAATGTAGCAATAACAAACAAGAGAAGGAATATCCGTAGCAGGGCTATTCCTCTCCAGAGTGCACTTGTCATAGCCGAGCAAGACAATGGGCTGTCTCCAAGGAGCTCACTTGCCCACTGTTAGCTCTTCCTGTATGGTGCCTGCCAATAAAACCTCCCGCCATCTATAAAAGTCTTCAAAAAGTTAGATTTTCCATTTTCTAGGGATTTTGTCCAAAGCCTGTCCCCTTACCATTCCTCTCATGGAGGCTATTTTTAAAAGAAAGTCTTACATTCTCTTTAAGGCTCTCTCATGTTTAGACCTTCATATATTTTATTGTTTCTGTCTAATGCTCTTCTCATATCAAGGCTATGTCATGGTCTTGAGTCTCTGTCATTCAAACAAATATCAAAGCTAAGGGGGGTTATAAATTAGGTTTGGCTTTCTTTCTAGACTGGCTATCAGTGCTATGTCTCATTTTATTTAGTATTTTGTACAGAGTTGAAATGTAAGCTAACAATAATTTTCCAGCCCCCACTGCTTTATTCTTATTTTTTTCTCCACCAGGCTTTGAGTCCATAGATGTTCTGTTTATCCATTTTCTTTCACTGTTTCCCCCTACTTTCTTCTTTTTCTCTCTCCAAACTTTTGTTTTATAAAACCATTTATAAGTGTTTTCACTCCCACCCCTCCCACTAATGGAATTCTGACTTCTGTCTGAGAATTCACACTTAGGGTCATCCCTTTAATATGATGTTTTCGAGACACCTGAGCCCTTTCCCCTGCCCCTCTCCTAGAACCAGACTGTTCAGAGCTGCAATTTGGTCGGCCTAATCTGTTCCAGCCAGACCAATACAAGGTTCCCTGATTCTATGGCTACATCTAGCTATTCTAGAGGGGATCACCATGCATACTTTAGGTGCTGGTACTGGATAACCTTCTTCCCTAAGGTCTCATGGCTAGCAGCATTGATCTTTGCAATGCTGAAAATAAACAGTCCTTGGAAATGCCTAAGACACTTTTAAGTCCAATTTTTCTCAGGGTTGATTGGCTAACCAACCCCTTCCCTCTTTCCAGACTCTTTCTCTGTCTTCCTGGCCAAAGCTCTTTAAGCACACCTCTCCATATGAACAGCTACACATAGCCTAAAGCCTGAAGCTGCTAACCTATCTCCAGATGCTATGTATTTTTTTCTTCTAGTGAATTTATCACCAACTTCCCAAAGTAACTTTCTCTCTCTGATCCTTTTTAGTAATAGCATGTCACTTAGCATCCATGCCTTGACTCTTCAAAGCCAAAATTTCTGTCTACCTCCTTCCCAGTAAACTGCATATTAAAGTTCTGAGAGAAAAATAAGTTGGTTAACTTTCAATTAGACTTCTTCAAAACATCATCAGAAATCATTCAAAAATCTTCCCCTCAACACCTAAATATCCTTCAAATAATGAATAGATAACGAAAATGTGGAACACATACACTATAGAATAGTTTTCAGATATAAAGAAAAATAAAATCATGTACTTTGCAGGTAAATATATGAAACTGGGAATTGAGTGAGGTAACCAAGACCCAGAAAAACAAATGTAAAAATTTCTTTTTCCTATTAGAGTCTCCTAGCTTTAATCTTCAGATGTGAGTACATATTCTGTAGTAACTACAAAAACAAAAAAAATGTAAAAAGGGACCACTGCTAAGACAGGGAGTGGAGAAACAATAGAGAGGAAAATACCATCGTACTAATGATCTGATCAAGAAAATGGGAAACTGAGGCCTCCAATTAGAGAGAGAGAGAGACAGACACACAGAGAGAGAAATACAGAAGGAGGATGGAAAATAATAGTAAATATATCTGAAAAAGTCATAAGAGATCATACTATTAATTAATGACCTTTAAAAACTATAATAATGGAAGTCTGTATATAAATATACATGTATAGTTTAATTGAAAATTTCTTATTTGGGCTGACAATTCTCTGTCAAAGAGCAAAAGGCCACCTAATAAAAACTCAACACCAGTCATGAGAAGCTTTTTTTTTGAGTTGTTGTTCAAAGTTCCCCAATAGACTCCCAGAACAATGGGCCTATTGTTATTGTCCTTGCTTGCTTATCTGAAGTAGAGGGTAAATCCCTATTGCTGAAGACACCATGTACTTCAGACACAGGGCTAAAATATCCTTAACTGAAACTGAATTAAGTGTCTCTTCCCTCAGGACTAGCTTTCATGGCATCAAAAAGTGCCATGTAAGCTTCCAAAGGAGGAAAGAACCAAATAGTCCTACTCAGCTATCACTCCTATAAACCACAAACTTCATTCCCCTTATTCAGCATAGCAGAATAACCCTAAGGCATGTGTAACTTGGTGGTAACCAATAGATCCCAAATTGTACTTGAAGTCGTACATCTTGGATAAGAACCTAAGCCACCCCTTTACTAAACTAGCATAATCCCTAACTGCACATCAAATACTTGCCATTATATCCACAGATAAGTGCAGTTTTCACACATCATCAAGAAAACTTATCTTTGCAACCGATTAACAAATAGAGACCATTACAGAAAACCCCAGCAACTAAAAATACAGTTATGGAGTCTAGTCACAATGATTATAGCTACAAAACAACTCCAGCATTTTGTGGAACAGAGGGCAAAAGGATTGCAAGAGCCAGGGAATCAAAGAATTTGCTGTGAGGCAGGGTTTCTTAGTAATATCAGAATCTTCATCCACAAAGTCTCATCAACATGACTGCCAAAAGATGAGCTAAATATGGACAACAGTAATAGACATGCCAAGGCGAACAGAGAAAAGCCCACAAGCCCTCAAGGTATACAAAGAACTAGAGACAACTAAAGATGGATGAAAATGGAAGAAAAGTCTTCCCAAAGGAGGAGCACACAAGTTTATTATCTAATACCAAAGGGTCATTTCTGAGAACATAATACAGGTAGCATGATGTTGATGAAGCCAGTTATTTAAAAAATTATGCAATATGCATCATATAAATCCATATCTAATATATGTTGACATCTCAACAATTAATGAAAAAAGAGGCCATGAATTTGAAAGAGTAAGGAGTATATAAGAAGGTGATGAAGGAGAAGGGAGAAATGATGTAGTTATATTACAATCTCAAGGAAAAAGGGAAAATTGTCAAAAATAAAAAAATCTACTCTTCCCTCTTTTAGTGCCATCTATGGCCAGCAAAACCCCACTCAGGAATTTCCCAAGGTTTCTTCATCCCCCTAGCCCTATAAATCACCTATCTCATAACCTAGACACTCTCATATGAATTTTCAATTTTCCTTGATGCTTCAGTTGGAATAAAACAGTCTATTACCCAGATCACTCATGTTTCTGCTAACTCTGGTACCTATCATAATGTCTAGCACTAATATTCATGGGTTTAGGCATCTAGATTCCTTCTCAGAGAAATAACATATACAGGAAAAATTCCTATACATTATGAATTCATGCAATTTTAAATTTTATAATGTCTATGTTATTTTAGCCTTTTCCTAGGGGTAGTAACAGGTATCCCAGACTGGTAATTAGGTTATAGAATTAATAAGAAATAAATCATTATGGTAATTTTCATTATGGGGACATTTAGAGATAATTAATGAATCACAGGCAGGAGCTACTAAGCCCTGTTTTCCCTAGCCAGAACTTGGCTCCTGATTGCCTGGATACTTTGTAGTTTCTATTAGCATTGAAAAGTTATAGTTAGCTAGGTAACTGAGCCCATTATCATGAAACCAGAGTAATTTGGAGCCCTAGGAGGATCTCCCTAAAGAAGCTCTTCTTCCCCCTCCTCACCACTCCTTTCAATGTCACTGTCTCGCTTGTTCTTGTTAACTCTCCATACCTTAAAGGAGAGCCTCTCCTTCTATTTAAGGCCCTACCATATTTAGATATCCACATATTGTATTGTTTCTTTTTAATGCTCTCTCTTACACCGTGAGGCCACACCATGGAGTCCNGGGTAGGGGAGCAGGGCGGGGACGCGGGAGGGTAAGGGAAAATTTCTGGATAACATGAGAAATGTAAATGAAGAAAATATCTAATAAAGAGAAAAAAAAAACAACTTACTAGTGAAAAAAAAAAAAACCTACTGTCTTGTGTGAATCAGCATGCTAGCCATTTTCCCCCTGCAGAACAATAAAATAAACTATCTGATTTTGCAACTCTGAAGTATTCAATGGTCTTATTGTAAAATAAGGATAATTTTCTCCCAGAATTTATGGTATCATTGAGGATTTCTGAATTTGAGAAGAGAATTCATTGGTCTCTGGAAAGTGTCTTGCCTCACCTTTCACTGATATACTGTGCTGAGCTTTGTCTCTCCCAGCACTTTGAGATAAGATCTAAGAGGATTTTTTTTTCCACTTGTTCCAGTCAACCCCGCTCGCTCCGCTCGACTCCACTCGCTCTGGCCTCGCTCTGGCCTCGCTCCGGCCAGCTCCGCTCTCTCCGGTTGGTCTCTCCGGTCCAAGGATTTGTTTTCTTATTATTCTTCATCTGTACGCTGTAGCTGACTTCAGACGCACCAGAGGAGGGCGTCAGATCTCATTACGGGTGGTTGTAAGACACCATGTGGTTGCTGGGATTTGAACTCATCACGTTCGGAAGAGCAGACGGGGGTGCTCTTACCCACTGAGCCATCTCACCAGCCCCCTAAGAGGATTTTTTAAGAGAAATAAAATCAATTCAGGAGAATTTGAGCCCTCTGGGTGGTGGTGGTAAGTATGGCAGAGCAACCAGGCAACTTCATGCATAAACCAAGGTAGGAAATTTGGATTATAAATTCCTGTCTTGGTGGTTTCAGACTTTTAGAAGAATCATAAGCATGGCAACCAGGAAGACCTTATCCAGGAACCCAACCAGGAAAAGTTGACAAGGGAACTAACTTAATACTCCTTGATCATTGGGAAATTGAAGAGGATAAGAGTGTTATTGAGACATTAATTATATGATTATTTAAAAAAAAGTAACATAAAGGTCATCAGAGAATTCAAGAAACCTCTGTGGGAAGCATTCTGTAGTTTGTAGTTCATCAGTTACAGCTCAACAACCCCATGCTGACAAAGGCCTGAGAGAAGGCAATCTTCACACAGCTGCAAAGAAGTTCTTCAAATGTGTAGACTGATAAAAAGCTGCTCTCTTGGGGACACAGCATTTAGAAGCAGTCTGTGCTGTGATTCAACAGCTCTCAATTCATGACACCAGGGTCCACCATGCTTTTTGTTACACATGCTTTGTTGACTTAAATCACATGATATACAACATACAAGCCCTAAAAGGTTTTAAAAAGTTGTATTTTCTCCTTTGTTCTTTGGATTTGGTCTGGAGGCTGCTCTCTAAACTAGAGGGATTTCTTCGAGAAGAAGGGGGAGGAGTGGTGAGGAAAGTTACAGTGACAGAGCGAACAAGAACAATTGAGAGGTATGGAATTTCCTCTCGGAGAGGAAGATAAATTCCGGGATGGTATAAATCTATAGGTGTATAACATAACAAAGAAAAATTACGAGAGAGAATGTGGCACTCCGGTGTGGTACCTCAGGTTTTATTCTAATAAACATCATAGTTAAAAGAAATTATGAATTATGTGCCAGTTTCCTTTTTGGAATGGAAACTGCTATTATCTATCATTTTATCTAACAAAAGTTTCCTAAAATCAAAACTACAATGTGTAGTATTAGTGTAAAAATAGACAAATACATTAAACAGAACATAGTAAAATCTCCTGGGAAAAAACCCTTTATTCTTATAGAGATAACCAACATTAAGAAATAAGTCCGGGCTGGAGAGATGGCTCAGCCGTTAAAGGCTAGGCTCACAACCAAAAATATAAGAAATAAGTCCAAAAATAATTAAGTAGAAAAAAAACAATTAAAGTTTCCATAAATAATCCAGAAACATTTAAAGTCACACAAAAAGTGAAAATTTGAGCTAGATTCATAAAATTAAATTTTAATTTACAATTAAAAACATAAAAATTATTTTGGAACCAATTATCAACATGAAACTATAAGCCTGTAAAAAAACAGCAGAACATTTTTGTGATTTTTAATTGAACAAAGATCTTTTAAAAGTTATATCTCATTTTTGAGACAGTGTCTGACTTTATGATAACCAGCCTATCTTCAAATTCATAACCTCAGCTTTCTGAGTGCTCAGATTGTAAGAACGTACCAGCGTGTCAGCAGCAAAAGTCTTTTATATAAGACAATGGAAGAACAATAAATACATGAACAAATGAATGCACTGCATTTAATTAGAGTTCTATTCTTATAAGGGTATTGTAATGTTGAGGTCTACCCTTCCACCCCCAGAATAGCTGTAGCCATTTTGTTCCCAGCCTGCTAGCTATTTCATGTTGCTATTATATGCCTGCCAGTCATTGCCACAGAAAAAAATAACTCGTCTCAGAGCAAGGTCATGCTGACCACATACCCTGTTATGTTCTGTATGTTATGAGTTTTTGTAGAAATCTGAGAACTGTAAGCTCCATTTAGGACCAATCAGAATAAAGGTCAGTTAGAACTGTTTTGAGTAGCTAGCTAAAATAGCTTGAGTCTGAGTTGACCAACAGGCAGCACTTCCTGCACCAGCACATGAGCTTGAATGGTTTTTTCTTTTATGAGCTGTCCCTGTGCAATGTTTGTGGTTGTAGCTTCAGCCCCAAATTCTGAGCTTTGGCCCTGATCAATCAGTGTTAGAGTGTTCATTCAATAAATGACTAAGATTGGTGTTTGTGTGGGTTGTAGGTTGACTCTTAGATCCCAACAGCTAAAATAATGAAATGACAAACTACAACCTGAGAAAATATTTTAATATTCATAATTCATAAAGGATATTGTAAATATAACTTTTATTCTCCAGATGTAATTGTCTTGGTGGATTACTGCCTCAGTCTGCTAACCTAGGCCTAGTCCTGGAAACTTCTATCCTCTGCATAATCTAATCTAGGTCTAGAATGTTTTCAGCCTCTGAGACTTAATGCTGAATAAGCTCACCTTTTCTAGTTCTTTCTGAACTCTTCCTGGATGGTTCATCTCAGTTATACTGGCTCAAACTCCTCTCCAAGCTGAATGGTTCAATCTGGTTTCTCAGTAAATTGCTCTGCTTGGTCTCAAACTCACTCTGGCAATTTGTTCTAGTCTTCTGGCTCTTTCTTATTCTCTGGCTTCAACTGCCTCTGCTGACCTGAAAAAACTGCTTGAGCTCATGAACAAAGACAGCTACACTCACGGCACCCACTGCACCTACTGCACCCACTGTTCTCACTGTACCCACTGCACTCACTGCACTCCTTACTGCACTCACTGCACTCACTCCCAACTACACTGCACTGAACTCAACTGACTTAACAGAACTGACTGACTCTCTCTTCCTGCTCTTTTAAGTATCATTTCCTTCTTGTCTCTTCTTGTGAGAGTTGTATATATCATATCTCTGAATCATTTTGTCAAATCTTTCTCTGATTCATCACTTTGTCTGACGCTCAGTTAGAAGTCACTTTCAAACATGTCTGCTCCCCTCTACAAAACTCACAACTATACCTTCATTGTTTGGGACTAAAGGTGTGAACCAAAGATGTGTCTGTATTCCAGAGCTAGGAGTAAAAAGTAGCTTCCAAGTGTGGGTAAGTGTGTATAAGACTTAAAGAGACATATCATAAATAAAAATATGCAGATTAAAAAGTAAGCACATAAAATATTTGGGCATCATCTGCAGTTCAGCAAATACAGCTTAAATGAAAATGAGACACCCTTACAAATTTAGTAAAAAAAATTTATATCAAAAAGGGGAGAGAATACCATATGTTAATGAAAATGCAGACACAGAGTGAAAATGTGAACTGTTAATGGAACATTGCAACAATTTCAAAACATAGAAATATGTACTAACTTCCAGGTATTTATTTCAGATAAAGAATCTGCTCCTCTCTCTCTCCATATATACACATATATGAAAATATCCGTAACAGCTGTGTTTATAGTAGCCCTCAAATGAAACAGCTCAAATATTTATCAACATATAAATGTATGAGCAAATTGTAGTATACTCATATAATATTTTAATATCATGTGATCTTACTGACAAATGAATTATAACTATATGAGCTAGATAGATATCAAAAGTTAAGGGATCCACAACCCTTCTAAGCCCCATTATGTGGAAAAAGCAAGCTTATATACATGACAAAAATAGATAAAAGCTTATCCAGGGTGAAGCATCATTTCATAAGCAAAGTAGGAAAGCATTATAAAGAGTTTCTAAGGAAATGTATGGCAGAGTGCAGGCTTTATTTTCACTATGAGATGACCATAGAAGTATACACGTGTTAAAATGTAATGCATTTTAATACTTGAGTTGAATGAATTGATAGATTACATGTTAATTTGACTCCATAAAAGCTGCTCAAAACAATTTAGAAATGAAATTTGTCTAATTTATTATTAATTTTGACATTAAAATACCAATAATTAATTTATACATTGCTAAAAGTTTGTATTGAAACATTTTGAGTTTCTTCAATTTTGGAAAGATCTGTTTTACTACTTCATGAGTTACATTCAACATAAATATTTTCTGATTGTATAATCATTTTTATGATGAAGTTTGATTTAGCTCCTGTATATGAGGCAAAATAAACACATACCAATGCAATTATCTATTTTCCCAGTTTACGTTTTATTTCTCATCAGCCATAATTTCATTTATTGATAAATATATAAAAATAAAATATATTCTCTCTCTTAAATCAAAGACTTCAAAAAAGGAATCATTACTAGTGTATAAATCATGAGAGTAACAATGAATCAGAGTAAAGTCCAGGTTACTTTGTGAGACCTACATCCAGAGAATCAGGAACAAAATCTCTGCTTGCTTCTCTTCAGTGCTTGTTTGACATCTTTGTTCCTCAGGCTGTATATAAGGGGGTTCAACATGGGAATGACAATAGTGTAGAATATAGACACCACTTTGCTCTGCTCCATGGAGGAGACAGCACTGGGCTGTGCATACATGAAGAAAACAGTACCAAAAAACAAGCAGACACCAATCAAGTGGGAGGCACACGTGGAGAAAGCTTTCTGGCGTCCCTGTACTGTGCGGATCTTCAATATTGTTGAAATGATATAGATGTATGAGACAAAAACAGTCAAGAAGGTACTGACAATAATGGAACCACATAAAGCAAGAAGAACCAGCTGGTTTATAAAGGTGTCTGAACACGAGAGGGATAAGAGTGGTGGGACATCACATAAGAAGTCATTGATCTCATTGGACCCACAAAAAGACAAAGTGAAGGTCATTGTGGTTTGCGTGACAGCATTCACTGCACCCCATGAATAGGACCCTGATACCAACAATCCACAGACCCAGTGGGACATACTCACAGAGTATAGAAGAGGGTTACAGATAGCAATGAAGCGGTCATAGGCCATGGCAGCCAGGAGAAATGCTTCTGTGGTACCAAAAAGAGACAAAAAAAAGAATTGTGTGGCACACCCACCAAAGGATATTGTATGGTCCTGTTTCAAGCAGTTTATCAGAGCTCTAGGAGCAATTGTAGAAGAATAGCAGATGTCCAAAAAGGAAAGGCTCTGGAGGAAGGCATACATAGGAGTATGGAGGTGTGCATCCATCCTGATAATTATAATCATGCCAAAATTTCCCACCACTGCTATAACATACAAAAATAAAAAAATCAGAAATAGCAACATTTGTACACCAGGACCTCCTCTGAATCCAAGTAGAATAAACTCTGAGACATGTGTAAAATTTGTCATTTTATAACCAGAGCCACAGAGGATTGAAAAGAAAGAGGAGATACAAGAAGAAGAAAATTTTCACACTTTACTACCTATAGGATTAAGTTAAATTATAGACTTTTGTGTAGCATTAGAATCATTCTGTTTATAACCTTGGTCTACTGTGTTCCGTATGCCATGAAAAATAGGAATAAGTACAGCTGCAGGAGAAAGAAATTGGAAATACATAAGTATAGGAATACAAAGTATCAGCATCTATGAATACATCAATATTATGCTAACCTTGTCTTATCAGCAATGCAAAGGACATGAAACTATGAGGTATTTCAAATCATGTGATTACTTTATTCTTAATTCATAAAAATATGGATAAGTCTCAAAATCAAACTGCAAAAATAGGGCTACAGGTATAGCTTGGTGGTAAAGTGTTTGTATAGTAGTCCCAAGGTTCTAAATTAAATCCCCAGAAACATAAAAAGAGAACAAGACAGACATGAGGATACATGAGACATAACTATTGATTCAGTTACACATTTTAAGAATTGGTATATCGAGTACACTATGGACATGTTGAAAAGTCCTAAGTACTGTGCAAAATCATTTCACCTAGAGTCCCACGTTTCAATATTTAATTTCTTACTTATGCTATAACATATATTAGATTTAAAAGCTTCATACGAAAACCTCTATCTTTCTAGGAGACATGAGTATAGAATGAGACTCAGTGCCACACACTGTCCTTTTTCCCTCTTAACGATCTAAAGGAGAAATCTCCACTTTGAAAAACACCTTATATTGCTGGGTCTGTGGTTTCTTCTATTTCCTAAGTTGGCTACTTAGCATACACTCTTTCTAACCTTTCTGGTCTCTGGTCTTTTGTCTTTCATGTTTTGTATCTGTTCATCCTATTAATTCTTATAAGGTCCCTTATGATGACACTATATTCTTTAAGATAGGTCACAATAATCTCATTTCCATATTCTTCATGACTGTATCTGAAAAATCTCCTTTTATAAGATGACATGATATATTCACAGAATCCATAAAATATGCTGTGTATATCATGAGAGGTACTATCCATTGCATAAAAAAATTTATTGGATACATTCTAGACAAATTAATGAATTTTTGTTAAGCTATAAGACAAAATAAATCAAGTAATATATGCTTCTTATAAAATTAGATATTTTCATTGTAATTGATGTGCTTTCTTGTTAAATTATTTTTCTCTTACCTTCTCCATCTCTGATACACACTTCTTCATGAGCTATTATACAAATACCACATAAAACAATTTAATTTAGTATCCTCTCTTAAGAAACACTTGTACGTCAGTAAATTGAGATTTTGTTGTGTAATGAGATGCCAATTTTTGAAACAATAAGTGACGAAGCTGTGTATTTATGAGGTAGGTATTTGTATGCGTGGGGTATTTACAATTTTGAAAATTTTTGGCTATTGTTTTCCATTTTGCTTATTACTAGGAACTTCTAATACTCAAAGTAGAGATATGAAACAGAAAAAAAGTTCAGTGTACTAATATCTGGTATAATAAGGCCCTGGGATCAAAAACCCTGGCCTTAGTATGACCACTTTTCTGGTAGCTTAACCTGTCAGGTGTGGATATTAAAAGTGATGGTTCATTGTAAAGTCTAAAGCATTTTATAGGTGAAAGTATTTTGCAGATTCCTGGCATATAATAAGCACAATCTCAGTTTTACTGTTATTAATAGTTTAGGATACATTGTTTCTCCAATGAATTTGGATTGATGCCTGATATGTTCATGAAAGAATTGCTATTCTCAGCAAAGTATGATTGATTCAGAAGTTCCATCCATTTAACTAAAACTCAAATATACCTTAATATAATTGGTGACAGCGTCTTTGAGAAAACATTATATTTTTTATAAAATAGACCACACCTAAATATGTAGTATCTCTCCTTCCCTTTCTAGCTGACCCTTGAGTTCCTCTTCAACGCTGCAGTAAATTATGCACACACAAAATTTCCACAGCCCAATTTTGCAAGAGATAAGAATAAAGAATATATAGCTTCCATGGTGTTGGTCATCAGAGATTTATTCCCTAAGGTTCTGTTTTAACAAGAAGAGTTTGATCTCTCAGGCAACTGGAAAAGTGGCAAAAGGAAGTCCTAGAGTAAAGATTTGAAAGCAAAACAAAACCAAATCCAAATAATAACACCTATTTTTAAAAATAGTAAGCCATGCTTATAAGCTTCAAAAATGAAAAATTTAAATGAAATTTTACCTGATACTACCCCAGAACTATGACCTAAGACAGTGTGGACATATATGAATCACATCCCAATACTGGTCAGGTATCTGGCTTTCTGTGGCTAACATAAAACACTAAGGCAGGTAAATATTGCTGTTATGTTTTGTGATGCATTTCAGTTTGTGTTTTTGTTATACTAAAATAAGAAATAGCAGAAAAGGAATAAACATTCTGACTTATTATAGGGACAACTAATACCCATACCACTTATAATTTCTGAAAGCATGTCATAGTTAACTTGTGTAACATACAATAAAATACTTGCTTTTATGAAAATTACTGCAAGTCCATAATTTTAAAATTATATAAATGAAAATTAAGAACTTGAAACAAAATTAATGTTATTTAGAGTGAAATTAGAATAAAAACCCAAAAACCTTTATGTAGTTTGATATTTGCCTTCACATTTTCTAACATTTTATTGAAATACATATTATTTCCAAAGTGGTTGTACCAGCTTGCAACCCCACCAGCAGTGGAGGAGTGTTCCTCTTTCTTCATATCCTCATCAGCATCTGCTGTCACCTAAGTTTTTGATCTTAGCAATTCTGATTGGTATAAGGCAGAATCGCAGGGTTGTTTTGATTTTCATTACCCTGATAGCTAAGTATGTTGAACATTACGGTAAGTGATTCTCATCCATTTGAGATTTCTCAGTTGAGAATTCTTTGTTTAGCTCTGTACTCCATTTTTTAATTGGGTTATTTGGGTTTCTGGAGTCTAACTCTTGAGTTCTTTGTATATTTTGGATATTAGCTCTCTATCAGATGTAGGTTGGTAAGGATCTTTCCCCAATCTGTAGGTTGCCTGTTTGTTCTATTGACAGTGTCCTTTGCCTTACTGAAGCTTTTCGGTTTTATGAGGTCCCATTTGTCAATTGTTGATTTTAGATCCTGATTTCTTGGTGTTCTCTTCAGGAAAATTCCTCCTATGCCGACTGTGCTCAAGGCTCTTTTCCACTTTCTCTTCTATTAGATTTAGCATATCTGGTTTTATGTGGAGGTCCTTGATCCACTTGGACTTGAGCTTTGTACAGGAGATAAGAATGGATCAATTTGCATTCTTCTACATGCAGGCCACCAGTTGAATCAATCTTGTGGTTCCTCAGAAAATTGGAAGTAGTTCTACTTGAAGACACAGCTATACACTCCTGGGCATATGCCCAAAGGATGTTCCAACATATAAAAAAGACACTTGCTCCACTATGTTCATAGCAGCCTTATTTATAATAGCCAGAAGTTGGAAAGAACCCAGATGTCCTTCAACAGAGGAATAGATACAGAAAATGTGGTACATTTACACAGTGAATACCACTCAGCTATTAAAAATGATGACTTCATAAATTTTGCAGGCAATTCGATGGAACTAGAAAATATCCTGAATGATGTAAGTCAGATCCAAAAGAACATACATGGTATGTACTTGCTGATGAATGGATATCAGTCCAAAATCTCAGAATACCCATAATACAACTAACAAACTATTTGAAGCTTAACAAGAAGGAGGGCCAAAGTGTGGATGCTTCAATGTCACTTAGAAGGGGAAACAAAATAATCATGGGAGGTAAAGGGAGGGAGGAACCTGGGTGGGAGAGAGGAGGGGGAAGGGAAAGGAAAGGAAAAGAAGGGGCAGGATTGGGTTTGGGAAGAGACAGGAGAAAACTCCAGAGGGCCAAGAGAATCAATAGAAATATGTAGCGGGGATGGGAGGTGCAGGGGGAAACCAAGAAAGTCCCAGACACCAGGTATGTGAGAGGGTTCCAGGACCCTATGGGGATGACGTTAGACAAAATACCCAACAGAGGGGGAGATAGAAGCTGAAGAGACCACCTCCGGTAGATAGGCATGGCCTCCAGTTGAGGGATGGGGCCACTCAGCCAGCTCAAAAATTTTAGCCCAGGATTGTTCTTGTCTAAAAGAAATGCAAGGACAAAAAATGGAGCAGAAACTGAACGAAAGGCCATCCAGAGACCACCCTACCTTGGGATCCTTCAGATCAGCAGATACCATACTCTGATACTTTCTGATGGCAAGAAATGCATGCAGACAGGATCTGAGTATAGCTGTCCTCTAAGAGGTTCTTCCAGCACACGAGTAAGACAGATGCAGATACTCACAGCCAATCATTGCCTGAACCTGGGTATCCCAAAGGAAGAGTTAAGGGAAGGACTAAAGGAGCTGAATTGGATAGTAATCCCATAGGAAGAACAACAATATCAACTAACCAGACCCCTCAGAGCTCCCAGGGACTAAACTACCAACCAAAATGTATACATGGAGGGTTCCATAACTCCTACTACATATATAGCAGAAGATTGCCTTATCTGGCATCAATGGGAGGGAAGGCTCTTGGTCCTGTGGAGACTTGTTGCCCCATTGAAGGGGGATGCTAGAGGGGTGAGGTGGGAGTGGGTGGGTAGGGAGGCAAAGGGGGGGAGATATGATGGGGGTATGTGGAAGGAAGACTGGGAAGGAGACAACATTTGAAATGTAAATAAATAAAATTCTCAACCAAAAAATAAAATAAAATAAAATAAGAATAAATAAAACAAAGAAATGCATACTACTTTACTTATATTTAGGTACATATAATTGAACTATATATATGTACATGTAGTTGAATTGTATGGATGTGCATAACAAAGTTCAAATTCAATAATTAATTTAGAAAAACTTAAAGCAATCTCACTAAAAAGGACAAGGAAGACTGCCCATTCTCCTCCTATTTATTCAATATAGTAGTTGAAGTTCTAGCCAGAACAATTAGACAAGAAAAGGAGATCAAAAGGATACAAATTGAGAAGGATGAAGTCAAGATATCTACTTGTGGATGATATGATAGTATACATAAGTGACCCCAAAATCTCTACCAGAGAATTCCAATGACTGATAAACAACTTGAGCAAATTGTCTAGATATAAAATTAACTCTAACAAATCAGTAGCCCTCCACTACACTAAGGTAAATGGGCTGAGAAAGAAATTAGGGAAACAACACCCTTCACAATAGTCACAAATAATACAAAATATTTTGGTGTGACTCTAACCAAACAAGTGAAAGATCTGTATGACAAGAACTTCAAGTCTCAGAAGAATCGAAGTAGACATCTGAAGATGGAAAGCTCTCCCATGCTCATGGATCCTCAGGATTATTGGTAAAAATGGACATCTTACCAAAAGCAATCTAAAGATTCAATGAAATCCTTTTTTGACTGACAGATTTATACACAAGCACTTTCTAATGTGACATTTCACTCTTTTGATTTAAAAAATTCTGGATAGGATCAGAGGTGAGGAGGACACAACCTCTGTCCCAACACTGGAAGTTATAGGGACCAGCGGGATCCAGGCACCCAGGAACGCTGCTCTACCAGTGGCACTAGATCCTTCTGGTCTGGGCCAGTGCCCTGAGCAGACCTTGAGCGTGAACTCTGCAGCCAGTCCCACGACAGATACCCAGAAGAAGAGAGGCCCTTGTTCTTGCAAACTTTACATACCCCGGTAATTTGACATGAGAAACCTCATCTCAAATTCATTTGATATATTTCCCATTTAAAAAAAAGCAAAGAAGAAAAATATTCTAGGATTTCTTGACTCTAGGAACTTTTATTTTAACTGATACAATTAGGAAACTGGCTAAAAGAATGTATCATAAAATATTTATATTTGAGATACATTACCAAAAAAGAAAACCAAATCTAATGAGACTGGTGTTGGGAAATATATAGCTATCGAAAGAGACCTAATATTTTAAACCTATAATCTATTGATATAGACATAATATTTGGAAGATTTCCTCTGAATTTATAATTTTGAAATCCTTTAATGTTCAGTCCCACATAATATTATAAATTGAATCTTTTGTTTGTTTGTTTGTTTGTTAGAGCAAGATACTAAAGCATATACCAAATAATTTTATTTCAGGTTTGGATTCCTATATAATTACATTATATAGTTTGTTTCATAGCAGCTAATATTTTCAAGATTTAGAGGCATGTGATAATTTTTTCACCAAAAATGTTATGTAGGGCCACTTTTACATCTGAATTTCTAAAGCTATAAATCACAGGATTCAGGCTGGGAGGTAACAGAGAGTACAACACTGACATTAAGAGGTTCAGTGATGATGGGGATTCTACTGTTGAGCCTAAATATGCGACAAATGCAGAAGAGAGAAATAAAGTCACCATGGTAAGATGGGGTGTACAGGTAGAGAAAATTTTAAACCTTCCTTGTATAGAAGGAATTCTCAGGATTATAGTGAAAATCTGAACATAGGAAATAACCATCAATATAAAACACAAGAAGGTGAAACAACAGCTAGTAATAATAAACACATATTCTAGAATTCGGTCTCCAAAACAAGCAAGTCTAAGAAGTGATGGGATATCACAGAAGAATTGATACACTACATTAGGACCACAGAAATGGACAGAGAATGTTCCTGTGGCATGAACAGACCCATAGATACACCCACTGAGCCATGCTGCTGCCACCATCTGGACACAGGCGTCTTTATTCATTATGGCTTCATAGTGTAGAGGAAAGCAAATGGCAGCATAGCGGTCATAGGACATCACCAAAAGCAGGGCAAATTCAGTGCCTGCCAAAAATATAACACAGAAAACTTGTAAAGCACATCCCAGGAAGGAGATGGAATGGGTGTTAGTCATAGAGTTCATGATGGATTTGGGAACAGTGACAGAAATATAACAGATATCAATCAGGGACAAATTCTTCAGAAAGAAATACATCGGGGACTGGAGATGCTGGTCTATAGTAGTAATAGTGATAATGAGGAAGTTTCCCACTAGTGCTCCCAGGTAAATCAAGAAGAAAAGTGTGGCACACAATGTCTGCAGTTCATCTGGGTATCCCATGAGCAAGAATTCCATGTATTCTGTTGTGTTGGTTATTGTGTCCATCATTGCGGTTCCTGTCTGGGGAAATACAAGGGAAACTATTATTGCTTCACTTACTTATATCTCCCTCTTCTAATTTTGGGATTTTTTTTAAAAATTAAGTAATTATTGATTTGCTTTATTCAATTCTCATTGATGTCTTTGTGATATTATACAGTGAATGACATCTTGCAAACTAGAAAGTTATCAATCATTTACAGTAAGTTTTGTAAAAGTCTTTTTTAAACAGTTTACCTTTTGTAACAGTTATTAAGTGTGGGACAATGTTATCAAATTATATCATGAAATTTATAGAGTAAATATAAATAAATAACCTAATCAGGTTATACAAAAAGGAATTATATTGACTTTAACAAAATGTTTAAATTAGTAAGATTTTTAGCATTAAAAGTTTGATATTGATTATACTTACAAATCTGCTTTACTCTCAGAAGAATTACAGATAATCAAGAAAACATAAGTGAGCAGAAGAAAAGGTTTTTTTTCACAAGAAAAATGTGGGGTGATAACAGGGGTGAGAAGGGAGGTACATGAGAGGATCATGGGGTGAACATGACCTAAGAAAAATGATTCACATCCAGGAATGTATCATTAACTCATTACTTTTCTAAATCAAAAGAAGTACATTTAATTGTTAACCCAGCAGATAGATACGCTCACAGAGTTTTTCAATAAATAATGCTTATAATTTTTTAATTGGTAAAAATAAAAAATTACAGACCAAAGAAATTTTAAAAATGTATAATTAAAAATGGGAAGATAGATATGCAAAGGCAATAATATCAATGTGGATTATATAAATAAATCAACCAGAAAAACTGAGTTCATTACTTGTAAGCATGCTGTTAGTATCATGGGAAATATTGACAACAAATGTAATGGGATGATGTATACAGTGTTTCAATAAAGAAAATTCCTCACCTAGAATCTACATACATAAATTATCCCCTGATAATTTATGTTAAGGCTATCCTAACATTTTTTCAGATGAATAAAAGTTGACGATATTTATGAGGAGCTATGATAGTTATTACTGATGGCCAACAGGATCTAGATTCACCCATGCAGGGTACCTGTGAGGGGGGTTTTCTACACTTGCTCAATAGTAATGGGAAGACCTACCCTAAGAGTAGCAGAACTGCTTGATGAGGATAGATTCCAGACTGTATAAAAAGAAAGCTTCCTGAATATCAATATTCATCACCTTTTCCTTCCTGCCTGCAGATACAATGTAACAAGTTGCTTCCTCAAACTCCTGCTACCATCACTATCTTGTCATGATGGACAATAACCTTGAATTAGGAACCAAAATAAACATTTTTACCTTTTGCGTTCCAAAAGATGAAAAAGAAAAGTCAACACTAATTATAAAAAATATTTTTAGGCCAGGTAGTGGTGGCGCATGCCTTTAATCCCAGCACTTGGGAGGCAGAGGCAGGCAGATTTCTGAGTTTGAGGCCAGCCTGGTCTACAAAGTGAGTTCCAGGACAGCCAGGGCTATACAAAAAAACCCTTTCTCAAAACACACACACACACATACACACACACACACACACACACACACACACATATATATATATATATATATATATATATATATATATATGAATTTAAAGCTCAACACAAAATTATTTCTAACACAAGAAACATCACATTCTTCAAACATATTTAAAGATTCAAATGGAATATTAAAGATCATATGTAAAAATGAAGGTAAGAAGCATACTACACATTGGGGCAAATATAAAGACTTTTTTGCTATTTCATTTTCTTACAAACCTAATTTTATTATAAAAACTTGTTAAAACTATTCTAGATTAATATCTAAGAAAATTGAAATGTATGATATTAACTTTAAAAATATCAGTGAATATTACTATAATGAAATATGTGTATATATTATGTAAAATGGCATGTCATTGAACTAACCTTTGATATGTTAGACTCATATTGCAAATCATGAAATCATCAGATCAAATTAAAGTTGGTAAGGAAAATGTATGGATAAAATGAAATATGAATACTGAATTTCTAAAATGAAAGAATAGGGCCTATTAAAGGAAGCACTGGTCAAACAGAAAGCAATATGAAGAATTTTGGGTATAAGTTCAAACATGAATATTTACATTAAAATAAATGCACTGCATAGCATTCATTTGTGTGAACACTGCATTTTAACCATCTATCTATCCTTAGATGAACAATTGAGAGTATAGATGTCTGTATCATATTGACTTAAGGTTTTTATGGTGTGAATGTGTAAAAATTCTATCATTGTACATATGAATTTAAAATGCTTTGCTTCAAATTTAAAAATCTCTATACATATGGAAAAGTACTGCACATCTTTAGCAGTATGTAGACTATCAGACAATTGCTGAAGTAGAGATAATAATGACACTGGAGATTCAAAGTTGGAAGGAATGGAAGGGTGTTGGTCTAAGTATACAAAGTAGAAGAAAGTTATGTTTTGGCATTTATGGATATGTTGATTAGCCTTATTCAATATTTCAATACTGAATACATATATTACAAAATAATATGTATTTAGATTATATATGACTATAATTATATAAAATATTAAATATAAAATGAATTAATAAACAATAATTGAACACTTTAACAAAAAAGATTAAAGATAGTAAACTTTATAAAATACCTGATTAAGTGCTAAGACAGATTTCACAAATGTATGGCAAGCAGAAAACTGATATAACCATAACAATATAACATAATTATCATCAAACATGGGAACAAAGAGAAAAAATAGTTTACATCTAAATTCATAGGTATCTGTAGTTTATTGTAACAAATTCAATGTTGAAGCAAAATTTGAAACAAAACACACAAACCTGGAGTCAGAAATACATCTACAATATAATTTAAAATGCATATTTTTAAATCAGTGATTGATAGAGTAAATAGAAAATATAAGTAAATGTATTGGAAGGCTTAAAGTATTATAAACAAGTTTACAAGTTACAAATATAGGACCAACACACACATTTATTTCTTTGGATGTTTATGTGGATCACTAATGACTATGAACAAATTAACAAATCACAAAGAAAAATTACTTTACAAACTTCAAACTATACAATCAGATTTTAATTAAATTAAGAATCAGTATAACTACATGAAAATTTTAAAATATTAAATTTAAGTATTTTATCTAAGACAGTCACAGATAATTTGAACTAAATTACATGTTAATAAACATGTAATTTTGTGTGATCTCTGTAACCAAAACATTATTACATGTAATTTTATTGTTCCATATTTTTATATTACAAAAGAAGAAATGTCAAAATTGAGTTACCCAAACTGAAATCTAAATATGCATTTAAAAAGATTATAATAACTCATAAAAGTCTTTAAGAAAATTATTTTAAAAATTAATACTAGATCTTAAAAATGAAAACAGCAACAGAAACAATGCATGTATACCACCTAGACATTTGAACAAAATGTACAAATTAACAATGAAAATGTTTTAAGTAGCATAATTTTAATAAATGTTTCTTCAAGTCAAAATAATAACAATTCAAAATAATGATTTACATGCAGTGAATAAGTTCAGACCACAATAATCAAAATAAATAAGAAATGGAAATTATAAATGTTTATTAAATAGGACTTTTTAATGTTCATAAAAGAACAAGTAAATTCTAGGCTAGAAAGTATGTATTTTTAACTCAGAAAAGAGGTGATCTCATCTCAAAAATGTATGATTATCAAATATTTGCATAAATGTTAGAACAAATAAAAACTATACATTGGTGAAAAGATTAGATAAACCTAGCAATTTTCTAAACCACCTTGAGACTGATGTCCCGTGAGAACATCTGGAGTACGATAGTAGAGATTCAGAGAACAAGCAAAGCCTGGGAGTACTGAACTTTAGATTTTTAAAAACAAGACAGCTAACATAGAGCACTGTAGATGTGGCAGGGAAGGACAAGTTTCCTCACAGCTGGGCTGTAAACAAACAGAAAAATTTGGTTTCATTTAGTGGGCAGGTCCAAAGGTACCTTGTTCGTCAGTACCTTGATGGTAGTCAGCTGCCTTGGGAGGAGTTCTACTGCCTTAGTTCTTTGATGTAGGTGATCAGAAGCCCTTGCACTTTGAGATCTTCAGTTTCCCATGGCCCCTCCTTTTCAGCAGCTAAGAGTGCAACCACCTCAGAACTACAGTAAGCCCTGAAAACAAACTGCAACTTGAATATATGTTTAAGGACACAAGCCTATCTGATCGAAATAGTATTGCTGGGTGTAAGAGAATTTTAGTATATCAGGAAGTAGTAGATGTAAGAAATATTTTATATAAACATACATGATCATTTTAATTAAAAATAACACTATCATAATAACCCTAGACTTCTTATTTAATAAATAATATGATGTTGCTGGCTATCTTGGATGATTTTTCTGCCCACTTCTCAAGCTTTCTTAGTTGCATGGAAGAAATAAATTAACACCAGTTACAGTACTACAGCAGAACCTTCATGAGTTCCCAAGGATTGTATACACTAGAAGTTTGGGAAATGACTTTTGTGATTTAAAACACAATCCATCAAGGCAATTTTTATCTGATGTTTGTACCAAATTGGCATTTCTCAAAGATACTGTTTGAAGCAGAAAAAAAAATCCATCAGATGGGAAGAAAAAAGTTTTGGCTCTTGGTGCTGAATGAGCAGCATGATCAGGAGACACATAGGACTATGAATGGACTTGGCCAGAAAGTGGCATTAAACAATTGCTCTTCACAAACCTGTGAAACCTCAAGAAGTCGCATTGCATCTTTACTTTCTTCTTGTTTGCTTTTGGAAAATACTTTTAGGGGAATTTAAAACTTGTGTTTTGTTTTGAAAAGTTGCAAAGGGTCTGTGTTTCTAATGTTTCCTCCAGAGGCCTATCTTTTAAAGTTTTTATACAACATAAGTAAACATAAGAACTCAAGGCATGAGCTAGAATTGTGGCTCATAGTAGAATACCTGACTAATATGTTTAGTAATCTGGGTTCAGTTCTCAGCACTGTCAGAACCCAGTATTAATAAATGAATAAACAAATAACCAACATGCAGTAAAAATGTGTGAATGAAATAAAATTGAAGACAATTTATTTTTTAGGAACCCTGCAATTGATATTTTCTACCTTTAGAAGTGTTCCAGGATTGTTTGACTTCCATTTTCTCTGTTAAGTGAAGAGTTTGGGCTTTATGATAAAAAAAAAAAACAAAAAACAAACAAACAAACAAAAAAAACCCACCTTGTATCTCTAAGGAAGGCTTACTGTTCTATGCTCAAAATAAGCTGATCAGATTCCATGTTTGTACAACAGACTGTACTGAGTGATTAGGTGAGCATTGCAAAAGATGCATCAGTTATCTGCATTTGTTCTCAGCTGTCTTTACTATTCTGTATGTAAGATAGGTAATGATTTAACATTTTAATATAATTTTTGTAGGTAAGTGTGTTTAATGATTCTCCATTTTAAATGTGATTAAATGTGGCTCTGTGATCATATTCAAATTCTGAGTGAAAATAACTGGGTTTTGAAACTTACCAGCTGAACAGTCATTCCTAGAGATAACTAGATTAGACATCATCATTAGAAGCAGACAAAGACTTTGAGTTCTGCTTATGAGGTTTCCAGACATATCCTGGCAAAATTTGGAGGGAAAGTGGGTGTCTTGAAAGATTCTAGCCCAAGGAAATGATGTTTCTCTAGGTAAAAACACAAATTACTTTGATTTGACCAAAATAAATGCAAATACATCAAAGGAAATTTAGGTTTTGTGTAAATCTGCTCTCCTACAAATCTGTGAAACCCCATAATTCAGACTCACCTGGTAAATCTCAAAATGCAGGGTTTAATTTTTTTTTTCTTAGAAGCTCTTCTACTGTTCAATGTGTCTGGAAGGACTTCAGTGAATTTCATCTTACCTAAAGGACTTGCCTCTTTTTTTTTTTTTTTTTTTAATGAGGTGGGAATGATATTCAACTGGTTATACTTCATCCCTTGGGAAAATCATGGATTGAGGGAGAAACACAATTGTAGTAAATGATTGAGGTTCTTATGGAGCCTTATTAACCCAGGACATTATATTCTACTCATGCTCTGGCTTTTCCCATGTGTGACACTGAAAGTTCTACTTGGCCTCCCAACACACTAGACAGTACCCAGTACACTTGGCCTACTGCCCTACTGAAGGCAGATCAAACAGAATTATACCAGAATTCTCAACAGAGACTCTAAAAGCCACAAGATCCTGGACAAATGTCATTCAGACCCTAAAGGAACACAAATGCTATTCCAGGATACAATTCCCAGCAAAACTCTCAACAACCATAGATGGTGAAACCAAGATATTCCATGGCAAAACAAAATTTAACCTTGATCTTGCAAACATTTTTTTTCAATTTTTTATTAGATTTTGTTAATTAGGATGCTGTACCTGTGCCTGTAGTGAGTCTGGTTAAGGGTTTATCTATCTTGTGATTTTCTCAAAGAACCAGCTCCTGGTTTGGTTGATTCTTTGAATAGTTCTTTTTGTTTCCACTTGGTTGATTTCGCCCCTGAGTTTGATTATTTCCTGCTCTCTTCTCTTCTTGGGTGAATTTGCTTCCTTTTGTTCTAGAGCTTTTAGGTGTGCTGTCAAGCTGCTAATGTATGCTCTCTCCAGTTTCTTTTTGGAGGCACTCAGAGCTATGAGCTTTCCGCTTAGGAATGCTTTCATTGTGTCCCATAAGTTTGGGTAGGTTGTGGCTTCATTATCATTAAACTCTAGAAAGTCTTTAATTTCTTTCCTTATTTCTTCCTTGACTAAGGTATCATTGATTAGAGTGTTGTTCAGTTTTCTTTTTTTTTTTTTTAGATTTATTTTATTTATTATACGTAAGTACACTGTAGCTGTCTTCAGACACTCCAGAAGAGGGAGCCAGATCAAATGGTTGTGAGCCACCATGTGGTTGCTGGGATTTGAACTTATCACCTTTGGAAGAGCAGTCGGGTGCTCTTACCTGCTGAGCCATCTCACCAGCCCCCTAGTTTTCATGTGAATGTTGGCGATCTCTTATTTATGTTGTTATTGAAGATCAGCCTTAGTCCAGGTGATCAGATAGGATGCATGGGACAATTTCAATATTTTTTTATCTGTTGAGGCCTCTTTTGTGGCTAATTATATGGTCAATTTTGGAGAAGGTGCCATGAGGTGCTGAGAAGAAGGTATATCCTTTTGTGTTAGGATAAAATGTTCTGTGGATATCTGTTAACTCTATTTGTTTCATAACTTCTGTTAGTTTCACTGTGTCTCTGTCTAGTTTCTGTTTCCAGGATCTGTCCATTAATGAGAGTGAGGTGTTGAAGTCTCCCACTGTTATTGTATTAGGTGCAATGTGTGTTTTGAGAATTATTAAAGTTTCTTTAATGAATGTGGCTGCCCTTGCATTTGGAGCATAGATATTCAGAATTGAAAGTTCCTCTTGGAAGATTTTACCTTTGATGAATATGAAGTGCCCCTCCCTGTCTTTTTTGATAATTTTGGGTTGAAAGCCAATTTTATTCAATATTAGAATGGCTACTCCAGCATGTTTCTTCAGACTGTTTGCTTGGAAAATTGTTTTCCAGCCTTTCCATCTGAGGTAGTATCTGTCTTTTTTCCTGAGGTGTGTTTCCTGTAAGCAGCAAAATGTTGGGTCCTGTTTGTGTAGCCAGTCTGTTAGTCTATGTCTTTTATTGGGGAATTGAGTCCATTGATATTAAGACATATTAAGGAAAAGTAATTGTGGCTTCCTGTCATTTTTGTTGTTAGAGTTGGGATTCTGTTCTTGTTGCTGTCTTCTTTTAGGTTTGTTGAAGGATTACTTTCTTGCTTTTTCTAGGATGTGGTTTCCATCCTTGTATTGGTGCTTTTCCGTTATTATCCTTTGAAGAGCTGGATTCGTAGAAAGATATTGTGTGAATTTGATTTTGTCATGGTATACTCTGATTTATCCATCTATAGTAATTGAGAGTTTGCTGGGTATATTAACCTGGGCTGCTGGCATTTGTGTTCTTTTGGTGTCTGTATAACATCTGTCAAGGATCTTCTGGCTTTCATAATCTCTGGGAGAAGTCTGGAGTAATTCTAATAGGCCTGCCTCTATATGTTACTTGACTTTTTTCCCTTACTGCCAGGAAGGAACAATTACTTTTCTTTAATATCTCTTAATATCATTGGACTCAATTCCCCAATAAAAGACATAGACTAACAGACTGGATACACAAACAGGACCCAACATTTTCCTGCTTACAGGAAACACACCTCAGGAAAAAAGACAGACACTACCTCAGAGTGAAAGGCTGGAAAACAATTTTCCAAGCAAAAGGTCCGAAGAAACATGCTGGAGTAGCAATTCTAATGTCAAATAAAATAGAGTTTCAACCCAAAATCATCAAAAAAGACAAAAAGGGGCACTTCATACTCATCAAAGTTAAAATCTTCCAAGAGGAATTCTCAATTCTGAATATCTATGCTCCAAATGCAAGGGCACCCACATTCATTAAAGAAACTTTAATAAAACTCAAAACACACATTGCAACTCACACAATAATAGTGGGAGACTTCACCACCCCACTCTCATTAATGGACAGATCCTGGAAACAGAAACTAAAGAGAGACACAGTTAAGCTAACAGAGGCCATGAAACAAATGGATTTAACAGCTATCTACAGAACATTTCATCCTAAAACAAATGGATATACCTTTTTCTCAGCACCTCATGGCACCTTCTCCAAAATTGACCATATAATTAGCCACAAAACAGGCCTCGACAGATAAAAAAAATAGAAATTGTCCCATGCATTTTATCAGATCACCATGGATTAAGGCTGTGCTTCAATAACAACATAAATAGCACAACACCAACATTCACGTGGAAATGGAACAACATTCTACTCAATGATACCTTGGTCAAGGAAGAAATAAAGAAAGAAATTAAAGACTTTCTAGAGTTTAATGAAAATGAAGCCACAACATACCCAAACTTATGGGACACAATGAAAGCATTCCTAAGAGGTAAACTCATAGCTCTGAGTTCCTAAAAAACAAAACAAAACAAAACTGGAGAGCGCATACACTAATAGCTTGACAGCACCTCTAAAAGCTCTAGAACAAATGGAAGCAAATTCCCCTAAGAGGAGTACAATGCAGTAAATAATCAAATTCAGGGGTGAAAAAAAAACATGTGGAAACAAAAAGAACTATTCAAAGAATCAATCAATCCAGGAGCTGGTTCTTTGAGAAAGTCAACAAGATAGATAAACCCTTAGCCAGACTCACTATAGGACATAGGGACTGTATCCTAATTGATAAAATCAGAAATGAAAAGGGAGACATAACAACAGATCCTGAGGAAATTCAAGACACCATTAGATCCTTCTACAAAAGGCTATATTCAAAAAATTGGAAAATCTCAATGAAATTTACAAGTTTCTAGACAGATCCCAAATACCAAAGTTAAATCAGGATCAAGTTAATGACCTAAACATTCTTTTATGTCCTAAAGATAGAAGCAGTCATTAAGAGTCCCCCGACCAAAAACAGCCCAGGACCAGATGAGTTTAGTGCAGAGTTCTATCAGACCTCAAAGAAGACCTAATTCCAGTTCTTCTCAAACTATTCAACAAAATAGAATCTGAAGGTACACTACCCAATTCATTCTATGAAGCCACAATTACTCTGATAACTAAAGCACATAAAGACACAACAAAGATAGAGTTCTTCAGACCAATTTCCCTTATGAATATTGATGCAAAAATACTCAATAAAATTCTCACTAACCGAATCCAAGAACACATCAAAACAATCATCCATCATGAACAAGTAGGCTTCATCCCAGGAATGCAGGGATGGTTTAATATATGGAAATCCATCAATGTAATCCACTATATAAACAAACTCAAAGACAAAAACCACATGATCATCTCTTTAGATGCTGAGAAAGCATTTGACAAAATCCAACACATATTCATGATAAAAGTCTTGGAAAAGTCAGGAATTTTGGTCCCATACCTAAACATAATAAAAGAAATCTACAGCAAACTAGTAGTCGACATCAAACTGAATGGAGAGAAAATCGAAGCAATCCCACTAAAATCAGGGACTAAACAAGGCTGCCCACTTTCTCCCTACCTATTCAACATAGTACTTGAAGTCCTAGCCAGAGCAATTCGACAACAAAAGGAGGTCAAGGGGATACAAATTGGAAAGAAAGAAGTTAAAATATCACTGTTTGCAGATGATATGATAGTATATATAAGGGACCCCAAAAATTCCACCAGAGAACTGCTAAACCTGATAAATAGCTTCATTGTAGTAGCTGGATATAAAATTAACTCAAACAAATCAGTGGCCTTTCTCTACACAAAGGATAAACAGGCGGAGAAAGAAATTAGGGAAACAACACCCTTCACAATAGCCACAAATAATATAAAATATCTTGGTGTGACTCTAAGGAAGGAAGTGAAGGATCTGTATGATAAGAACTTCAAGTCTCTGAAGAAAGAAATTGAAGAAGATCTCAGAAGATGGAAAGATCTCCCATGCTCATGGATTGGCAGGATCAATATAGTAAAAATGGTTATCTTGCCTAAAGCAACCTACAGATTCAGTGCAATCCCTATCAAAATTCCACCTCAATTCTTCAATGATTTAGAAAGGACAATTTGCAAGTTCATCTGGAATAACAAAAAACCTAGGCTAGCAAAAACTCTTCTCAACAATAAAGAACCTTTGGTGGAATCACCATGCCTGACCTCAAGCTGTAATATAGAACAATTGTAATAAAAATGGCATGGTACTGGTACAGCAACAGACAGGTAGATCAATGGAATAGGATTGAAGACCCAGAAATGAATCCACACACCCATGGTCACCTGATCTTTGACAAGGGCACTAAAAAGCCTCTGACAAAATATAATACCTCTTCATGTTAAAAGTCTTGGAGAGATCAGGAATTAATAGCACATAACTAAACATAAATAAAAGTAGTATATAGCAAACCAACAGCCAACATCAGATTAAGTGGAGATAAACTAGAGCCAATGGCCCACTCTCTCCCAACTCATTCAATATAGTATGCGAAATTTTAGCTGGAGCAATTAGACAACAAAAGAAGATCAAGGGGATAAAAATTGTAAAGAAAGAGTCCAAGTATCACTAGTTGCAGATGATATGATAGTATATATAAGTGACCCCCAAAATTCCATCAGAGAATTCCTATAGCGCATATATATATATATATATATATATATATATATATATATATATATATATATTCAGCAAAATGGCAGGGTAAAAAATTAACTAAAACAAAGAGTAGCTTCCCTTTATACAAATGATAAACATGCTGAGAAAGAATTTAGGCAACAACACCCTTCACAATAGCCACAAATAGTATAAAATATTTTGGTGTAACTCTTTTTTTTTTTTTTTTTTTTTTTTTGATTTTGACTTTGATTCAAGTGCAACTGGCACTGGAGCTATATTAAAATTTTTATTGTTATTTTCTTCTAGAAGTTCAATGTACTATGTTACAGGACCCTTCATTTGGCAAAGTATACTACATAGATGGCAGATTTTCATGGGGTGCTCGAGCTAAATTTACTTGTATGGAAGGGTAAGTTGCTCATTATGGAAAATAAGGTAAATGCTCCTGATTCCATTATTTTACTTCTGTTTTTAAGCATTCAAATAAATATACTTTTTTTTGCTTTTAATTCCTTTCTTTTTTTTTCTCTTTATTAGATATATTCTTCATTTACATTTCACATGTTATCCAGAAATTTTCCCTTACCCTCCCATGTCCCCGCCCTGCTCCCCTACCCACCCCCTCCCACGTAATGGCCCTGGCATTCCCCTGTACTGGGGCATATAGAGTCTGTATGACCAAGGGGCCTCTCCTCCCAATGATAGCCAACTAGGCCATCTTCTTCCATATATGCAGCTAGAGACATGAGCGCCGGGGGAACTAGTTAGTTCATGTTATTCTTCCACCTAGAGGGTTGAAGACCCCTTCTGCTCCTTGGGTACTTTCTCTAGCTCCTTCCTTGGGAGTCCTGTGTTCCAACTAATAGCTGACTGTGAGCATCCACTTCTGTGTTTACCAGGCACTGGTATAGCCTCCCACAAGACAGCTATATCAGGTCCCTTTCAGCATTATCTTGCTGGCATATGCTATAGTGTTTATTTTGGTGGCTGATTATGGGAGGGATCCCT